>CM022489.1:13095814-13116171 GCA_011952105.1 Coreoperca whiteheadi | reverse complement strand
GGCTTTAACCAGACCCGTTTTTGATGCACTTATGCTTTTTGTTACCTTGTGTTGTTATATTGCTTCCATTGTCTTCCTCAAATGTAAGTCGCTTTGGATAAAAGCGTCTGCTAAATGACTAAATGTAAATGTAAATGTAATGTAAATGCTGTGAAGTTGGGCATTTTAACATGGGGGCTTATGGAGATGGCCTCAAGTGGCCTTTCGAGGAACTGCATTGTTTAGCACTTCCACGTTGGCTTTCTTTTTTCAGCCTAGGAGGTTGCCGCTTGGTACAGACATGTATCTTTGCACATTTTTGCACAGATGTGTTTGTGTACACATCAGCATGTGTTATGTGTGCCTCTCTGATTGTCTGCGTGTATGTTTATATGTATTTGAGAAAAGACTGAATTCAGATGGAAGCAACATGCCAGTTTTGGCTCTGAGGGTGGTCTATGTAATTTGGGTGGACAGTCTCTTCATGTGAGCATGGATTTATGCAAACAGCTACATGCTGCTCAAAAAGGTTTCTCTAACCCTCTCCTTTTCCATTGTAGTTTGCCGAAGATACACTCTCCATAAGAGAGGGAAAAGGGAACATGTGGGAATTAAGGGACAACAACAAAGCATGTACACGTGCACAAGTGTACATAAACAAACACATGCTAAACACATCAAATAAAACATTTTAGTAATGTTTACCAGTGAGCTGGAACAGTGTTTCAAATGCAGACCATGTGACCATAAAATTATCCACTAAGACATTACATCCTGTTGTGGATGCTTGCTTACTGAAGCTAGAGATTAGTGAAAGTAAAATTTTGTATTTTCATTCCAAAATGAGAATGGCCTACTACTCACTTGCAAAATGTGACTGACACAATTATCACATACATGTAGCAAAAAAAGAGTTTTTACCTTAAATTGTTATATGCAATCCTTCAACTGCTCCATGACTACTTCCTAAAACATTAAATTCAATGTAAACATCTTAAAACTTTTCTCTCCATTTTTTCTCCCTTTTGCCATCAGCTTGCAGCCCTGGCACCTTCAAGTCCAAACAGGGAGACAGCTTCTGCTTGCCCTGTCCAGCCAACAGCCGTGCCAGCTCAGGAGCATCCAGCGTTTGCTCCTGTCGAAACGGCTACTACCGTTCAGACACTGATTCTCCCGACTCCCCCTGCACCAGTAAGTAAAGACTACTTTCAACTGACAGTATAGCATCAGCATGTCTGAAAGTCATGGTGATTATGTGAATTTCTGTTATTGCAATCTTTTGAAAGCCAGAAAACTCCTGCGTGTTCTTGTTCCCAGTCAAAATACAGAAATGGGTTTATACCTCATGTTCAGACAATAATCAAATGTATTTGTAGCCATAAAGCAAAATTCTTGACTCTGTGGTACATTTTCTCCCAAACTTTGCTCTTTAAATTAAGCCGTCAATGGATAATACAATCCTTCAGGAGTACACGCCCACCATGCCACACAGATGGCAAACAAGTTTTCCTGCTTTCCCAACGTTATCCAGACCTTTATCCAACCCCCACCCACCTCGCTGTGAAGTCTATCTGTTTTCAATGCTGGTACCTCTTTAGAGACAGTGGAATTTTTATAGTAGCAGTGCGTTCGTTAAGAGCAAACACAAACATGGGCTAATTCATTTGCTGGTGAAGAGAGAAGAAGATCCTTTTTTTCTGTTGCTGGGGTGGGGGGTTGATTCTCCCACAGTGCAGTGAGAGATAAGGCTTCGGTAATTGGATAAGAATTGCCAAGGCTCTTCCAATAGTTTGTCTCGCTCGTCCCCCCCAGCACTTTACACATACACACAGACACAGTGGAAATGAGCATGCAATTCAAATTTGAACTCCTGTCCTCTTTTTTCTCTGAAGAACTGCTTGAACAGCCTCTTATAATGTGGAAGGGAAAAAAATGCTCTAGTTAATGCATGAAAAATTTACCAATACCACAGAACAAGGAAAATTCGTAGGTCATGAATTGTGTTGATAGCAGCTATGGAATAATGATTGTATGTGTGTATAATGAGACGTAAACTGTGTTTTGCAATGTGAATCTCTGTCTATTGTCAGTGTGTCTCCGTACAGTCACCAAGACAAATTTCTTTACACCTATTGTGCATGGAGATAAAATTAATTCTCCTTCCAAACCTTTTTCTCATCCCATCCACGCTTTACCTCCCTTTTGCAGCTGTTCCTTCGGCACCACGCAATGTCATCTCCATTGTGAACGAAACCTCGCTCGTGCTGGAATGGAGTGACCCACGTGACTTAGGTGGCCGTGACGACATCTTCTATAACGTCATCTGTAAGAAGTGCCTGCCTGAGCGGGGAATGTGCTCACGTTGTGATGACAACGTTGACATCTCGCCACGGCACCTGGGCCTGACCCAGCGCCGCGTGGCTGTCCGTAACCTACAAGCTCACACACAGTACAGCTTCGAGATCCAGGCGGTCAATGGTGTTTCCAACAAGAGCCCCTATACACCTCAGTTCTCTACAGTTAACATCACCACAAATCAGGCCGGTAGGTACAGCTATAGCCTTGTGGCTACCTGTCAAAGATCGATATTGAACTTGTAGGCACGGCCAACTTTCAAAGACTGGAAAAAGATACAAAGGAATGTCAGAGAATACATTCTGTGCTTAAGAAGTAGAGATCAATTTGTTTTATGCATGTAGGAGTATGTTACATATTTTCTCTTTGAACAGGGACTGAGAAGGAAGACATTCCTCTGAATGAGCTTAGAAAGGAACCTTTTTCACACGCCCACAGTATGCTCTGTACTAACATTGCTGCAAATAGCAATAGCGAGGCAGTGTGTATTCAATGTGTTGAACCCTCAGTATTTTAGCTGCCCACTGCTTCCAACCCACCGCTCCTCCAACCCACAGCAACAACAGTAACTAGGCCAATGTAGCAATCAGTGCTGAGATGTAATTTTTGGGGTTCTGAAGACTGAAACCCAGCTGATCGATATACAGAGTAACTTAGGGTAGTGATGGTAAACTATTGCATGTGTTCCTTATAACACCAAGATGTACATTACATGTCAGGGTTAATGATTTTGGATTAAAATAGGTAGATAGGTATGTGGGTTGGTAAGGGTGGGAAGATAGGTAGGTTGATAGTTTTAGCAATTACTTTTAAATTAGGTAATTTTCCTTGGTTCAGTTTACCTTAAATGACCTCAATACATTTCAGTGCTGTTGAGCTTACTCTACAATGAGACGTGAGTTGGTCTCTTTGTTGAGGTTCTCCCACGGCTCTTAAGTTGTGCTTTGGATGTGTTTAGTCGCTATGTTAAATTTGCTATTTTTGCAGGCTTAGACAACACCAAGGATTATCCCTTGCTCCTTCCCCCATCATCTCTCTCTTTTCTCCTCACCTCTAACCTTGTGTTACTGCCCCTAAAAGATGCTTTAGGAATGTCTTCTGTTTGTGGGTCTAGGACCCAAAGGCCCTACAGGGCCCATGTGAGGGCCTCATTGTTTTATGAGAGGCCCAGCACTGGGCTGACAGAGACCACTGTCCATCCTTGGCTGCTTAGGGTCAGTTGGGTGCAGTAACAGATGTGAAGGGAAAGGAGGGGGCAAGAGAGCATCAACTGTGATCAGATTATCCCCTGGTGTAGTCCCAAGACCATCCCTGCATGTGCATTCAGCTTTTAAGAACCAAAATAAATACTATGGCAGTGATAAACCCCAGAGGCCACCTCCATGGTTACTGCAATGTCTTCTCCCAGAGGAGGGCCCCTAATCCCCTGGCTAGTGTAACCAGGGGATCTGCCTAGAAAGCATTGTCTTATAGGGGAGAAAGAGAGACGTGGCGGGCCTGGGTGGATTGGGCTGGTATGGGAGGGAAAGAGGCAGGGAAGGTAATGTTTGGGGAGAGGAGAGTGAGAGAGAGAGACAGAGGGATGTCTGGGCAGAAACACAGGAGAAAGGAAATGCAAGGGGGAGGATCAAAGAACTAAAAACTGGGGATTAAAAAGCTTGAAGGAAGTGTGCGAGACTGAGACAGAGCAGAGATCGAGGTCTGCAGTGGTGAAAAGGAAAAGCTGAAGAAGACAAGGGAAATCAAAGAAGGTGATTGTATGAGTATAGGAAAAAGTGAGGGACTTTTTGAAGAGATGGTACCACTGGAGATAGACAGTTGAAGTTATAAAACAAAAGCGATGGAGTAGACTGAGAGGAGGGAATGAGTCAGAGGTACAGAACAAGCCTGAACTTAGAAAAGAGGAAAGAGAAACAGGGAGGCAGACAGCACTTGGCCATTAATAGGCACATGTGAACAAAGCATGAAAAGCTCAGGTGGGTGGAGTACCATTGTGTTATATGCTCTTCTGCAAGTATGTATGTCCACGAACCAATGCATGCATGTCTATTTGTGTATTTGTGTGCACATTATATAAATGATGTAGTAAATATAGTGTGCTCACATTTTGTAATGTAGTAACAGTACATGTATGCACAGTACATAATGCATATGATTTCTTATAACTTAGAAGGCTTCAAACAGAGGACAACATGACTCTCCCCAAACACTTCCTATAGTGTATGGACCAAAGGTCCTGCAGTAGTTCAGCAAGCATGCAGTTAAATGTGTGAAAAGTTCATATCTTTATGTGTGTGCTTGTTCCTAAGCTTGTGTATGGTCGAGGAAACATGTACCAGAGACTTATCCATCAGTTTTGCAGTTTGATTCTCTTGTCACAGGAGAATAAGACATCCCCTCTCCCTCCCCAAGGACTATGGGAGGGAGAATTTGAGCATTAGTGGGGCATGGTTCTGCATACTAACTATTGGCCAAAGCTTTTCACAAAGACCACAGCCTAAGACTTTGTATTTGGGCTTCTGTGGACACACAAAGAGCATAGATCTTAAGACATAACACAGAAAACGATAAATAAAGCGGATTTTCCTTTATTTGTTTTGCCTTGTGTAGCTCCATCTGCAGTGCCCACAGTTCACCTGATGGCGGCCACAGCGAGCACCATGAGCCTGTCCTGGCTGCCTCCAGAGAAACCCAATGGAATCATTCTGGATTATGAGATTAAGTACCATGAGAAGGTAAGCGGCAATGTAAGTCAACGCCTCTAATTCAATCCAATTTCATTGACTCGCATGGTCTCTGTTTCATCTGTGTTTCTGTAAATATGGAAAACAATGCCTCTGCTGATAAACACATGGTTGCAGTGAGGCGAGTCACCATTTGCAATTTTAGCTTGTGTGATCATCCTTCCCTACTTATTCCCCTCTTTCCATCCCCCTATCCCTCCTTTCTTTTTCTCTCTTTCTCTCCTCCCAATCCTTTCCCATATTTCTATTATGCTCTGCCCTTTTCTGTACCCCTAATTCCATATCTTCCTCCTGCCCTCCCTCTTATCCCCCATCCTCCCTCAACCCATGCATTAGAAAGTTTCTGTGTTTTCCAGGGGCCCAGAGAGTTGTGACTGGATTTGCCTCAGGGAGAGAACAAGGGCTCTCTGTGTATATCTGCTCTGTTTGTTGTCTTGTCCTTCTCCTGTCGGATTAGCACACCAGCTACAATTTTTCTTTCCCCATTAGTCTTGCTCTTGTCTCCATATTTTTTCACCCGCCTGCATGGTTAGAATGGTCAGCCATGTCAGGGAGGGTAGAACAGGGGATGATGATGAATGGTACAGCACAAGGGATGTTGCTATTTGATATTGTTTTCATCACTGAACGTCTTTGCAGGATCAGGGTGAGGCCATAGCCCATACCATGACTGCCCAACGGAGCAACGCCCGCATTGAAGGTCTCAAGGCTGGTACACCTTATGTGGTACAGGTCCGTGCCCGAACAGTGGCTGGTTACGGCCGTTACAGCAGCCCAGCCGACTTCAGCACCAACCTGCAAAGTATGTTACTCCCATACCTACTTCATTACCCAGGGATATATTGGGATATTTGTGGCTTAGCAGCAATACCTCTATGGTAGTGCTGTGCATGAGCTTATGAACATAATGGAGGCTCAAAAGCTTATAGAGATAGAAGCTACTATGCCTATTTTTCATGCAAAAAAACCTGAAATCCTTGTAGAGAAAGTGACTTATGATTTGATAAAAAATCTACAATTTCCTAGCAATCAGTCAAGGTATCAGCCTCACTATTGCTCTATATCATACTCATCATTAAGCAAAGTAAAAGAACTGAAGTCTATTTTGGAGTCTTCATAAATAAATGTATTACTCCTAGATTGTTCTCCATTCTGCCTAATACAGCCTGAAGAACACAAGGGCATGATTTTACCTACGTAAGCATTAAATTCTGAAGTATCCATGAGAAGCCTATAGTCTTACAGCAGAGCACATAAACAAGCTTTACAAATGGATTGCAGCTAGTGTGGATGTATGTTTGTGACAAGTTCTCCAAGTTTTTGATTTCTCTATTTGAACGCCTAAAGCCGACCCTCCCAAGTCCTGGCAGGAGCAGCTGCCACTCATCGTGGGATCAGCCACTGCTACCTTGGTCTTCATCATTGCAGTTGTGGTCATCGCTATCGTCTGCCTCAGGTCAGAATATAACTCCTCTATCAGCCTCTCAAAAAGTCAGAACAAGTGAAAGATGACCATGAGCAACTGGGGTATCAATGGTAAATAACAGTGTGGGGAAACACTTATACACTGACTCTTTTAACTGTATTCTGGCCTACAGAATGTGCTCAAACAGGGAAGACTTACAGAAACATGGAAAATATTTTCCTTCAAGTTGAAAAAAATTGAGATAGCTTCAAATGTCAGCTTTGTTTGCATGTCCTCCAAACCTCCCCAGAACAGTCTCAGCGGATTTCTGTGCCACCTGTGAGACCACTGAATGCCAGATTAGCCTTCTGAATCTGTGAATTGTAAACAGCTTTAGCCAAAATGCTACTTTGCTCACTGGACACAGCATGGTAGAGCAGCTGTTGGGCCTGATAGGCCTGCCCTCATGGCCCGGCACTCAGAATCAACTGTGTGGTTGCCCGACCACAAAGAACCCAGATGCGTCCCTGTCTGCTGGGCCCAATTGACTGGGAAGATGCGAGTGGCTGCTCAGACATTTCAAAAAGTCTAACACTGCATCAGCTGGGTCTAACACACTCATTTATCCTTATACCACTCATTTGTCAAGAAGCAAATGCAGTGCTTGTGTGTATATATGTGTGAAAGGTTGGCACCCACTGCTGACTGGCGCCCACTGGGTTCCCTCCACAAGCCAGTTCAGGCAGCGACTGACAAGCGTGGGCATCGGTCACGCTAGACTGGAAAATAATCTCCCTGGCTCCCCCTCCTCTCCTTTTCCCTCCTGCCTCTTCACTCTCTTCTATTTTCACACTGCTACATTGTGTCTCTCTCAGTGTCTTGGCTTAGCCACTGCTCTGACTGCCACAGAAGAAGAAGGAGAAAATAGTAATAATGCAAAACACAGAGCTTCGGCATATTCCGGAACCGAATTAGAATTTGAAATAAGATGCAAATCACCATTGGGTATTATTGCCCTGGTTACTGGTTAGACAACAAAGGAAGCACATTAACATGTAATTTCAACAACCCAGCCCCCTCGCTCTGTCATTGTCTTTGCCCCCCCCCATGCAGAAGGGACAGATGCAGAAAGATGAGGATACATACACTGAGAAACATGACAAGAAAAAAGAAAAAGAGGGAAGAGAAATGGATAAAAAAAAAAGGAAGGAGAATGACAGCAAGAGAGCGAGAGTCCATGAGGACAAAATAAGAGGCAGATTGAATTGAAATGAACAATTGAAATGTCTGTAGGGCAAGGAAGGCGAGACAGCTGAGTTTGCTGTTTGAGTCTGCTTTTGTCTCGGCTGCTCGTTTTGGGGATACCAAAAGTGAATGGCTTTCACTTGCTGCTTCAGACAATGGTATGATATCCTTTTGTTCAGACTTGTGTCACAGTCCCCAAGTATGAATCATTTTGCCACCATATTGATCCAATCTTTATTTACAGTGTATCACTTGCTTCCAATGCATAAACACAAAACATCTTCACCAAGCTGCATTGTAATGTGGCTATATCTCTGCAGACATTATTAGGGATCTGTTTTCTCCTCATGCCTTTGTTCCTTTCCAGTATTTGCACCCTGCTGTGTGGAGTCCACGTGACTCAGTTTGTGTTTTCATCTTTCTCAACAGAAAGCAGAGAAATGGTTCAGAGTCGGAGTACACAGAGAAACTGCAGCAGTACAGTAAGTCTCTTTGCTGAGATGCCCCTCCTTTTTGCATTATTCAGATTCCAACAGCACTATTTCTATACCTCAACTTTCAACTTACCAATGACTGAGCATCCCCAATCACTGAAGTGTTGCTCAAATAAGTATTATAAATTATCTTGTTTTGAATTCTACTTGGTTGATAAAGAATATGTTTTCAGAACTTTACATGTGTTATCTATTGTTGAAATTTAGTTTGATGGCAAATATTCACTTTCCTGTTCTTGCCACTGAATCCCCTATAGTAACGCCGGGAATGAAGGTCTACATTGACCCCTTCACCTATGAGGACCCCAACGAGGCGGTGCGCGAGTTTGCCAAGGAGATCGACGTCTCCTGCGTGAAGATCGAGGAGGTCATCGGCGCAGGTAACCCACCAAAGCTCCTGAGCTACAGGGGGAAGACTGCTAGTCACCTCCAGGCCATACCGTTAGAGGACTTCACACCAAGCGGTACTTTCACTCAATTCATCGCTAGCCCTCTCCTTGCTCCCTCCCCTCCCACACTCGTCACCTCTTAGGAACCCCTTTCCAGTCTTACAGATGTCTTCAACACTCTCCTGTGTTTTAAGCATTACTAGCTACACTATGTCCTCTTTAAGTTAGCGTGACTCACTCCTGGCACACTTACATTGTTTACCATGCCATGTGCATTTAGAGTATCTTCTCTATGGTAGATTATCATTTTACCCGTACTAAAAATGTAGCCCAATCCTGGAACAAGAGAGATACTGGACATTTATTAAGTTTAAATACGTAAGAAAAAGCAGTCATTTGTAACTGATTAAAACATCTTCTTGATTCTAATTGAAGCAGATTTTGAACAATGCAAGACTACAGCCCCATACAGACAGGATTTATAGGGGAGATTTTAATTCTGCCACATGTGTGTGTTTTTTCTCTAATATCTTCCAGTATTAATCACAGCCCTATTGTTTTTTGGCACACTTGTTGGCCTTCCATTTTTTTTACTTCTTATACAATTAGACACTTTGCGTTTTAAGATGTAACTTAGTATTTGCACATGAAGTTCCCCATTTCCAAGTTTTGTGTCATAGCCTGGGGAATGTATTAGGTTATACAACACAATTCCTCTTACAAAGGAGCATGGCTAAATTTTAAGTCCTGCATCCCCCTGAAATATTAATCCCGTCTGGATGGGGCATAAGATATTAAAAAATGTTCTAGTCCAGGATTGGCCAACTCTGACCCAGACCACATTTTAGTATCTTGAGAACCTCTTATTTAAAGAGGGGTTCTACTGGATCACTATATTTCACCCCTGTTCCTGGAACCTACACCTCTTCTACTATGTGGTTGTTTCCCCTCCTTTAGAAACCCTCCCTAACATTTGTTGTTGTAGATAGTAAAATATTTTATGAACTTGATATATTTGATAGTAATATCTCTGCTCAAAAGCTGCAGGACTGTGCCAAGTGAGGTTGAGTTTTCTTAGCATTGTATCTGAGCCAAAATGGAGGACGTTGTGATGGCAGAGATGGGAGTCCCTACTACTGCTTCTGCTACTACCATTACTACTGCTACTACTACTACGACAGCTCTTCTACTGCTGAGGCTACTACTTGAAACCCGTCGCTTCCCAGCATTCACCTTTAAAGTGACAAACCCTCAACCCCTTTCTTCCCTGTCCCCCTCCTGTCCTCTACGCCTTCCTCAATCCATCCCTCCATTCCTCCATCCCCTGCCCTATCTCCCTTTGACTTCCCTCACTTTGTCACCTTTCCACCCATGTCAACACACATCACTCTCATCGCATAATTTGTCTTGCACACGCTTGGTGAAAAATCTAAATGTAAAGCCTCCACAACCCCAAGAACCCCAAAGCTTCTGTCTCCACCTATCTCCTCCTCCTGTGCCCACTTCTCCAGCCCCTCTGAAGCTTAGCACCTGCCCCCTCCAACCCTTGCCCCCTTCCTCCTCTACTCCCCTCAGCTTTTCTCACCTTGTCACACTACTTTACCTGTTTATTTTTCAATATGTGTTTTTTTCATCTTCTCACATTCTGTCATCATGCCTCACACTCACCATGCTGTTTTTTTTCAATCCTTGGCTTAACAGCAAAAAGTCACTGTGTGCTCCTGCTATCACCACCATCCCTTGACACTGGCCTTGAGTCCTGGCTTCTCTTGCAGTTCCCCCGTCCCACCCCTCCTGCTACCCTTCCCTGGCTCCTTGGTTCTAACCAGTTAACTGTCCCCTCTGCCCTCTTTTCCCCCACTCTCCTCCACTGTTCCGTCATGCCTCTCTCCCCTCCCTCTTTCTCTCTCTCTCCTACCATCTCTCTTTTGCCGTTTCTCTGGCTGTCTCACCTGGGCTCTTGCAGGAGAGTTTGGAGAGGTGTGCCGGGGTCGCCTTAAGTTGCCTGGGCGCCGGGAGATCATTGTAGCCATCAAGACTCTCAAGGTGGGCTACACTGACCGCCAGAGGCGAGACTTCCTTTCTGAGGCTTCCATCATGGGCCAGTTTGACCACCCCAATATTATCCGTCTGGAAGGCGTGGTCACCAAGAGTCGGCCAGTGATGATTGTGACCGAGTTCATGGAGAATGGAGCACTGGACTCTTTCCTAAGGGTGAGAAAATCGGCTTGATCTTGCTTTTAGTTATCTCACTTTCGTTTGAGCCATTAAAGGTCTTCTTAAGCTCTGCTGCAGAGCTGGAAATCTGACAAATGCTGCATTCGGGCAATTGGTGACATTTACAAAGAACTCAGTCTCCAATGAATCACTGCCTCAAAGTCACATCATACATTGTCTGCCAGAGAAAGGGAAAGGGAGGAATGGAGGATGGATAGATTGAAGCATGTTACAGTGTGAAATAATGGGAGATGAAAGATGCAGGTATGAGGACATATACAAAGAAAGTACTGTAAGAGACACTGAAAAAATAAAGATAGGTAGGATAAATAAAGGTAAAAAGGGGACAAACATATATTCCTTTGAATATCCAACCTTGATCTACAATCCAGTTTATCCTTGTCATTCTCTCTCTTCCTTTGCCAGCTGAATGACGGGCAGTTCACAGTGATCCAGCTGGTTGGCATGCTGCGTGGTATCGCAGCAGGCATGAAGTACCTGTCAGACATGAACTATGTGCACAGAGACCTGGCTGCTCGTAACATCTTGGTCAACAGTAATCTGGTGTGTAAGGTGTCTGACTTCGGCCTATCCCGTTTCCTCGAGGATGACCCTACAGACCCCACGTACACCAGCTCTTTGGTGAGTCAGGGTATAAATGTGTATATGTGTTTGTGTAAGTGTATTCATGTTTGAATCAATGTTTAAAGGTACTACATGTAACATTTTTAACATCAATACATCACTATCATGTTAATTCTAGCCCCTTTTACACTCAATCCACAACATTGTCATGTACTGTATGAGTGTATTCAAAAAATAGATCTGTGTCAAGTCTGTTCCCAGATGGCATGACCATTATGAAATGGAAAGGGAGTTTTTTTCTCACTGTGGATGGCATGTGCAGGTGGGAAAAATAAGAATAGTCAAACACTTTGGTGGCTATGTAAGATTTTCACCTGGACATGTTGGACATGGTGTGTGTTTCCACTAAAGATGTAGCAGATTTCCAGAAATTTTACAAGATCTTTCATATCTAAGGATATATGAAATATTGATTCTGCCTCTTATTCTCAAATGACACAACATGTAAAATTGGCAAAGCAGGTTAAGGCACACAGGAAAGGGTCCTTTGAGATTGAGTATAATTGTCATAAATGAACATGAGCCCTGGTATAAAGATAGGCAGCCTCCTCTGGCCTGTATGCAAAAGTTTAGTTTTTGTGCTTCTGGGTCTTCTGACTTCTCAGAACAGGAAAATGACTCTCTTCTTTCTGTGCAACTCAGCTAAAGCCTTCTGAATATGTTACAATGGCAGATCATAAAACAAGTGATTGAAAACTCACTTCCAAATTGTTTACCCTGTTTAGTAGAGCAAAAGTAAAAGCAAAAAACACCCAGGGCAATGCCAGGAAGAGTGAAACATGACAAGTCTCTTGGTGACAGGAAGCAAGGCTGTTAATTGGGAATAACGTTACATTTTAGAGACACTGCTTGGATGAGATGCCATTCACCTCAACCTACTGTTGAAGTTATAAAAGAATGGTAGTTATATGAAAGGATTCTATGGTGGTGGTATATTGATGTTAAAAAATACAACTTGTAGCACATTAAATATTCTTATAGCTTCACCTGTTTGTACATATCATTTCCTGTAACTGTGTTACTAACCTTGTGTGTATGTGGTGTTTGGGTTCTACAGCATGCACCCATGTGTTGTGCATCAACATTTCCCTTAGGCTGTGTTTTTCTCACCCTCTCTCTCCCTCTTGTATGTGTGCGACTCTGTGTTTGTGCTCCATCCCTCCAGTATTTCATGCTCACCTACTCATTCGCATATCCACAGGGAGGGAAAATCCCCATTCGCTGGACGGCTCCTGAGGCGATTGCCTACAGGAAGTTCACCTCGGCCAGTGATGTATGGAGCTACGGCATTGTCATGTGGGAAGTGATGTCATATGGCGAGCGGCCGTACTGGGACATGAGCAATCAAGATGTAAGCTGAGATTAGAATTCTTTTTTCATAATGTGATTTATGCACTACTTAATGTAACATATATACAGTATATAGTATTCTGTTGAAATATTCTGCATCAACAGCATTTTGTAGTAGAAGATGTAAATGTAGATATTTAAAATTGTAACAGTTTTCAACCACTTCTGCTATCACTGTGCAAAAGCCATTCTCTCAATACATACCCACCCACAAATACCACTCAAAGCTAATCTTTCTCTGGCCCTTATTTCTATGTATTCCCTAAAGCATTTTTTCTTGTTTATCTCTGACTCTCCAACCATATCCCACTTTCATCCTCTTCTGCCCCCTTGCTCTTTTCATCGACCTATCTTTCGCCTTCTGTCCTCCCTCTACACCATGCTCTGTGATTAGAAGTGATTGTGAGTTCTCTGTCGTCCTTCCTCAGGTGATAAATGCCGTGGAGCAGGACTATCGACTGCCCCCACCCATGGACTGCCCCACAGCACTGCACCAGCTCATGTTGGACTGCTGGGTGAAAGAGAGGAACCTGCGACCCAAATTCACCCAGATTGTGGCCACACTGGATAAGCTTATCCGCAATGCTGCCAGCCTCAAGGTGGTCACTAACAGCACACAGTCCACTGGGTAAGTTGTAATATCATGATATAAAAAGTATGTTGGTCACATTTAAGTTCAGTATGAAAGCCCTGTCAAGCAAAACTTTAAAGCACATACCATATCTTGTGCATGGAGCTTGTAATAATAGAAATAGACTTTAGCTGTGATGCTGTTTCTCTTAGTTTCTCTGGAGGTCCTTGAGGAGTTTTATTAGGTGGAAAAGTGATCTTCATAAAGGGCAATGTCTAATTATAGTCAAAGCATTATGGATAATAGTGCTGATCACTTTCTAAAACCTTATTTCATTTTCTTAAGTCATATTTTGGAGGAGATTTGATGGAGATGTGTGAAAGAATTGAATTACAGTTACAGGTCAATGGTTTATTGAATGAAGTCTCTTGACTTTTCAGCCGTGAGAGTACCGGCCAAGCCATTTCATTTGCACCCGAGCCAGAGCAACTGTGATAATGATTTCCACTGTGCAAATATTTCTTATCCATGTTGATATGGTGTGCGTGAATCACTCTGACTCAGCTGTAATAATCTCTTAACTCCTAAGAAGTGCGGAATTCTTCCCATACAACTCTTCAGTTCTCACAAATGCAGCCTGGGCCATTATGCAAATCCAAATTACCTTTGCTCAATACAGCCTTTAAAGCAACTCCCCTGCCAGCTAAATCAATGATGTCACATCTACATTTAGCCGCAATACCTCCCTCTGCAACCTGTTTCTTGGAAAGAATTTGGAGGATAGAAGGTGGCAGAGTTGGAGCGATAGGGAGGGGGTTGACCTACCTATCTGTCCCTGCATCAGGGTCTTTCTGTCTTGAGGGAGGGACACAGACAATCCTGATTTGGGCTCATGGGGGAAACCAGGGTCTCGGTTGGCCACCGGAGTGACGTTCTTAGAAGATTAAGCTTGTGCTTAATTAGCTCGATTAAAGCGATGCAAAAAAGCGCCTTTTAATTAGCCACTAACGAGATTTTAAACGGGCCAGCGGAGAGGATGCCTCCTGCCGACAAACCTAACGAGAGAGGAGTGAGAGATGATACCGCTGTCCTGGTCTGCATTGAAGGGTGGCTGGAGGTTAGCTAACACTGTCTGGCATTAAAGTCCTTTGATTGTGTGTGTGTTATGTGTACTTGACATGACTGCATATTGCATTGTAGGTGTAAAGTGTAATAAACAATTGAGCTCTGGTGACATTAGGCTTCCTTCACCAGTGTCATGACCGCTTCACCATTTTCTGTGTTTATCTTTCTACCGTTGAGTCCCTGTTGCTAATGCAGAAAGTCACACTTGAACAAATGAATCACATATACGTTTATAAACTTCTTAAAATGCAAAACAGTCTAGACGACCTAACTCTTTGGAGAAACCACTACAGTCTATCGTTGACCTTGAATTTAGGCTTGGCCTGTAACTGTCTCACTAGCTAGCGTACAATATTACCCAGCTCTGCTGCTTTGTTACTGCTTGTGGCTCACATGTGGCCAGCAACAGTCTGGACGCTTTTGAAGCCAATTTTAAAGAAAGACGACTAACAATACTCCATTAAGAGAAGCCAGCGTCTGGCCGTTAACGACGGCCTGAGGCCTTGGGCTCCGAAGCACAGGCCTTATTAAAAATCACTCCATCTACACCACTCAATGGAGCCTCTGTATCACTGTTATTAACTCCCCCTCTCTTTTCTACCCTCTCTTTTCTACCTCTTTCTCTCCCCATTCCTCTTTTAATTGTTAATGAATCTAATGCCATCAAAAAAGATGACAGGGATCAACAGAGCAGAGAGGAGGGGAGACAGTGGTGCTCTTTCTCTTCTCCTGCTCAGTTCTCTGTTCCTCCTCCTTCACCTGCACCTCTCTGTCTTTCCCTCCACCTTGTTTATCTGCTCCACTTCGCTCTGAATTGTACCACAGTTTTATTAAAACTCCCGAGGTGGCCTCTCTATCTACAGCATTGATCAGCACAGGGGGTTAGGTTATTCTTTAGAAAAGCCCTTTTGGGCTGTCAACAGGTGTGCAGGAACATGCAAAAATACACATTATCAAGAATACACACACACTGATTAAATCACACGCCTACAGTATATTTATATACACACAGATGCACAGTCAAACACTCCTTCTGTGTATTGCCAGTGCCTGCAGGTTCATGAGCCAGTCCTACCATGTAACCACACATTCGTGTGAACGACATCTGTGTTTGCATTCCACAGATATTTCTTCATTATCATGAAGAATTTTCCCAGATTGTCTGTCCACCTCTGTGAGAGGGTGTTGCTTGCATCCTTTTGTCTAGCCAGCCTCGGATGACGTTCCAGAAAGATCATATGCACATACGTTCAAACACACCCTGAGACAATGTACTGTAAATGCACCAACAATGTACTATAAAGCATATGGTTTACAATGAACATGTTAAGCTCAGGTTCATACAGGCAGCCCAAATCTGTTTTGACTTAACCAGCAAAACCAGATGGAATACAATATTTTCAGATCAGATTCAAACTATATTTGTAGGTGGTTTGAAAGTGCAACTCAGTACAACCATTCAGATCAGATTTCAAGTGGCATTGTTTTCTGTTTTGTCATGCAACACAGTGACATCTCAGGAACAGGAACCAATAAACATGAAGAGAGCTGTCCAAATATTACCAGGGTTTCGTAAGGGTTCATGGGACAGTCTGCATTCTTGCATCAGATGTTGCCAAATAAATTCTTGACCAAAAAAAGCTCACTTGGTTACTTTGACACCTCTTGTTGTAATGGCAGTACATTTATATATTTTCTTAACATAAATTTGATCTGGTTCCTTGTAAATTACAATATGGGTAGTTATCATTGAAGACTTGATTTGACGTTTGCTCTATGAACACACCTCCACCACGCCTCATCAGCTGCAGTGCCATCATCCACCACCCAAACCTCCAGCCAGTCTCTCCACAGTCATAAAAGTGCCCCCCAACGCCCCCACCCCCCTGCACACAACTCCTTAGTAGAGGAGAGGAGAGGAGAGGGGAGGAGAGAGGAGGAGGAGAGGTGGAGAAATGGAGAGGTGGCGCTCAGCGGAGGGCGTTTGGGGGTGAGGTTGGCCGGTAGAGGCAGTAGAGTGACGACCTTAACCCTCTCTCTCTCTGTTTCTCTTTCTCCCTCCTCCCCCCCCACTCCCGAATGTAGGGTATCCCAGCCCTTGCTTGACCGCTGTGTGCCAGACTATACCACTTTCACCACTGTGGGGGACTGGCTGGATGCCATCAAGATGAACCGCTACCGTGACAACTTCGTCAACGCCGGATTTGCTTCCTTTGACCTGGTGGCCCAGATGACAGCAGAGTGAGTGGAGAGGGAGTGGATTCAGCTAATCAGGCCTAAAGTGATTGACTGAGCTGAGTTTGAGAGTCAAATTAGTGTTTTACAGATTGACCTTGAGGGAATAAAAATTGTCTCATGGCTAAATTATACATGATAAGCTGTGGAAAAGGAGCTTTGAGTAGGCTCAGACATCAAATAAATAACGTAAAGGATTAGAAAAAGCAAATATTTTACTATAGTAGTACATTTAGCAGACATTTCATAAATACATTTGTTGTGCTATGATGATAAATCATGCCTTGAAGACATACAGTATCGTACCTTTTACTGTTATGAACACTAGTTAAAAAAAAAGTGTGATTTACTGGCAACACAACTTGCCAAGTGACATGAGCGATAGAATATGCTGGAGTACAAAATGAGAAAAAATAGATCCTCCATGCTTTTCGTTGAATTGGGTACCAATCAGAATTGGTTTGCTGTAGAATGGGGAGGATTATGTAATCAGGAGGGGACTAGTACCAAAGTGCTAGTGCTAGTGCTTCAGAAACATACAAATCGGATACACAATCAACAAATACACAATTTAACAGTGTTGTACAATTTTTCAGCGAGCACTTGTAGCTGGTTCCTTAACTACTATCTCCAGTTGACCTTGACGACTCACCCACCTTCTGCCGTGTTTACAAACAGGAAATGATGTAATGGAAGTTACATGGAAATTGGAGGCCACTGATGATCAAATAAATGAATTAGGATTATAATGATAAATAAATTATCCTCATTAGCTGCATAATAGGGAATGGAGGTGGGGGTAATTTGTTTCAATTTGGCCAGGCTGACAGGTGTGGTGTACTGTGGCTCTCTGTTGCCCTTAATGGCCAGTAATTCCTCTAATGGTACCCATTTATTATCATTTCATCCTCCATCGCAGTACTGATGGGGATGGCGAAATATGAAAAAACAAAAAAACACCATTTATTTGTGTGAAATTGCAGTGCACCCTTATTTGGCTTTGGAGAGGATGGATGTGCAGTGTGAGTGTGTGTGTGTGTGTGTGTGTGTGTGCACATGCACGTACTGTATGCATATGTGTGTTTGTCCATGTGTGGGTTTAGGTGCACACTTCTCTACTAAAATGGATGGGGCCACAAAGTCATTGAGACAAGCAGAGTGTATGGTGTCTGCTTGTAATATTAGATTATCCAGTATTTGTGTGTGTGTCTGTATGTGTGACTGAACGGAGAGGACGCAGACTGTGGCAGAGCCCCAACAGTCAGCTAATCGCTGCCCCAGACGCCGTTCGTTCTCTCCTCAGCTATCGACTAGGGAAATCAAACAAGCGAGCGGAAAAGAGAGGTTCTCGTGATATTATTGTACAGTGTTAAACCAACATGGCCATGATGATTAGATTATGCCGTCTGACTAATGACGCCAAAGCAGGTGCACTCTCCCAGCCTTTATAAGGGTGCCGTAATGTCAACTGTATGTCAACATTTTCATATTTTCCCACTGCACCCTCAACCTGAGGTTAAGGCCCTCTACTTACTCTAAAGATAACACTGTAGCTGGTGTGAGTCCTTGGCTAAAAGACAAATTTACACTTTCCAGTATTATTCGTTGTAGTTCTTCTTGGATATTTTAAGCACTGAAGAATGTTGTGCAACTGTGGCCAACTTAAGGCTGATTTACTGACACACAGACTAATTCAAAGTATGAATGACAGACTCCTAACTGAGTAATCTGTCTAGTATCTTACAAAACATACAGCTAAGTGGCAAGCTGGTGTAGACTCTGTGAAGTATGCCAGCTGCCAAACAGTAGCTGAGTTTGCTCTTTAATCATTAACTATCACATTATGGCCCTTTGACTCCCCTCTACTTGCCCACCTGCCGGGCAACAGAAGAACGTTGCATTAAGCCCAACATTCACTATAGCTGGATAAGTGTCCCCATTTTGTTGACATATCCTCTGGAAGCCATTTTATGGGTGATTGCCAAGGTGCTTGCCTGTCCCTGTTCCCACCTGGTTGAGCGTGTGTTTACTGGTGGGTGAAAAGTGAAATTTGCACTTCAACTTAGGACATCTGATGTTTGCCTACTTTTTGTTTTTTATGACTGAGCCACCTGTTCTTATTTTCTTCTCCTTTCTTCTCACTCCTCAGGGACTTGCTGCGGATAGGGGTAACGTTGGCTGGCCATCAGAAGAAGATTCTTGGTAGCATTCAGGACATGAGACTACAGATGAACCAAACACTTCCTGTCCAGGTGTGAGCGACAGGACACACAGACCGATGCAGTTGCAGGAAAGCCAGAACGGAGAAGGGGAGAGGAACTGTGCCAGAGAGAGCCACTGGAAAACCCTAGCTGCCTGACCCATCTCTGCCAATTTGACGCTATGAAACTGGCTTGCAGTGCCTCTGACTATTTTTATTTCTTCATTTCACTACCACTTCCATTTTCTGTTCCTGCTTTTTTGTTATTCGTCAATGTTTCTTTTTCCATCCAGTCAGAAGTAGTGTGTTTTTGAAAGACGAAGAAGAGTTAACCCCCTTATATCCCATGCGTGCCCCACCAGCTCTGGTGTGGGTTGACGTTTGCATGCGTGTTTTAGTGAGGTTGGCCTTAGCCCTGTAACTGAAATGTCACACTCTGATCCTCATGCAAGAGGCCCTCCCCTTGACCTCTCAACTCAGCCTTGATGGACGTAATACATTTCAAAGAATGAACACCCTGATATAAAAAAAGTGAACAAATGTTCACACACATAAAAAACTAAACAAAAGCAGAGGTGTTTTGGGACCCAAAGAAAATAGAGGACAATTCTTTCCCTGATAAAAGTTGTTTTATTGTGCACGTGTGTGTCGTTCTCCATCTTCATATTGAAGGTGTATTATCCAAAAAGGCACTTGCTGGAGAAGGGTGAGGTGGTGGAAGAGGAAATAAGACGGGCTGAGGTCAAAGGTCAAGAGGTTGACAGAGGTCAAAAAGGTCAAAGGAGGGCAGTGACATTTTTGGACGCTTGTTTTGACTGCTGAATCCTCAATAGGTCACCAGATGACCTCTTCACCCTGACCTAAAGTGACTCAGGATAGATCCACAGCTTGAGATCACCTGCTCATCAACTGTTTTTACACATAAAAATGTTTTATTTTGTCCACACAGCTTTTTTTCTTTTTTCTTTTGGCTTTCTTACACATATTTCGGAGATTTGTGGTTTAAAAATGGCCGGTCAAACCTATGTACTCCCGCTGGACGCATTATGTGATTAATGGGAGACAAGGACTGTGGCAACACTATAGAAAGACCACTTGGCCTTTTGCGTGCGTTTATGTATGTGTGTGTGTGTGTGTGTGTGTATGTGTGACTAAGTGTGCTTGGATGTGTGGGTGGGTCAAGTACACAAGTATACTGTACAATACAGCTTCCGCTATTTGCCACCGTGGAGAATTAACGCATGAACTGAACCGTGACAAGGAGCAAATATATCTGAAACAATTATGCTATATTCTGTGGACAACTGTAAAACATTCTTTTTTATTGAATCCAAAAAAATGAACTCTGGACATACATATATATATATATAAAATTATATATATATATATATATATATATATAT
>CM022489.1:12866621-13095789 GCA_011952105.1 Coreoperca whiteheadi | reverse complement strand
ATATATATATATGCATCATGCAGAAACTGAGAGAAACCATGACGGACACCTTACTTTCTACTTACTATTATCTGGATTTAGAAATAATCAAAATTCATGTTTTAATTTCTTGACATCCTGCCCTATGTATTTATTTGTACCTCGCCCGCCAACCCCCGACCCCTACCAACACCCAGATGGACTGTAGGCCATTTGGGACAGTGGACTTGGAACAATCAGAAGGAAGAGAAACTCCAAGAGGATTCACCTAATGAATTGATGATTATTAAACAAAAGTAATTGCATAGAAATTGGATATTGTATTTTTGTTGTTGTTCTAAACAGCCTGTACATGTTTTGTAACAAAAATACGATAAATAACAAAAGAAAAATGGTGTTTTGACAAAATGGAAGTTCTGTTGTCAAATGTTTCGTTCAGAGTGAAATTAACAGAACGCAAAAGAGAGAAGGATGAAAGTCAGGAAGTAGAGAGGAAGAGATGAACAACACCCATGGTTAGACTACTGGTAATAGCATGTTGCCCTTTTGCTCTCGACATTGTTGTATGAGTGTCTGTGTAGGTGTTTTCAAGTTTGTGTGTGCCACCTGAACTGGATAGCTTCCCCAATCCATTGTCATTCTCAATAGAAAGAGCATTTGTAAAGCACTGCGCTGTTACTAATCGTCTTCCAGGCACATTGTTTTCAACTCAGAACCTCCTGCAAATGCATCTCTGTGGTTTACATATGTTTTAATTTTACTTATTTACCATCAACTCCAACAATGGGATTATGTAGGAGTGTTAAGCAGTCATTAGAGGGAAGGTCCAGAGATGATGGCTTACCTGCCACTCACTTCAATTGCCCCAGAGGTGGAGCGCCTTCACTAGACCTGCAGTTTGCTTCCCTGAAACAGGATCCTCATCAGATAGTCCACTCAGAACAGAAACCTATTGGTCTTTGACTGTCAGGTCGATTAATGCAGCAGCCACTCTGGCATTGCGAGGATACGAACACACAGCGAGCGCAGACATACGGCGGGCTGACCTATCATTATCTCTCTTCATTTCCTGTCTGGCCTGCAATCATCCTGTCTCAGCTCAGGCTGCTGCATGATTAGTACAGTGCAGGATCAACTGGCACGCAGACAACCAAAATCTGCAACCCCCCCCCCCCCACCTAAATGATAGCAGCTGCATCACGGAGACCATACTATTTGCACTTTCCACAGAGGGGTGTTTGAAGGTATGAAAGGGATGGGGCTGCATCACTGGTGTGATCTTCCAGACAGTCTTCATATTGTTTGGGTTGGAGCTGATCAATGCAATATGTGAATATTATTAGTTAGGTGTGTAATGATAGCGTGATGTTAGCGGCCATGCAGTGTGTCTGGCCATATTACTTCAAAAGTCATGGAGGGTATTATGCAAAAGAACAATGTTTTCCCGTTTCATATTGTTTCATCTTATTCCACATACAGACATTTTCTCTACTGCTAGTATACTCTGTAAAGGGCTTACTAACCTGTAACAGTTGTAGTACACAATCAAGTAGTATTTTAACTGTTGTGTACTCGAACTATACAGGAAATAAGTCTCATAGTTTTTTCTTGATACCATTCTGCAGAATTATTTTATTTCTCTCCAAAGCAAAACAGCTTTTTGATTGGAAAAGAGTGATAGAGTCTACATTCAGAGATGACAGAAGAGCAGAATTAATGCAATCAGAAGCTCACTTTTACCCCAAATCTCCCAGGAATATACAATAGTACTCCCTCTTTCTGCACTCAGCTCAATCATTCAATTAGCTAAGACCCACTGTTGCAAAGTCACATGTGACACCAAAAAAAGACACAGCATAAAAATAGAGATAGGGGGCATATGGGGACTAAACATAATCAGATGGCAGACATGCCCACTCATGAAAAATGGCAGCGCTTTGGAGCTTGCATGAACTATTGATGAGGTGCACATGGTGCTCTGGAGTGTTCACCAGTCAACCGGCCGTGAATGATGAGCTCAACTGGCACTGTTGCACATCTTAAAATGATTAAACTGCCACCACATCAACTGAAAACAATTAATCTTAAAGTGGCTTTTCACACATTCATGGGAGGGTTTACTATTCAACATTCACAGAGAGGAATGAAACACACTATCTTGTGTTTTTTGTCCATCCTTCTGATTACACATTGCTGAAATTAAGATGGACTGTTATGTTTGTGTGTGTGTGAGAGTGTGTGTGTGTGTGTGTGTGTGTGTGTGTGTGTGTGAAATAAAAGGATTGCCATTTCATACAAAAACTTTGATCAGTGGAGTTAAGGAGTTGTCAGTTGTAGTTATCTCTATGTGTACCAACAGGATTTAAACTATCCCAACATTCCTTCCACCTTTCTTTCCCTATTATACATCTTCCACAGATCATCAAGCAAACACACCCACCCTACCCGAAACCCCTTCACTTACAACTTTCTAACTTTCTTTTCTTCAGTTGTCTATTTTAAATATATACAGTATTGTCTTTTCTTCTGTCTTCTAACAGGCTCAATCCACATCTGTCTTTTGGTCACTTTTAAAAAAACCCTCTTCGTAAAAGGAAGTGCGATGTGTCAGAGACAACTGTACATGTATAGTGAACTGGGAGGGGGGATGGAATAAAGCGCTGAGAAATGCAACTGTTAATTCCTCTTTGAAAAACATTAAGATGTATTTAATGGTGCAGACATACACAACAAATTACTAACAAATGATGATGCATTCTTGTAGAAATATTTTTAAAAGACCCTTTTGCAATTAAATTATTTAAGAAATGTGACCTGATCTCCTGACTGAGTCTTTATGTTGTGTTTTGAATTCATCCGGACTTAAAGTAAATTGGCCTTCCATGAGATACCATGCCAACACATAATCACACACATGTTATCCAGTCAAGTAATTGCCCAAGAGAAACACATTCACTTTCACTGCTTATCTTTTATGGCCATCTCTCGCTCCTATAATCATTACCAGAACTTCATGTAGTTTTTCAGCAGTTATCACAATAACATTTCTTGTTGATGAAGTGGCACCAAAGCCTCAGTTCAGATAACTATCTGTTGCAGATTAACATACCAGACTCACAGATTTACCTCTGCATATTTCTAATAATGTGCTCAGTGTACCTGTACGCAGGAATTGTTCGTTTTTCATCCAAAACTCTCTGATTTTATGTTTGTGTTTCAGACAGGTTTAGGCCACATTCTTCCCAGTGCCTTGGAAAAGCATGAGGAAATTTAGAGTAACAGTAACAAAGTAAGATTTGTAATACTGCCTTTCATCTTTATAGCTACAAGCACCTGATGAATGGATATTGATTCTTGGGAGAAGTTACCCAGAGTTGATTTATTTCTAATGCTCCTTCAGTTGCTAAGTTCTTTACCATTATTGTTACTACAAGACCACTATTCTAAAGTAGTTTGCCAAATTTAGCTGTGAAAAGCCTGAGTTAAATTGTACATCTGTCCAGAGGAATACCAAAATGTAGTGGCAAAATTCTAAATCTTATCACAATGGGATCAGTTTGTGCTCAGCCTCACAAGTTTGTAAGACATGTTGTCACAATACAATCAAAAAGTTTGCAATCTACAGTAGAGCTTTGTCAATACCATGCAACTCTAAAGGCCCCCATATTGTCTTTCAAGCCCCCTAAATTATATGAGCTCCACTCATCTCTGCAGGCACTGAGCCAACTGTCTTGTTTTCCAGCAAAAAAGGGGAAGATGCTCTGATCATAGATTCTACCTCATCCGCCCCTCGTGTTGTCCCCTGGCTCCCCTCTTCTCCCTTTCCCTGTCCAATTAAATACAGAGCCTTGGATCGGGTGGTCTCAGTGTCTGGGTAGAGCAGATATTTTCGAAATGCTCCCCCCTAGATGCGCTCGGAGAAGTTTCAACAGAGGATTATGTGGGTTCTTTTTGTGTTGCAGCAGGCAGAATAATTCTCAGAGCTCCCCAACTTTTACAGCTTCTTGTTCTCCACTGTTATTGTCAGATGATGGACTCATTGGATACATATTGAAGGTCTAGCAGCCTTTCATGGACACTCATTTCCTCTGTCTTCTATCATTTGATATTGTAACCAGTTTCTATTTTTCCATTGTGGCACCACTTTGGCAAAGGAAACTTAAAAACCCTATGTTAAGACATGAAATTAACCGCGACTACTGTACGTATCCTGAAACGGAATGGAGACCATATCATAGGTTTTGACTTGTTTTGACTAGCCCCGATAGCGGGTGCTCCTTCAGTGCCCAATATGTAGTATAATCTGTCAGTTTAAAGTAAATATGGACCAATGCCAAGATGAACTAGAGCACTGCATACTTTCCTATGGCTATTGACATAGTGTCACATTACTCCGAGCAGTGATAATATTGATTGTATGCAGGCCTGTTTCATCAAAATATGTCATATAACGCAAGGGAGAATTACTGAGACCTCAATGAAGATACATTTTTATCCCTACTCAGTCAGTGAGGTGGCATTAGCATAAATACCGCTATGCATTAACATGTCTTAGCCACATGTTGGTCAGGACAAGGATCACTGCAATACATAATTACGCAGCAATAGAAAAAAAATCTTCCTTGCTCACTCCTTCCCCTAAATTCCAAAGCCAAACTCTTTAGTCTCTCGTATTCCCTACAGATTATCCCTCACTCTCCCCCTCTTTCGAACTCTCAACTAACACCCCCACACCCCTTCTCTGTCTACTTTTTCATCCTCTCCCATCTCTTCTGCCATAATCCCTCTCTTTCACTTTAGCTTGGCACAGCTAATTGGTCACGTCTGTACTGTGACATGGGGACCTGACATAATTGCTGGACAAATAGCGAGGCGTTTAGCTTCGGACCTGTCTCAGCTAAGCTGTACACAGACACCAGCCGAAAACCTAATTACCACTCCAACCCCACAACTTGCTAATTGGCAAATTCTTCCAACAAAGAAGTGTGTGCCTGTGTGCATGTGTGTGTGTGTTTGTCTGCAACTTTGTTTCCTTCCTTTAGTTAAAAATCCTGTGAAACACACATGCAAAAAATGCCACAAAAAAAGCGATATGCATGATATGAAGCATCCAGGAGATTTGCCTACAAGTGCCATTGATTTCCATGAATTACATTTCCAATTGTCATCTGTGAAGTGTCAGTTTCAGCCCACCAAGAATTGTGTTAGCCCCACCATAGAACAACCAAGAAACTACTGAGCAACCGTTCCATTTTCGTAAGGCTTACTTTTCAACTTTATGCTCTCCTGCTGACGTGGTCCAACAACGCCACCATGTCCCGGACAGCATGATGTAGTGACAGCTGACAGCATGCACTTCACTGCTTTGCACTGATCTGACAGTTCCCTGGTTCCCTTGACAAAAAGTCATTTGTTCCCTGCCTTTTCAAATGGATATAAAAATTGGAAAAACACAACAGCAGCTTTTAAAAACTCAATGCGTGGCACACAGGTTTGTCATGGATGTATGGGCTGAATTTAAACTGGGAACGACAGATGGTTCGCAATTGGGAAACATGAATGACGTGGGTCATTTAAAGACTCCAAGAAAACTGGGAGTGCATGAGAGCGGTCTGCCAGTCCGCCAGTTGTGCTCTGTTAATTAAGCTCGCTCCCTCTCGCTTCTCCTCTGTGTGTGTGTGTGTGTGTGTGTGTGTGTGTGTGTGTGTGTGTGTGACACATAATGTACAATGTGTGGGCTTTCCAGCGGACACCGTGAACAAACAGATTGGTATTATCTGACTAGCAGCCATCCATGTTTGTTGCTCTTGATGTAATTGCGTGGGGAGAAAATGCTTGGCATTCATAACTGTATGGAGGTAGTGCTGTTCTATTGATTAGGCATAGAATTCACTTTGAAATTCTTACACTGATTTGAGCCCCACAACTGTATGGGTTAGCCTCATTGTAGTTTAGCCAAAAAAAAAACCTTCTGCCGCTGCCACTGCAGCTCACTCCACACATTCTCCAAACACTATACTTTTGGTTATTAGTCGTCAACACCCACACCATCTTTCCAACACATAGACTCACCTCCAGACCTGATTGAACTGATTTTCACTTCCCAGGGTTTTTAGCATTTGATTAATTCCTGTTACTTCAACAATACATTAATTATATTGCACTGATTTCAGCATGTTTCTCCGTTTATTTGTCTTGGCCTTTTAGCCAGTCATAACAGTAAATAAATTAAATAAAAAATAAAGAAATAAATGTAAAAAAATAGGTCTTAGTTAGCACTTTCTTACATCCTGTTACTGATATATGGCATTTTTTGAAATAGTCATATTTCAAAGTGTTTTGTACAGAACACAGGATGCTCAATCTTTAATAGCTATTTACAGTAAATAAATATTTCTAAATAAATATAGCGGAACGTTGAGTTTTTCACTTCGTCGAAAGCTCCCACAATGAGCAGACGATCTATTCCATTCAAAAGAACATCACAAAGGATTATCCTAGTGCAAAACCCCTGAAATATTTGACCACCCGCTCACATCGCCCCCTTCCCCAAAAAGAGGATCCGACCTTTTCTGTCCCAGAACAAGCATCCTATTGTTGGGTGTTTGGGTGCAGCTGCATGGTCTTTCTGTCTGATGGGTTGAGTATGTCTGCCAGGGAAACAATATTCGACAGGACTGCACCCGGGAACCATGGGGTGACCTGGAGTTCACGGTCAAAGCTGGACAGTTGGTGGGAATCTGTCACATGTGAGAGGTATGGTTACCTTCAGGTACTGCGATGCAATTGAACAAGCACATCAAAATGCCGCTGTGGGAAGATAACATGTCCTCATGCCTGCAGATATCAAGATAAAGTCTTAATTTACTATTAAGAGTGTAAAACCAGTACCATAATGCATAAATCACATGGTTTAGCATGAAACTGCACTGACGTGGGTCTGCTACTCAGGGAAACAAAGCTCACATATACAGCAATGCATACATGATACTTGGTGAGATAATGAATTTATTTTCTTCCAGCCCCCTGTGGAGCTTGTGTCCTCATCATAGTTCAGCAGACATCTAGCAGGGTTGTGTTTGTGTGTCTTTGTGGGAGTTTTATGCACTTTAGTTTATCCAAAAGGCTTCAGGAATGTTTACTTTATAGAAAAATAGTGCTGTATCATTATGCTAACCAAAAATATAAATGATCTCTCTATGGTAATGTTAATTTGTAACTATTTGAATTGCATCGATAGGATTTAGAGTTCAGTGATCGGCATCGAGTTGTATGAGCAGCACGGTGAATAGGAAACAAACATTTAAGATAATCTTTTAATCAGATAATTAACCTGCCTGCAGGAGCCTTTTGTCTTTCTGAACCTGTTGACTAAAAAAAATATCATTGTGCTGAAATAAAATAAACAATAATTATTCTCAGTTTAGCTGACGTAATTGTGAAGAATAACATCCCGACAAACATCTGCCGGCCACTTTGTCTTTGATGTGAATAACCCAGCTACACCATCGATAATCTTGCTCACCAACTAAAGATAATTAATATGCTTTGCACTTATGAAATACGGTCATGACATTGCCAAGTCGAGGTCATTTTTCCTCTCCATTGGTGTCATTGGGAGGCATGAAGGGAAGGGCCTTGTTCCTGCCTGACATCTCATTAACTGCTTGTCGATATTTATCAGTCTTAATCAGAGCTGTGGCAGGTCCGGTGTGATTACTTCCTGGGTGTGAAAGCAATCACACCTCGTCCTCCCCACTGTCCTTGATTTACGGAGGGAAAAAATTGTCTGGCAGGTTTGAGGAAGTTTGAGACAGCTGCGTAAAAAGAAGATGAAATTGAAAAGAGCACAATCCCAGATTCTGTCTTATTCCTCCTTATTACAAACATACTGCACAAGATAAAATACAGCAGCATCCAAGCTTGGCAATACTGGCAGACTATTTGTTTTCTGTCTTGAAAATTTGGTAACGGGTTGTATTATTGTGTGTCCACAACAAAGAAATGCAACACATTACCTGGCCACAGGAATCTTTCATTGACATTACATTTGGAATGGAATGAGGATGGATTATTGCCACGACCCTTTATCCCCATCAAAATACTTGTTTGTTTTGTCTGTGAAATCAACATATTGTCTACCATGAAACTGATTTCCAAAATGATTACATGCATTAATTTTAGGTTTACAGATGGATACTATCATTATCAAATGAAAACAAGATGCCACAGGAACGACCAATAGTTATGTGAATATTTTTGACACATTGCCTCACCTAACTAGGTTTAGAATACATGTGTAGCAAGGTAAAATTCTCTCAAAAGTAAAAACAGCAATAATACCATCAATAAAAAAACAATAAAATGTCAGAAAAAAATTTACCCCTGATAATTATTATATATCCTGTTCAATTTCAATCATCCTATAGGCCACACAAGGAGATACGTTGAAGCCATTGACGGGCCGAGTCTTTCCTGTGCATTCTACTAGAAAAATATTGAACAGTTTTGATCACAGAACAACCAAATATGCAGCTTAAAGCAGTAGATAATATTGTCATCAGGCAATCTTTGTTTAAAACTTGGACTAGTTTCCAGCGGCTGGAAAAAACTGCTTCTTATGTGTATTGTGGTTTTATTTAAACAAACATTTAAATTTGTACAAATTGAGATTTGAAAGATCCCACAGTAGTTCTTACAAACTTGCTGCCATTTAGGATCAAACTGACCCCATGAAAATCTGGTCAAGGGTGCAAATTAATTTTTTGTTCACACACAAACTATAGTCGTTTATGTTTACCATCAGGTGTCCAGTCTCACCCCTTGACCTTACTAAGGCGCTCTAACAAGGCCAAAGTGAAGCAGTCTAATGTCAGGTGGCAGGCAGACAAAGGTGAGGCAATGGGGGGTGTTGGAGTCCAACATTCTTTTGGGTTGCACAGCTGTGTGGGTTCGAAGGCCAGTGAGGTGTTTTTTATGTGGAACCCAGTGTCAACTCATTACGAACTCAGCTTCACCTCTCTGCGCTGCCAATGACCTGTAAACACTACGAGTTGCCCAGAGTTGTCACGAAACAAAGGCGGAGGGTAAAAAAATTGCACCTTGAGTGTAAAGCAAACGCAGCGAGAAAGCCAAAGCTCTTTCTGTCCAATAAAATAAGATGTATCATGAAAAGTGGGACATTATCCACCAATTTTACAAATTAAGATATGGAACATATTAGGTCGGATTTTTTTTGTCGTTATTTTTGTTGCGCTCGCTCTTCGACGCTACTCTAATGGCATCACCGAGTTCAGTCTCAGCACCAGTCACAGCAGAGGATTCTGATTGGACGAAAGTGACCGATGTGTGACCCCGCCCGCGGCCAGACACTCGCATCATGGCGGACGGGGTCATACTAAGGCCAGATAGTGATGCATTTTGGGTAAAATGTTTTCTCTTTTTCCAAGGAGGAGGGCCGTTGTGAAAGCAGAAATGTAGGACAGCTGGAGCCATCATTCTGTTAAACTAGACAGAGATTTAAATAAACTAATCAGACATTCGTGCTTTAAGGATAGTTGTTGCCCTCATGCTACACCAGTGAGCATTGTGTTTAATAGCTGTATTGAGACAAGGCTAAACACACAGTGCTCACATATCGCTCATTAACAAAGATTTGCATCAAGCCTAATTTAGCAGAGTGCGCTATCAGGGTGTAAATGGTGTCCAATAAAGAACAATAAAAGATTTCTATAGAGACATAGTTAGCGCCGGCAATTACCTCTCATTACATTCTAGATCGTTAGAGCCTCATATTAAACACATGGAAAATGTGAAATAAAATCTATGCTCCACACATCAAAGGCTGCCCATAAACTCAGCTTCCAGATTAGAATGTGCTAATTTGTGAAACATTATTATCCAGTATTATGTTGCAAGTGTAGATCGAGGAGGAAGAAAATGTCAGACTTTAAGGGAAAATGGCTACAAGAGCATTTTAACAAGAGTTATGTTCTGTTTGTTCTGCTCTTCTCTTCTACACTTAATCATTCTCCCCTTAATCCTACATTTGATTTTTAGTATTTGATTCACATTTAAGTTAATTTAGTTATTTTGAATTTTGACATAATCTGCTCTCAAATCAAGTATCTTTGCTGAATTACACAGATTGTGATTTTTGCATCCTTCAGATGGTTGCACCTGTACCAGACACTGTGTGTCTGTATGGGACTGAGACTGTGTGTGGTCAAACCTCTGGCTGTTCATGTTTACTTTCATGTTTTCATACTCAGCTGCAAAAGTGTGCACGTCTTCAGAGGAGACGTTTTTGCTGTGTTGACATACAAACACCATCCCTCCCTGACGGGAGCAGAAAAAAGGATTAGCGGCAGGTTTAAAAAAAATCTAGACATGCTTGACAACAACAATACAAGCACACCTCCTACCACACACGCTCCAGTAGTCCCGTGTGATGTGATAAAAACCATCACATAGGCAGAGAGGCATGGCAGACAGTTGGAAGACATGTACAGGTACAGCACAAGCCAATAGCTATCACATCTCCTGGCACACTATGTACCACTGAGTTGAAAAGAAGCAGCAAATGCACCTTACAAAATGGCTTCAAAAGCTTTAGTAATATGGTGCATTATTCAGTTTACTTAATTTTGATAGAAATTATGTGGGAAAGTGTAACATTTTATATTTTACTTTGATTTAATTTTCTAACATGTTCTAACCCGGAAGCTTATTGCTGCCACTCTGGAAAAACAAAAACTTTATAACAATATAAGTTATCCTGCTATAACGTGAAAAGTTAATTGTGTCAAAGAGTGATTTTATAGATTTTTCCTATTATTAAATTTTGTACAGATATATTTCCTAAGAGCTGACCCGCATGCTTTAATTTTGTATTGCTGGCTGCAAAATCACTCCTCTTATAGCACTTAGAGGGTTAAGTCTCGTTGCACAAGGACAGAAAAGTAGTAATGACAGGGTGAGTTTGAGAGGCAAACAGACAGCTCGTACATCTTCCTGTTTAGACATTTCAAATCGGTTTGAACTGCCGACCTCCTGGTCAAAAGCTCAATTCTCTCACTGTTAACTTGCCGCTGTGTGTAGTTGAGATAATGTGGCTGCAGTTACTGGCTGAGACAACTTTTCCTCATGACACACACCCTCTTACTGGACTGGTGATTATTAACACACTTTATTGCCTCTTCCAGGCAATATTCTCGGCATGCTCACATACACACACGAACAGTGTTCACAGAGGTGCAACCTTCTCACATACAGTATATGCATGCACAAAACATGCGTTCCTGCACACGAGAGCACACACAGTTCACCTTGAATACAAAGATAGTGACGTTTCTCTCAAAGGACTTTGAGAGCAGTGGAGGGGAATTGAATTGATTTCATGATAGCGAAGAAGCAGCGATTCTGGTAATATGTCTTGTTATGGCATATAGAAAAGAATAGAAAAACACAGCTAAGCTCTAAAAGGGACACTAATTTCTCACTACTCTCATCTTTTGTTGCCTCCTCTTTGATCCCCCACTTCTTTGCCCCTCTCCCTCATCTGTTGCCTTCATTTTAATCCTGATCACCATCTGCCCCCTGCTCCAAGCATCAAAGAGCGGTCATGTTTGCTAAAATGGAGTTCAGCTCTGGTGAGAAATTATGATGTACTGTAGGTTTATTACAAAGCCATGTTGCTCCTTCCCTTGATTATGTCTTTCTTCCTCCACAAACTCTCTCCTCCTGTGTCCTTCTCCTACAGACACAAACTCATGAAATTAAGTGTATGTGGTTTCAATGTAGCATTTAGGAAACATCCTGCACATGCTGTAAATCTCTTCCTACCATTTCAATGCAATGTGACAGCGTGCTAACCTGAATGCTTCCTACATTTTCTTTTATATTGTTTTATATTTACAAGTAATTATATTTACACATTTCCATACAGCTCGGTCTGCTTCTGTGGCTTGTTGAACATAGTACAAAATAATAACTTCCAGATGTTTAATTTTAAGATAGTACTTCTCCCACGTGACATTACGTACATATAGTGAAGACTGCAACTTGATGTGTAGTGTGTGACCAAAGAGAGCAGTACAACTGAATATTTCCACCATTACACATCACCATCGACACATCCACACTAACTAAATCTCCTGTTTGTATTTATTCCCTGAGTACTGAGTGTTTCCCACATGAAAGCTAAAAGGCCTTTAACTTGCTCTGAGCAGTAAATACAGACATAGACCGTTACGCTCTGTTCTGAAATGTAAGAAGCTTTTTGCGGAGGTCAGACGTGGCACACCGACGTGCACAGCGCAGAAGTGAGGAGACTGCCAGCTGTGATGAATAGCTTTCAATCGGGCCACAAAATGGGTTCACACACCTCTTGGAAGGGGTTTAGTGAGATAATTGCTGTTCAGAAGAAAGGCTATTCGGATTACTTTGTGGGAAATTCATTACAATCTGATGGGGTTCATCAGTGGTAAGCATAAAAAAACATTTAACCTTGTGAAAGATGGAATGTCTTTTTAAAAACATTTTTAAGATAATTTGTATTCACCTAAGATCAGTGAAAGTTAAACTGAATTTGTGTGAGGTTGGAAAGTTGTTGAGGTTCGTGCTGGCTGAGGATTTGGCAATAAGAACACGTGTCATCAATCTGTAGAATTTAATCAAGCTGAAGTGAAGTTATGGTTTCATTTATTTTATTACACCATTGTATAAAGTTATGCTATCCCTCCTTTGTGATTAAGTGTTTAACCTGCTGTGGATTAAATAAAACAAACCACTGTGCAGCAAATCGTGAGCAATCTGGCAAAATATGCATGTAAGTATGATATACATAATTTTTTTTTTAACAGCACATAGCTGATTAAGCTTTTGCTTAGCATTAAATGCCAGCCTTGGCATTTACCTTTCAACTTGTCAAAATACTTATTCTTACAGATGATTGCACTTTTTAATGTCTGACAAGACAAACTCAAACCTCATCAAAATGTGTTAATACCAACCACATATCCAAACATTACTGATGAGTGATCTTCTGGATCTCTGTCAAGTGCAATACAACAAGAACAACAGAGATAACTACCTCAGATTGGTGAGAATCAAAAAACACCTAGTGAAGGTGAAATATTGTATCTTGTCTTAGCACAAGCTTAGCCCCTACCCAGCTCTGCTGCAAATGCTGTCTAGGAGTATGAAGCAAAGCTTCTGTACCTCTTAACTTTGTAGTCACAGTTGGATGCAAACTTGGAAGTAGACCAGAAATAAATTGGTTAGGCAAGAACATTTTGTGTTTCCTTAGCCTGTGTTGCTATTGTCAGTTTATTAGATTTATTTGATTATATTAAATTGTCAGTAAATACATTTGTGTCAAATGCTACTGATATTTGAACAAGGCTATCTTGCAAAGATGCACACACAAAAAACAAAACCAAAAACAGTCTAGACAACTAAAAAAAAGAAACTGCATTCCAGAAGCAATGGTCACTCTCTTTCTCACCTTTGCTGTTAGTCTGCCCTGTGAGTCAGTGACTGTGCCCGTTGGCATGATAGGAGGGAAAACAATCCCATTCCATCTCCAGTTAGCGCTTAAAGCTTGCCCAGCCATGCCACACAGTGTCAGCGTGCCGGCATGCTTTGCCCTGTCCCGAGGCAATCAACCTGCTTTGGAACAGAAAGATGGAGTACATTCTCTCTGGGTCTCCAGCCAGTAGTCAAAACACACCCAACCACAAAGCTATTAAATATAAGTTTTAAAAGAATCATGTCATTATTCTGTTGAAATTAAAGATTAGAGGAGTGTGGACATAAAAAATGAACTGCAACTTTAGTGGTTTTCAGCTTGTGGTTATTGATTAACAAAAAAAAAAGAGAGAAATTAAATAAAAACAAAAACTAAATCTGTTTCGCTGATGGCCTCTTCCGGGTCAGTGATGCCAGATGACCACCAGAGAGGGCAGCAAACCAGAACTGCAGCAGCAGAGCCAGAAGCGGGAACTGTCACTGTGCTAACCTGTCCCCTACGAAAATAGAGATTTGTTATTTATCCCTGAATAATTCTCCCTCTTCCATAACAACCCTCTTCAGTGTTATAATGTTGTATCTTCAATGAATGCAACTGAGGCAAGCGCAATCAGAGAGTTTTCAGGAAAATACATAGAAATACTCATGTATCACTGTATTCCTCACACTGTGAGGAAAAAAATTACATTTTATAAAACAGGTTAAAGCTGAAGCTGAAGTTGCACAAACCTCCTCTCATGCTGAGCCAGGAAAGCAAGGTGTGTAAATGTCTGTATGAGTTCCAAGTTATGTGAACATGATATGAGCAGAGTTATTTTGTTTTTATTGAGTTTGAATGAAGTGTGTTTCAGGATGACTTAACACGGCAATTAGTTCGGTGAAAGAGGGAAATGTTTAATAAGGAAAATAGATGTAAGAATATTTCCTTTCTTGACATGTCTTGAGTTTATTGTGTTTATTTATTAGACTAAAAAAGCTAAGCTGCTCAACAAGCAGATGTGGTTGAGTGAGCCAGAGAGTGAATGAATAGAGGGAACCTGGTTAGCAAGAAGCAGTGAATCAGAGATTAAATTTTCCAATAAACTAATGTTAACATAAATTATTTTAACTGCTTTTCCAATAAATGTTTAATGATAGATAGTTGTGAAGTATACAGTTTTTAGTCAATACGAATACTGATTACTAACAACCACTACTATTTTCAACATCATAAATCATAATTAATCTGGAATAGTTTTTGAGGGACACATTTCATTTTTTTTTATTTTTAAGACATGTACTTTAAATGTAAATAAGGTTCAAGAGTGTGTAAAGAAGCATAAAATAGAGCTTGTTTATCAACAATATTTTGGGGGGGAAGGAAACCCCCAGACCCCCCTACAGAAGTCCAGGCTTCGCTCCGAATGTCCTCTAATCCAAGAAACGCCCCTGGGTCCGAGGCTAGGTTAGCACAGTGAACAAATCGAGACCTGCTAACAATAGTCATTTCTGGTAATTTCAGCATACATACTGGCATAATTCAAATTGTTGATGAAATAACATATTAATTTGTTGCGAACACACATGCACACACATACATTTATTTCAACCATTGTTTATATTCACTTCCAATCACTGAAAAGTTTGTTTGCAAGAGCTCACATTTATATTACTTGCTGGCCATGAGTCAAAACTGCCAAACAGGAAGACAGTGGGGCCAATTGACTTTATAGTAGGGGGAACCCAGACTGTGCCATATTGGTTGGAGTACAGAGGGTTTTTTTTCCATTTTTTCGGGGAATAGTCTATCTAATTAATATTTCTATGTTAGGATCATTAGACAATGGTTAGGCATTTTTTGTATCATTTTTACAAAATGTTATTTGCATGTCTTAATTGATTGTGAACTAACTTTGTTTTTTGTATGGTGGGAGTGGCTTCCTGTATAAAAGGCAGGCATAGAAGCTCATCAGGTCAGTTGAAAGGTGGTTGAGTTCAGGTGTAGAACTGGATTTTCTCTCTCTCTCTCTCTCTCTCTCTCTCTCTCTCTCTCACTCACATACACATTCACACACTCATACACTCTCTCTTACACACACACACACAACCTCACCAAAACAAGCCTACAAGCCTGAATTGCTTTGGTTGTCTGGTGTTAAACTACCAATATAACATGATGAAGATTACTTCTGCCTCTGCCAATGTTGTGCCACTTGTGGCTTCTTCTACTCCCAGGTGGGAGTTGTAATAATGGGCTCAGGTAATGATTTTGTTTGGCCACAAATAGATGCATTCAACATTGGAGTATTTTTAAAACAGCACTTTACATCAATGACAGGGTGCTGTTCAAAACGAAACTGAGAAGAACGGTGGTATATACTTTAATTGGAAACATGACAGACCTTGGCTCTAAAAATACAAGGATGTACACGCATTTAGAACCCACTCTGAATTATTGCAATCTTAAAGGGGACCTATTATGCTAATTTGCAGCCCTATATTTGTATTCTGGGATTCCACTAAAGTAGCTTTTCATGATTCACAGTTAAAACAAAAATCCTTATTTATCACATACTGGGCCTTTATGCAGCGCCTCAGTTCATCCTCTGTCTGAAACAAGCCATTTTAGCTCTTGTCTCTTTCTGGAGAAAATACTTTCTGGTTTGCTTGCTCTGCCTCAACTCTCTGTGATTTACGTAGTTTCCCAATGGGCAGATAGATTTACAGTAACTGCTAAGTGCTGCTAATTGTAGCTGCCATTAACTGTAGCCCAGGCCTGAAACCCTCCTCCTCCCGGCAGTCCTAAGCTCCTCTACTAGCGGTCAGTGTAAACACCAACACTCCTCTGTGCCCCGAGCTTCCAGTCCGAGCAGATAACAGTAGTTAGCAGTTACTTTAGCAACAATTATAGCCATATCTTTCCATGAAGAACTAATATGTCTAACTAGTATGTCTCACTCTTTGTGAGACATAGCCTACTGAAAAACCTCCAAAAACCTGAACAGAGCAGTCAAATAACTTAGACAAGGCTGTGTGGGTGAATGGGTCTGTACTCTGTGGGTGTGCTGTGCCTGTAGCAGATCACGAGCAGATGAAACCATTGGAAACCTAGCAGAGCAATCTGAAGCCTGAGCTTTTTTCTCACAGGGATACGTTTACCACATTATTTGAAACTTTGGCCATGTTTAATGTGAACATCCCATATTGTAACATTATATGACAGAAAAATAAGGGAACGCATAATAGGTCCCCTTTAACCATTATGTTCAATGTATTTCAAAAGCTGTATAAAAATTATGTTTTTGTTTCATTCATGTGGGCCAGTGGTTGGCTATGCAAAGGCAGATTAAGATGATAATGACCATGTGCTATTGTCAGGGACAGCGCAAACGTTTTTGTGCATGGTGAGCAGCTTTCATGGGAATGAACGGGCCACCATATTTAGAGTCCTCATCCAGTGTGTCTATCGATGTTGAAACTCGAGCAGGGTTAGGTGGAGAAAGGTTAGACACAAGCTGACATTGTTGGCCTGTCTGAACCAGTGGGGGGAACATCACGAGGTCATAGCCAAACTGGGAGCATGGCGCCAGAGGTCAGCATACCATTCAGGTGCCATGGGGGTACAGGACATGTTGTGCCCTTGGACCCCAGGGTGCTCTGTTCTATGGACATGCAATCAACTAGACAGTCACCTTTGAACTTAAGACCTGTCTGGTCCAGACACATGTGATAGTAGTTACTGCCGTGGACTCTGGGAAGTGACACAAGGTTAAATGCGAATAGATTAGCCAAGAAGAAAACGCATTTGGTAATATCAGAGAATTATGGTTTCTGTATTTTACTTTGTTATGTGTGTTAATTTCTGCATAAACGTTTAGATGTTGAGTAGGACGTCTATCGTTTTCAGCTCTACAGAAAAACAGCTCTGTTTTGGTTCCTGGAACCAACTTTGTCTAACAGTATAGGAAAACTGTGATGCAATTTGAGGTGGAATGTTTGAGTTCAGTCTGAATGCTGTAGTTCATTGTATAGTTATTTTTCTACTTTTAACTATCAGTGACAGGGAGTGTCAGCTTGTAGTACAAATTTGATTACCAAGGTGTTTGTGAGTGTGAGAGAGGGTGTCTGTGTTCTTCTGTCTTTTATAACTTTGTGGCTTTAATTTAATGCGATAAATAAATACACTATGACATTTACTCCAAATGACAATACATGAATTTATTACGACAGCATAACAGTACATAATCTACAACTATTCCACCTTTGAAACTCAACAACTCAATATTGTTTCATTCTTTTCCCTCAAAAACTGGTACATTATCCAAAGCCATTACCTACCTCTTTCCAGTTCAAGCTTACTTTGCCCCAAAGTGGAATAAAACACGATTAATGATTTCAATTACTCTGACCCTGCTTGCCGTTTACAGTGCCTGAAGTCTGGGCGAGGGAGCTGTGCTGCATAAAAGCTGATGGTGAAGGACATTTACTAGGGAAATGATTCAGTGAGGGCACTGGCAGTTTATGCTGGCTCATCAGTGAGGGAACAGAGCTTCTCTTTGTGCTGGAACCTTCTTATTGCTCAGCTTGGAAACCACATTGTAGATTCATGCTCCTGATGATGCTGGCCAGCTGTTCTCTTTTAGAGGTCTCAGGATGGGATACCTGTGTAATGGCTGATTGGTCTCATGAAATTTCAGAATGAGCAGAATGTCTTAAAATGTAAATAATGTTCCGTGGTCTCAAAAAATTTTAAAAGTACATTTTACATCTACATCTACAAAATTAGGAGTTGAGGCATAATGAGAATATTTTGATACTGAAGTATCTAAGAGGTAAAGATGGAGGATAGTCATGTATATTTATCCTCCCCTTTGACTACATTAATTCAAAATTATGCAAAGTACAGTTCCATTACAGAGTTTATCAAAACATTAATCATCTTAACAATAATACAATTATTATTTTACCTTGTTTTGTCCAAATGTGACTTCAGGGCAAAGCTTCAGCAAGATAGGGAAGACCTGATAATAACAAACAATAATAATAATTTGTTTTATTATGCACTGGCACCCATTCTGCTTCCACATTCTGCATGGTTGAATGTAGAGAGCACTGCTCCTTTTCTCTCTTCTGAAGCCATATTCCTGACATTTTTCACAAGTGTATTTTAATAATTGTATACCATATCTACCATATTAGGTAAAGATGTGTGATAGGGAAATATGAAAATGTTGTGCAGAGTCAGAATTGTGCAGTATCATAATGAAATCTCATTGAACCAACACAATTGATTTGCAACAGTAGAATGTTATCTGAGGGCAACAACAGAAGGTAAAATTTGTTTTATAATTGAATGCATGTTTTGCAATGCATGGACATACAGAATAAATACTAGTTTAAGTTAGTTTAAGTTACCTTACAGTCCAATGTTGCCTTGTTTTAATAATTAGCCAGGATTAAACCTGCATTAATCAATATGTTTCATATTAAAAGTGAATCAGATGACTGAAATGAAAAAGGTGTTCCTGCCGGAATCACAGAGGATTATCCACCAAGCTCATTGTTTCTGTTTTAGAACTGACACTGTGTGTTTGAGTCTCAGCCGCAGAATGAATGTTGGACTTACATGAATCAGGTGACCATAACACTAATTTAATGCTAATGTTGCTTTGTTTCTGCTGAAAAGCAGAAAAGTGTTTGCTTGTGCATTTGCCATGTCACATTTGTAAATAAGTTTTACACAATATGCTAATATAGGGTTAACGTTACCCCAACACTAACCAGGTCCAAAGTTGATTTAGTAGACTAAAGCATTTGAGACTGTGTTGGAAAAAGGTCTCTCTGATTCAGTGTTGTATGGTTTAACAAAAAAGCGATAGAAGGAAAGATGAGTAGACTAGGTTTTTTTCCTGCAGGGTTTCAACATGAACACGTGCCACCCATACTAAAATTGCATGCACTCATAAGATCCTTTGGATAAAAGGACATACCGTATAAAAAGCAGATGAGGCAAGGAGATAGAAGAAGGAATGTGAGAAATGCTTTGAGAGTTTTCAATTGTGAGTTTTATTTTCATCTTTACAGGCAAGGTTGAGAAGTCACAGGTATGTCTACAGATTAACCGAGGCAGACCCTCTCTACTGGGTCCTTCCCCATCATCTTCACATAGAAAACCCTTTAATGACAAAATTACCTCAGGGCGTCTTGAATATTTAAGAGTGAAAAAAAAACATGCACAGACAGCAGACGTGTAGAACTGCTTCTCACAAGTTGCCTTGGTCCAGACCTTGGAATCCGCCCACTCCACCGAGTTGACTCGAGTGTAACAAGTTGACAATTCTGTCTCATATCAGGCTCTGATATCTCACAAGGCTTTTAAAGGGAAAATAATAGCTCATGATAGCATAAGGTGGTTGATGACACTGCATTAGTGCATTAAACAACTAGTAGATGCCAAAGAATATATTTAAATGTTAGATCAAAGTTTGTAGTTTAGCACATATTTGATGAGTAACTTTGTGCTTTGGCCAATGTTCAGAGAGCTGCCTTTTTAAAATCGCCTCAGTAAGGTATCATTTGGCGTTTCTCGTGTTCTTCACTCTGCCATGTCATTGGATATGAGGTTTTTGTGACCCAGACCAGTGCCATGTTCACAAAATCCAAGCCTGTCATTCGGCAGGGTGTTAAGTATCAGTGTGTTGAACAATTATTACAACAAGAAAAAAACAGGTCGCTCTCTTCAAGCTCCACTTCAAAGCACTCTGGTGGCCTTTGAAGTCATAGCGTGCCAATACCTGGGTGCTACAGATAGACAGCAATCCCATTTGTGTATAATTTTTCCTTTTCATACGTCCACCGCTGAGCAAATGGGAGGAGAAGAAAAGATAAAAATACAAAACAAAATGTGTTAAGTGGATTCTTTCGTCGCCTGTAATCTCCCTGCACTGTTGAAACGCCCCTGGAACTCGGCGGTGAGGTCGGACAGTAACAATGTCCTTTTCAGCGGGCGATGAAAGAGTTTCAAGTCATTCCCTATTCTGTGTGGGCCTTTGTGCCCCTTATCCACTTATTCAAATCAGTATAAACGGCTGATGTGTCATATTAGCAGGCTAGGCAAAAGAACTGAAAAATGCTTTGATATGTATGGAAACAAAAGTGAAAAGACTAGCAGAGAGGGCAACGTGAACACACAGGCCCAAGCCGCTGATCCTCTCTAGGCTTCTTTGTGACATTCTCACTTTGGTAGAGGTTACAGTCAGCCCGTGTGTCTGTGTACGTGTGTATGTGTGTGCATGTAGTCGTCTAGTTATGCATATGTGCGCTTAGGAGCAATGGGTTTAAATGTGAGGCCTTTTATATGCTGCATACAATGCTGTCCTAACACACAGACACCTCCCTCCAGATACAGGGAAAGGAATTCTGGGTATATCAGTCAGCCAGACTGGGGCTCAGATTGACACAGCAGAGTTAGAGTGACTATGCGAGAAAAGAGAGAAAGAGGCTCCGGGTGCAGCGTCACGAGGCTGAAGATGTCAGCGCCATATCCATCATCCCCACATGTTAGTGAATGCAAGAACTATGAAGAATAATCATTAATTAGCTGGGGCATGAACTCGCCTTGAAAGGAAACCCTGAACATTCCAAGGTCTTCCCACCCTCCCTCGTGCTTTCATTCAACCCACCCTTCCCCAGTGGCCCTATCTCTCCTTTTACACAAGTGAGGATAACCGTGGCCCCTCTTCGCCCAGCCGTCCCGTTTTATCATTTGAAAAAACAAAAGAAGAGGGGAGAGAGAAAAGAGAGGGGAGACGGTATGGGGGAAAGGCTATTCAGAATTCTGAGAATGTTGCTAAACAGGATTAGAATCAGTTAGAATAGGGGTAAACAGTAGCATGCTGCATGGGAGGCCAATGGGATGGTAGCTTGCTCGAAGGGGCTGGATGGGGAAGACAATGGTTAGATTAGCCATCTGTGAGGCTTCTGGTGCCCGGCGTCATTAACCGGCTTAGGGCCCCACAGTAACACCAGGCACCCTCCTTCCCCCATGCATTAAGTATCAAGCCTTGAGAGACTCTTGTGTGTGTGTGTGTGTGTGTGTGTGTGTGTGTCTGCGGGGATGGATTGGGTGACAGGGGGAGATAGTTGTAACAAAGGTCCGATGAAGCTGATAATTCCATGTACAAACACACATACGCACATGCTCACATGCATAAAAACACTAACGTGTGTTTGCGCACATCTGCTTGTACATTTAAGCCCTTTTCAGCACACACACACACACACAGACATTTAGCATAACCTGCCCATGACACCAACATACCCCCACCCTGCACCCTCAGTCCCATTCCCAGTTCAGAGAAACACAGTTTGACATTTGCTTTGTCTTCTTTTTTGTCTCCTGAGTAGATCGGTGCCATTTTGCATATCACTGCGCATCAGTTTGAGGGGACACATGACTAACACTGGGACCTCATTCAAGTATTTACCATAGAGCAGAGAGAGGGGATAGTGAAGCAGAAAATCTAGTCTATTCACAATGGGCATTGATGCTGTTTTAATTCCCAAATGGGGAAATTGGATGGGTACCCATTGCTTGCCTTAGCCATACTGTGTATTTTCTGTTTAGTGTCATAATCATTTTATATTAATTGACACTGACATCTATCCTTCTATCCATCTATCCATCTATCCATCTATCCTTGTTTATGGTGTATGTGTTTACTGTAATGATGTACTCCATATACAAGTAATGAAAATTGGAACATACAGATGAGACGAAAAAAAATTATAGGGCAAACCAACAAAATGATGAACTGAAATGAACTGTTATTTACATTTAAATTTACATTCAGTCATTTAGCAGATGCTTTTATCCAAAGCGACTTACATATAAGGAAGACAATGGAAGCAATTGTAACAACACGAGGTAACAAAAAGCATAAGTGCACCAAAATCTAGTCTGTTAAAGCCTAGCATAGTATTTAAAGCTAAGGATAGGATTGAGTACTATTTTAACTTGAGTGGCCATAATCTTCACCCTGACTATAAATCATTCAGGACTGCACAGTTAACAGCTCTCCATGTTGACTCATTAAGGCTTACCCCCTGTCAAATGTTTATTATGGCCCTGACATAAATGTATGGCTCACTGTATGAGGTGGAAATGCATGCAGTGCACAATAACTGTGGTGCAATTACAGTGATAACCTGGTGTTCTCAACCTAATTTGTAAAGCTTAATGGCTGTTTGTGTCTTCAGTTATTCCATTGTTTATGCACTAACATATGAACCTGGATGGAGTTTATGACAAAGGTCAACTCTAGAACTTGATTGAACAGGTATTTCCACTATGTTTGATAATCTTCAATGGTTATTGTGGTGAGTGGCTTCACTTAAATGGCTGCCACAGAGATGATGACACGTGATGATGTTGTCAAGGCATGAGACAGCTAATATGTTACCATGGTAAAAGCATCCTTTGAGTGAATACTGTACCTACAAACCATGGGTTAATCATTAGAATAGTATTAATGTATATATGCATTCTGCACATCTGGAACTTCCTCCCATGACACTTTTATTTAGATTATATGGAAACCATATTTGCTATGCAGGAGGGCATTACTGTTATGATCAAGATGCAATTTCAACCTATTTGATTTGCTGCAGAGCAAAGAGCATCTAACACTGTCTTTTGTTAAACATCACTATTCACCATCTTTTTCACCAGTCGCCTACTTTTTCACCTCTTGCCATCTGGCTCTTGACTAGAGGTTACCTAATAAGGTCAAGGCTGGGCCAGTGTGTCTCCGTACTCTCCCTTTATGTTTAGCAACAAGATACCCAGGTGTGTGCCTCATGCTTTGTATGCGGCCATTGTCAGCTCACCTTGTAATCCTCCTTGACGTCTCAATCCTCAATACTGGTTAAAAGGTGGCCTACATAGCAGGCAGAGAATAGATATTGTTTGGTCTAATTGTCAACATGCCGTACCAAGGGGAGAGGGGAAAGGAAGAGTACTGGTAGATTTTGTAAGATAGGAAGAATGTAATGTGCGTGCATTGGTTTGGATGGGGAGAGGGGAGGTGATATGCACTGAGGTTTGAAAGTATGTTCTGACCATGTGAACACAAGGCTTTGGTAAGAGCGGGTTTGCTTTGGTAAAATAAAGAACAAAAAATATTTTTAAAGTACCACTTTTATTTCTTTATGGGAATGAAGTGCAGGATTCTCCCTCAGGTGGTATGGATGTCATCCCTGAGGAAGATCACAACTGCATAATGCAACTTTAAGTCATTAGCATTTGGCCTGTATACAGGATCATGGTGCAATTTGGTACACTAGTCCCCTTGTACATGTTAAGCATTGCACATTATGCTATTGTTGTTGTTGACATCAATGCACAATGATACATTTAAACTAGGCACCCCAATAGGTCATTACCTATCTGATTGGCCACTGTTGAATTTAAACTGGAGGAGAGATGTTTGCTTTGGACTGATTAGTACCATTGTCTCCATTAAAATGTCTGATGGACCCAGGCAGACAAGCAAACTAAAGTGCTACTTTGTGATGACGGCCATGTAGAAATGAGATCCCTATTAATGGATCACAGAGTTGTTCATTAGCACTCCACCTGCCAGAGCGGTGCTTGAAAAATGCAAATTGGTTGTTGTTTTTCCTCCCCTCCCCCAATCACCTTTCAAGTGCTATTTGAAGTGCAGCCGCGCTATTAGTAACATTTGGTTGTGAGTAACTGGATTAGGGTGGAGGTTCAGCTAAGACCCACTTCCACAGAAAAAGGCTTGTTCCTATACAAACCATAGCTCTCCACTTGTTTCTGGTCATTTCTAGTCATTTCAACAGAATGCTCAAACCAGATGTAAGTGTTTAGATGTCCTTCAGTAGCAGCCAATTGAATTATTAAACGTCCGTCCTTGCAGACCATATCTGATTCTAAGTGTTGGAGGCGTGAATGTACAAGGATCAGATTCAGAGGAATTTATTATTTATTGTCTTTAACACTACCTCCTACTCCATCTCTAACTGTGACCCTTACTGAAATACTTGCATATGAGTCAAGGATGTAATTTCCATACTTGGGGGAGACCTTTTCTGGAAACTGCTTAAACTGCTACAATTACAGTCTTCACCAATGACAGCATATAATAAACATAACCCTTTGTCACTTAATATGACCTCAGGACCGGAAAAGTGTATTGAGAAGATGTAAGTTGTTATTTAAACAGAATCTGCTATAAAGGAATAAATTAATTAAATAAAAATAGAAAATGCTGTGATTGATTAATTCAACTGAGTTAGTTGAATTAATCAATCACAGTTGAAAGTTCAGCATAATTATTTGGATAAAAATATGAATCTGAATAATGTCCACTGATTAAGGAAGATGCTTGCCAGGGTCACATGAGAACATGAACGTTTTTTGTTTCTTGGACCATAAAAATGTATTTTTCTACAATAGACAAAATATATTTAAAAGCAGGATTTGACCCTACAACATGTCCGCTACAAAACCTGGTTCTTAATAAAATGATGTATTAGGGCTTTCCTAACTGCATTATCCTTCACACAGATATAGAAGGCAGATAAGAACGTTAGATGGATTATAACCACAAAACACTCCTTCCGAAAGAATCCTTTTCCGAACACTGTTCTTGGTACATTTCCACTCTGCTTTATCAAATAAATAAATAATGCCACTGAGATAAGTAACCACTGAATATCCCTTAAGTATTTGTGTTCTGATGCAAAAGTTCTGATAAACAAGTGCCCAGAGTCTATTCTCTATTTTAAACTAAACAGATGAAACATTTGTTTTGAAAATATGATATCACATCAACGACTCAGACATCGGAGGGTGAGACTGTTGCAGACACTTGATTTCAACAAATAATTTCTATGAAATGTATTGGGATGACATGTCTCCATATATTCTCATACAATTACACCAATGAAATCAGTTGTCTCACAAGGGTAACCATGAAAAAGCATTTATAAACAGGACAATAAACTGTATCATCATAAATGGGCTGTCAAAAAGTAAAATATCCCAATATTCTGTTGTTACAATAGAATATCTTCTTTTACCTCAGTACAGCCAGTGAAAATGGAAATTTGCTAAAATGTATGAATGTGATAAAGATAAAAATGTGATGATGGTTGAGTTGGTTAAACAGCAAAAGATTATGGCATCTTTTCATGAACAAAAAAAGGTCTTACTCTACAGCCAAATGTGTATAACTTCAGCATAACAGATTCATTTTGCTCTTCACAATGTAATCCAAAGAATACACACTGACAGTAGTTCTTAATTAATCCTCAGATCTGGCCTTTGTGGCCTGCTGTGGCCCAGACTATTTTCTGGAATTCTCTACAGTGATACTTCCACGGTGTTCCTTGACATACTATTCCTATCCACCTGGGAGTGATGGAGAAGGCTCTGTGGGGGATTGTGGAGATTAGGTGTCTTCCTAGATTAGGGCTGACAGGGCGCCACGGCTCATCCCCTCTCTCCCCTGGGTATTTACACAGCACTTGGCTTGCCCACAGGTGGCTAATATGCCGTTAGCTGGGCCGCCTTCACCCCCTATATGGCTTGTGTACATATATGTGTGTGTGTGTGTGTTAGAGAAAAGAGAGTGATAGATAGGAAAGTACAAAGGTGCTGAGAGCGTGCTGGATAATCAATCAAACAAACAGATAAAGAATTGTGCACACACAGACGTGTTCACACTGCAATAGCTCACAATGGAATGTTCATACACAAATACACTTACATACACACTTCCACAAAAGCAGTCGGTGCTCCTTTACTGCTTGTATGCACCGGGACTAAAGGCTTCGTGTGTTTTTCTTTTATAAATGGTTGCAGGTGGTGTGAAAGCCAACTGAGTCCAACAGCTGCTATGTAAAAGTCTGTAGATATGTTTTGGCCAGTGCAGGTATTGGCCTGTCAAATTGTTTCGATAAGCTAGCATTACTAACAAGGAGTCACTAATCATATTTTTGATCAACTATAAAGTACTGTAGTGAACAGGGGCCTGGAAATCTATTCCCATGCAACAATTGACCACTAGTCCTTGGGAATTTCAAGGACTTACACACAAAAAAACTTAACTCACAGAAGGGTTGGAAACGTCTGTCGTAAAAATGCAGGTCTATTTTATTATTTACTTTCTGTTCTGTATATACAGTGTGATCAGTGACTGGAACCTTGACTGATAGAACACTGCTGGCTTAAGGATTCTACTGCCCATAGAGTTAGAAATGCTGTCATTCATTCTAAAAAGAGCTTTCACAGCCCAGTTCGCAGAATATGATGGATAGACATAACAGTGTTCAGTGAGAGGTTGTCGGTAGAGGTTGCCAAAAGGTACTATTGAGATTCCAGTCTTGTCTTTGTTTTGCTAACAGGTCAAAATAGCTGAGGACTTGGGTTGGAAGACGCAGAAACCAGGACAGTGACCTGTCTCATTATTGCTGTTTTTAACAGCATAACATTTGTTAAAGCACATATCCACATCCCTAAATTGTTTTCTGAGAATGCAGAGACTTTGGTGAGAAATGAGTCTGTCTGTCTGTCTAGGTTTTACAACCTGAGCTGGTGGGAGGAGAGTGAACATGCACTTTAAGTCGACCTCTCTAATGGAATGGGGGTTCTTACTTAGCATCCAGAGAGAGTGTGGGTTGATCCTACAGATGGTTCTTATCATGGCTTTCAATGTTTATTATTTTTTTATATGGATATAGAAAACACATGGAGTATTGTTTAAGTTCAGTTAGAGCAGTGAAGCTGCATCAGGCACCCGCTGTTTAATTTGTGTGTCATCATCAGCAGGTATTTCTGCCTCCGGAGACGCAGAGTCTAGATCTGTGATTGCGGGCCACAGTGTTGCTGTGTCTATGGTGGAAGAGAGGTGGTGTGGCTCAGATCCTGCTCGGTGGGCATCACCGACCGCACCTGGAGCTGCTCAGTTGTCCTTCTTTTTTTATTATTAAAGTATATTTTTTGGGCTTTTATGCGTTTAATGGACATGGGAGACAGAGAGAGAGGGGGCCGCAGGTCGGAGTCAAACCCAGGCCCGCTGCGGTGAGGACTGTAGCCTCGCACATGGGGCGGGCACTCTACCGAGTGAGCTAACCACACCACCCTCAGTTGTCCTTCTTGATCCATCCTCTTCCCTTATACTTTGATCTTCTGTTGTGAATCTATTCTGTAAACACGACATCTATTCGCTGTCTGTGTGTCATTGGAGAGGGATCCTTCCTCTGTTGCTCTTCCTGAGGTTTCTTCCATTTTTTTGTGGAGTTTTTCCTTATTCTAATTGAGGGTCTTAGGACAGAGGGTGTTGTATGTCGTACAGATTGTAAAGCCCTTTGAGGCAAATTGTGATTTGTGATATTGGGCTATGTAAATAAAATTAAATTGAATCATCAGTGTCTCATACGGCCGATCCTGCTACCAGCTGACTGACATCTGATCATATTCTTACAGGTGTACAGGACAGTTTTTACCATTCTGCTGATACCCTCATGCCAAAGCTCCACCATCCCCACATTTTCCTTTTGGGTTGAAGCTTTTTGGTACTGTTCACTAAAATCTAATGTTCATGTACAGTAGTGAATTAGGGGTTGCAGCAGAATTCTTGTTGCAGCTCAGATTCAGTAGTTTGTATAGTGCACAGTGTGCATCATTGGTTAAAGGTAAATAAAACAAAAATCAACAAATCAACATTCACAAATTCAGTATCCTTTTGCACATTATAGTGCATTCATCATCAGTAATTATGTGTGCATAATAATGCATCATGAATGTGTGAATCTGCAACAGACAAGCGATCATGTGCGCTTATACTTTATCACTCGGAACACTGAGCAGAAACAAACCAACCACGTGTTTCATGTTGCCACTGTGGTCCAATAATGGGTTTTTGGTGTTTCTCTGCCTCTTGGGGCCTTGTTCATATAAGCAATTAATTTTATCTTGTGTATTTATGTCAAGCAGAAAGTATTGTTATTCATCATCTTGAGTGTAGCTTCTGGTTCACTTGCTGTTTTAATCCATTACAAAGTGAGCCTGCTGTGATTGTAGAGTGGATGAAAGCAAAGAGAAGGGGAAGCCGTAATGCCCAAAGGGAAAACTGCAGATGGGAATTTCATCAGGTGTTTCCAGCTTGGCTATCACTAAATGGTGTCTCTTCTAAAGGGGAAAGTAAGGGAAAATGTGTGTGTATCCAAGTAGAGCACCACACCCACTTTCCGGCAACTTTTCACTTGTTGAGTTTTTCACAGTGCGTAGCACGAACCTCAGCATCAAATTTTATGTCGGAGTTGTTGTAGATTTGCAGCTCTAAACTGAAGAATTTGCCATGGAGGGATATCTGTACACTATCACATGAGGCTGAGGGACTTCTGAAGATGTGATTCAGCTTAGTGAAAAAAGGTACAAGTCTCAGAGCAGCAAAACCTTTGGGTAAGTAACCATCCGTTATTCAACAGTATCAGTTGTAGCCTGAAACAGACATTTTGGTAACATAAATAAAAACTGATTTTGCCAATATGTTTTACATGTGGAAAGATAGACACACCATAACAGTTCAAGAATGCCATCTAAAAATACTGTTTTTTGCCATAGTATTGAAAGCAATGATAACTGAATATTAAATATGTCTTTGCCATCATTTTGTATAGCAAGGACAGTTCTGAAGCTTAATCACCTGCATGCAGTCCAATGTCCTCAAAGGGAACAAGACATCAGAAGTGTCCAGGAAAATATCGATGACTTGCATTTTCATGGTAAAAATTCTGTGGCAGAGAAAGGACGAGCGGTTAAGTGAGTAGGAGTTATTAGCCTGGGTTGGTATTGTTGTGGGATCATGTCCAGCTTAAAGCCGTTGTTGTGTTTCCATGAGCTCTTCCAACCACAACAACTACATTAAAGCCCAAAGTTTGTCAGCACTGACTCTGCTGAAGTGTACGAGAGCAAGTATCCCTCCCCAGCACAATTACATTTCTGTAGCTGACCCTGACATCCCTGCAGAAGCTGAACATTCAATCAACAAAAGGAGAGTATCAAACAATTCTAATAAAACACATGCATATCAGTTATAAACAGTAAATGTCCCGCTTTGCATTAAAGATTTGTTTATCTCGTTGGATAATATTAAATATCACACTAATATTTACAGCATTAGCATACTATATACGAGCTATTATGTATGCATGCAGCAATTTCCATAATTCCCTCTGGCTGTCTACTGTTTTGTTTGTTAATTAATTTACAGTGAATGAGTTTATTTTCTGGGCCCTTTGTGACCAAAGGGCCATTAATTTTTTGATTAAAGCAGAAAAAACATGGTCCCAAGCAGCAACAAAGAAGAAGGTGTTTTTGCAAAGCTTGAAAATGGTAATGGTCACACCTGTCGTAGGACAAACCATGAACACATCTTAAGGCTTCGTATTAAATGTTGAAATTGCAGACTGCTTTGTCTCTGTTTTTCCATGAAGTGCAGTGATAAAAGAGTCTTTCCACTTGGTCCCCTGCTTATGTCCACTGTGTGTGCTCTGTTTGATGACACTTTTGACTGTTAGAATTGTTATTTATCTTTAAGCATGTATCTTTTCAGAGACAGCTTGTTGAGTACCTTTGCCTTTACAGTGTACATACACAAACAGTGAGGTAACTTGAAGGATGCATGCACAACAAAACACATTATTGTTAAGAAAAACTTTCAAAACCTTCAGCCTTAAAAATAAACTAAATAAGGATCCCCTTGGCAGAGGTATCATTTTATTGGGAGTCGCCCCGAATAATTCTATCAGAAGTGTCAATAACTCCACTAGTAAGTATACTGATAACACTGCTTCAGTACAGAATCGCAGTGGTAAACCAACGAAGGTGCCAATATGATTAAACTGGATTTAAACTGGACACCTTATCTGATCATTTTTGTCAGCACCCATATAAAAATCTAACAGTCATCAATCAGATTAATTGCATTTGGAAACAAACACATGTCTAATGTAATAGCAGCAAATGTATTGCACGTCACAAGCCTCTTGGTATGGCTGTTTAACAGTTATAATGATATATTTTGAAATTATGAACATGTTTGACAGCATAATGCGTTTGGTAAGAAACCTGATCACTCACCAGTATACTCGTGCATTCAAACACCTTTTGCTTACCACAACATCACACAGCATTAAGTATTGATCGGACCAGGTTGTGCAGGAGCATTACTGCACTGAGTAATGAAAGGAATAAACTGCACTCTCCAAGTCCAAGGACAAAATCAACTGAAAAGAAGCACTGATAGAATGTCTCTGATTGCCAGGATGGCATATTTAGAGAAAAAAAAAGTGAGAAGGAAAAAGATAAATCATGTTTTCCTCCTCCCTCTGACCTACAGCTTTCCTAGTTTGAAGGAGTGTAAAGTGAAAAGCCACTGACACATTCTTTGAAGACCTAAAAAGATTGTTTTTATATTGGTGGATAAAGAAATGTAACACTTAAAAGGAGCACCAACCAAACACGGACTGTCTCATCGTAGCAGACAGATTTCTGTGCTTGTTCAGTCTCAAAATAAGATACAAGAGTTTCACAGTTCCTTTTTGTTTTGTTAGTGTACACACTTCTCTGGCATTTACAACCCACAAGCCCTTGCTCCCCATGTGGTTATTGTACACTCAGCTCGCACAGTTGCCACCACCGCGCTACAACACATCAACAGATGGGAGCATTCCAGTCTTGTCGAGTAAGTTGCTGCTTGTTACAGAAACATCAAGCCAAGCATAATGTTTTTTGTCTTTGACAGAAGATCAGCTTGAAACCTTTAATGCACGGTGGTGACACCTTGCGAGCAGATGTGCTCGGGATGTAAATGAGCGAAATGGAGAGGGGTCTAGTGTACTTCGCAATGCCAGTGATACATTTGGCTGGGAACGATGTTCTAGCTAACGACGGCCCTAGATAATCATAGGAAGAGCGATGATGGTAATAACCATTACTGGGCTGCATGATATGCCCCATGGTGATACTTGTTTACAGTTATTAGTCAGTGCGCTACCCCATGCTGCATGATACACATTAATAATGTATGTGTTAGAGAAGGAGAGAAATGAAGTGTTATGGGTTTAATGTCTGCACCTGATTGCCACTTCTGGATTAGAGTGTGTGACTGTTTATGGGCCAGTGTGATTGTTTTCACATGTGTATGTATGCGCCAATTTGTGAATCTTTTCATAATGGTATCCTTAATGTGTGTGTGTATGAGTGCATTTAGCTGCTCTTGTTTTTCTACATTCGTGGGGCCAAAAACCAGGAGCCCACTATACTTGCTCTAAAATGCTCTACCCCACAAGTTTAAAGGGCTTTTTGAGGGTAAAGACTTGGTTTTAGGGTAAATGTTAAGGGAATACATTATATCAATGACGGGTCCCCAAGAAGTTATTGTGCTTGTGTCCGTGTGTGTGTGTGTTTGTGTGTGTGTGTGTGTGCTAAAGTGTGTTTTTGCAGCTCTGTTTCTGCTCAGTATCCATCTGCAACGAAGCCATCCATCAATCTGTCGACTCCCCAGCCCACCGTATCACCTTTCCTCTTCCCTCTTGCATTCCCCCATCATCCTTTCCTTTTATCTCACACCTCACTCTCTCTCACCAAGCCCCCCACTCCCCAATCTTACTTCATCCCTGTCACCTACTTACAGACCTATTTTAGACATTACCATACCATGTTGCTGCCATCAGATAAACAAACATGCATGCTAAGTATGTTTTTCGGGAATGAAAAAAGAAGGGTTTTTTCCTTTCTACTTCTGTATGTACTTTATTTCAGGTTTTATGGGTCCAAGACTTGAATCTTGAAACTTTTGATTCAAACAGGTAAAATAATAAATCCAAAGTAACAGTTGCAGGATTCCCTCCACACACAAAAACACACAAACACATCAAGAACCTTTTCATCCAGCAAAGGCCATTTCCTTCACTCCCGGGGGCACCCACTGGAAGGAATTAGCTGAGGTCAGTGTAATTTTAGCGCCCTTGATCAATGCTCATTTGCTCCTGTGGTTGCTGTCTCTCACTCCCTCTCTCTCTCCGCCCACCATACCAAAATCCAGCCAGCCATACATCATTCATAAGGAGTGTAAAGAGAAGCTCAGCAACTCTGGGGCCATCTAACCTCTAGGCCAGGCTGGCCCCCCGTTGCCCTTTCTGGGGAATGCGCTCTCCTACTTGTCTGCAAACGTGACAAGGTGTTCAGTTGCCGGGTAGTGTCATCCGGGTGAACAGAATTTTATATCATCGAAAGACAAGTATGGATTGACTCAGGTTATACCGGGTTTGTGGAGGTGGTTCGTGTCATATGACGTAGATAATGTGAATTGCTGTTTATTTCAACACTTACTCTATTTATATCCAGTGAGAATCCCCTTCTTAACTAATTTACTTAAATAACCTGGAGCGTTGTGTGTACTGTAAATGTCATTGATTTTTTTACAACCTGGTCAAGTCCATGGTGTAATCATTAGAAATATGGTTCAAGGGTCCGCTAAAACAAAATAGAATAAAACTACACACACCAGCTAAATTTGTAAGTGCAGAAGGTATAACAGGGGTGCTCTTGTAAACATGGATGTGGTTGTAAACTGCAGACATTAGGCTATAATGCAGTGGTGCTTGGTAAACTACTGTAATAGTATTTTTCAGCTACTGTATACAAATCTCCACAATTGTCTCCAATGTTGTGTTTTTACATCTAATTCACTGTTGTCACAAACATTTGATCATCCATGACAACTAACACAATTTGGTGAGGCCACCTCAGCAGAAAATACTTTTAAATGAAACTACTCACAACAAAGTCTGGATTGTTATACCTTGCCATAACATTTTGCAGCTTTGAGTAACACAAACCAAATGCTCCTGAGCTATTTGTTCTTATATTTTTAATTTTTATTTTGAACCTTTTATAATGTCTGTCTTTAAAGTTATTGAGACATATAAACAGTGAATTGCTTCAACTTCTTTGTGCCATCAGGTCAACCTCTGACCCACTCAGTGTTGTGCATACATTTGGAAACCAGAGACACACTCACCAGCACCAGAGAAATGCTAGCACAGCAAATTCAGAAAATATTTTATGAAATGGATGTCTACTGTACATTTGTAACCTGAAGGCAATGCATAGGCAATTTTTTTTTAAAGCAAAGCTTTGACAGCCATGTCTTCCTTAGAACGAAGCTGTACATTTTGGTTTTGGAAGGGGGGAAATACAAACAGTAAGAAGTGTGTTTCTTTTTGATAAGCAGTTCTTTCCCCTACATTAGATATAGCTGACTCTTCTGACTTTTTAGACAAACACGGCAGGAAATATCTCATCTTTTTTTATATAATTTTTGTCTGTTGACAGGTAGACAGGGATATTCTGATAACTGGTTTATTTGTGGAAGTAGGGAGAAACAATTGCAGAATATCAAAGGTTAAAGTCAGCCACTTAACTTAAATATTACCATAATGAGTTCATATTCCTAACAGTACTGCTTTGTGCATGTACTGTTTAATGTAACTATTGTCAACAAAAATGCATGGGCTGTACTCTATACTGCTGTGACTGATTTTGACTACTCCTTTTTTTCTTGGAAATGTAAAGTGTGCAAGTATACAAAATGTATAATGTTAGTGTCATGTTAACCTTATGAAAACCTGATCGTGTAAAATTTCTGCATTCAAAAAGGCTTTCAAATCGAATTTGAAATTAAGAAAAAAGTTTACCTCAGTATTCAAAAGTCAAAACGTTTTGACTTTTACTCAATTGCACCCTCATGGATTATAATGGGGGGATCCAATCAAGGAGTTTCTAGTTTTAAAGGGGTGCCTGACCAAAAAACCATTGCTTTAACTAAAGTATGTCTGGGTATTTTTTACACCCCCTGGTGATTTATTTCCTGATAAGGCAAAATTATCATCACTTTGCGTTGAGAATGGTATTGTCGAATTTCTGTCACCATAAAGCGTAATTGTTTTGGCAAGCGTGGGAAAATTATATCTGCATGCCTGTCAAAACAATAAGGCTGTTCATTTATGCCATTCTGGTACAGAAATGCAATAGCCTATAGAGGGTTTGCACCTACGTCACGGTTTGGTCAGTTACCCGGATGCGCGGCCATATTGGAGATACCCGGATGAAAACAACAGCATGGATTGCACGGTTAATACACCAATGAAGACTAATTTCTACTAATTTATTATGTCTAAACCATGAAAAAAGAAGCAAAGAATGGGCAGCAGCATCCTTATGTTTCTGCTGCGTTCGATTCACACGACGTTTGTAGCGTGACGTTAGTGAGTGAGTCGCTTGTTTTCCATTCATATTAACGCACGGCACCCAAACTGTATACAGGTCAGATCTTTTATCTAGAATACAGTAATAATAAATATAGCACCATTAACAAAATTTCAGTAACATTTTACAGAAAATATGCAAGTCTTGTACTATTGGAGAAGGTAAAGAAATGAGATTAGAATCTGATTTTGAGCCAAGAAATAAAAAACGTAATATCAATGTGAGAGTATACTATTACACTACAACATTAGTTAAGATAGTAGCCTAATATTTCACCTAGCTGACAAGAAATAACAAGAACAAACGTGAATGTTGTCAAGATTCTTTCCCTTGAAATCCTGGTTCTGTTTGACCAACAACCACTAACGCCTTCTTTCCTCAGACAGTGTTTTGCACTCTTCTCCTCGATTTGTTATTACTTTTGGCAGTATATAACACTTAAAATGTTTCTCCCGGTCCGACCGATTAGTACGGCCTAAAACACGACAATAATTGACCATTTTAAGCAGAAATAATCAGAAAAAGTTTGCGAGTTCCGTTCGGTTCAGTGGCATTGTTTACGTTCAGTACCGCCAATATGGCCGACTTCCGGGTTGATGACGTGTCGTGAAAACACACTATACCACAATTAGTATTTTCTTAATATTATGTGGTAGAGACAGGAACATATTTAATTATATAAATATGCTACGTTGAGTAAAGAAGAAAAAATGGTGTCACAATATCAGTCAGGACATGTTATTTATTAAATATTTTTAATCAAGTTATTACATTATTGGATTTTATTACATTTTTGATCAAGTTAAGTGCACATTTTATTACATTTTCAGGCTTTACTACATTTTTGGGAAATTATTACATAAATGGATGCTACAGGCATTATGTAAATAACTTCCTCTGCTGCTGTGTGAGCCACATGTATTTAAACTTTCCTGCTGTTCCCTCGTTCACGCCACTGGTGCCTGTTCATTAGTCAGGCAAGCCAAGCAAATGAGGCAATGCAGGAAGGCGGTATGGCATCTGCAACATCAGTTGATGTTTTTTTGAATGTGGAATTCCTACGGTCAGGATAACAAGGCAAAGCTGTTAGGTGCAGTGTGACCACATCTTTTATGGCTGTGGAGCTTCCGCAGCCCAGCAGACGCAAAATTGGCTTGAAAGGTGGTGACAGTTTGCTGTTTGTTTGTGTGTGGGTGGATGGGTGTGTGCATGCATCTGCCAGGCAAAAGGGGAAGAGATCATAAAAGAAAAACATTCCCATAAAGATAGTGCACAAAACAAAAAAGTTGCTCTGTGCACACAGGCCTTGTGGCCCTGACTGTACCTCCCATCCTTCCCCGTGTCTCCCCCTTGTCTCCTCCATCACCTCATCTCTTCTTTGATCACTGCCCTTTCTTTTCACAGGCTTCACTCCTTCTGTGGCTTTACACACACAGACAGTCTGTGTGTGTGTGTTTTCTCCTCCTCTCTTTCTTCCCTTCCCTCCCTGGGTATCACCTAGACTTTGATCTGCATCACAGACTTGCACATCCCTTTCCCCTTTCTTGTTCCTCCTTTGCTGTTCATCTGTCTTCCTCCCCCATGCATCTTATGAGCCTGTACCTTTGTTCCTCTAGGTTTCTTCCATTGCTTACTTCCTTATGTTCCCTCATACTAACACTTCCGCAGATACCTACTTTAGCCAACCAAGATCCCCTGGTATTATCTTGCTCATTATATCCTCAAAACAAAATTAGAATTTAAAATAATTCTCAAATGCTCCCTGACATCGGAAAAGTCTGTCTTGAATTTACACCACTATTAAACACCTGTGACTTTTTATGTCACTAGTGTTTGATCTGAGGTAAACAATTACTGGACAAATAGGACAGCTAAAAGGCATGGATCTGGCACTCGTTCAGCATGACTTTCCTCTAGCAGCAGTTAATTGAAGACTTGAAAGAGATCAAGATTTAAGAGGGGATGGAAAAGGACAATTATGAATGGCAAAAAAACATCATAGGCCCCTGTATCTTCCATCAGTCCCCTTGCCTCCCCACCTCATTCGAAGAAGGCAGTAGTCATGGTAACAAGGACAAAGAAGGGCAGAGTGAGAAGTAAGTATAAAGAGAAGCAGAAGGGGAAAGGCAGTAGAAGAGAATGAGTATTGTAGAGGCAGAGGAATATGAGATAGAGAAAGAGGACAAAGACAGAGAGACACAGTCGAAGGCATGAACAAGTGGGGACAGGACGCAGACAGGTCATCTCCTCCAAGGTCTGACCCCTACCCAACAGCAGGTCCTTCCTGCTGCGTGAAGATGTGAGCCCTGCGAGGACAGTGACATTTACAGGCATCACGTCTCAAGGGAAGCAATTTCACAGACAACGTGTACTGCTGCAAGAACTTCCATTTAGCAAATTTGGCCCTCCGGGATCATAAAACCTCAGGGCCACTTACTACCTTCCTGGCCTTTGTTTTTCCTGAGATTTCGATCTGTGTTCATCCCAACGACCTGTCCTTGTTATAATAGTTCAGTTCTTTCTCTCTCTGTTTGCTGCAAAGACTTACGAAGTTGCTTATATCAAGTAGTGTGATTGTAGATCCTTTGACATTTTTCTCCTCTTGCACACACACTAGCAGAGTCCATTCCTAAGAGCAAGACATTTGTTATACTGCCAAGTGTTGTCTGCATAGCAGTCTCAGTGGGATTGTCTTCTCCTAGTGTTTTCCCCATAGGCAAAACCTTGGGAGGTACGATCTGCTAGGGAGCCTACAACACACTCAAGCTGGTTCTAACACTGGCAGCCCATAGCCCATAGCAAAACACTACAGTGTACTAAAAGCTGCCTAGACAATGCAGCAACCAGCAATGCAGCTGGGATTGTCACAAACTTGTGATACTTAAGTTACTGGTTCAGCTCTACTCACAGTAGGTCTTCTGACAATCTGAGGGGTCATAATAGGTAAATGGACTGCACTTGTATAGCGCCTTCCTAGTCTTCCGACCACTCAAAGCGCTTTACACTACATGTCATTCAACCACTGATGGCAGGTGCCAACTGCTCATCAGAACAAAGAAACTAATTATTCACACATACTCGCACCTTTGGGAGCAATTTGGGGTTTAGTATGTTGCCCAAGGACACATGTGGGCTGGAGGAAGCCGGAATCAAACTGCTGATCATCCGATTAGTGGATGACCCGATCTAACTCTAAGCCACAGCTGCCTCAGAAATAGGTATTTGTGCACTTGTTAACAATCATTTTTACTTATAAATTTGTTGTGTTTTCAAACAAACTCTCACATATTCTTGTGGTAGAAACTCACTGAGTAGTCACAATCGGGTGTATTGGGTGAGCTTTAATTAAATTCTTATATTGTGCCTGAAAGAAGATAAGATGGGCAGATGCTGCTCACTAACCACACACAAACCCCCCTATTCTGGAATATGCCTTGCTTTTTTGTTTCAGTAGGGCTTACGGCTGTTGATCGATGCACACACTGGTTGTTGGAAGGTTTTTTTTAGATTTCAGATCTAGGATAATTTCTGTTACCAGCAGTTCCCCAGCATGCTCCAGTGAAACTGTTCAGTGGTTAAGAGGCTATACAGGCTCAACAATAGTGTTGAGTACCTTCCAGGCATATGCTGCTGTATGCACACAATTACATTTTTAATTGAATTCTCACTCTGGACCTTTTTGCAGTAAATATTGATTTGAAAAACTAAATTTTTTTTAAACGGTTAGACCGATCTGTTTATTATCGCTTCAATACAATTAAAAATAATATATATAAAAATAATACTGCTATAATAATAAATGTAAATGTTAAATTTGTTTTGATCTTGTCAGCAGTCAGTAAAATGGTGTTTATGTTTAAATCAATCTCATCTTGTCTAGCTTTATTTGGCAAACATAATACAAAATATTTAGCGGAATAACACTACAACCTCAAAATTCATAAAAACTCCACACAGCAGTGAAATTTTATATTTTCCTGTGTGAAAAAATTCAGATGCCAAAATCATTGTTCTGCTAATTGGCCAACAAATTTATGCTGAAAGAGGCAATTATCCCTAACTAACTTGGAGGTAATTAACACACTGTTTCTCCTCCTGTAACTGTCTTATTTTGGGTCTGCATCCAAACACAGTGTGTTGAAATTCTGAAAACTGGCCTATGTCAAGCTAGGGAAACGGTTCCTCACCAAACAGCTGCCCTGAGACGATGCACCACCTACAGTATAGTGTAAACAGTGCAGGATCTGGTTGAGACAGCCCTCTTTCAGAAAATATTTTATGAAATGGATGTCTACTGTACATTTATAACCTGAAGGCAATGCATAGGCAATTTTTTTTTAAAGCAAAGCTTTGACAGCCATGTCTTCCTTAGAACGAAGCTGTACATTTTGGTTTTGGAAGGGGGGAAATACAAACAGTAAGAAGTGTGTTTCTTTTTGATAAGCAGTTCTTTCCCCTACATTAGATATAGCTGACTCTTCTGACTTTTTAGACAAACACGGCAGGAAATATCTCATCTTTTTTTATATAATTTTTGTCTGTTGACAGGTAGACAGGGATATTCTGATAACTGGTTTATTCGTGGAAGTAGGGAGAAACAATTGCAGAATATCAAAGGTTAAAGTCAGCCACTTAACTTAACTGGATTTGTGATCCAGGTGTAAATTATCCCTGTGAGGACCTTAAGTTGCGAGAGACTGCAGATTGACTGAGTTTAGGTTTAGGTACAGGCTCATGAGGATTCTTAGATACTCTTTGTCATGTCATCTCTGCCAGTACATTAATACCAGGTATGGGGACGGGAATGGGAAGCAACCTGGACCCCTCCCACTCACCTCACATCCCCTCATCCCATCTGAATTTTTAAAAAAAACTCAGAAAAAAACAAAATAATCATACTTGCTGTTTCTAGGTAGTTTAAAAGTTTAAAGGTATAGGGAAAGCTCCTGCAGGGTGAAGTGTGCAGGGTAGGCTTTAACAAGCTATTGTCTCTCTTATCAGAAAGGCTAAATTTAAGGTGAACTCTCATTAGAGAGAGGGAGGGAGAGCTATGCCGGATTGTCATTACCTGCCACGTAGCAAGTCTACCGTCGTGTTGGAATACACTGCTGGATCCTTGCCTGAGGTTTTACTCTAATCTAAACTTCCTCTTTGACTGCCAGAGCAAACTGTACAAACCCTTTCCCAACCCCTCCACACAAACTCCTTTCCTCCTGATTGTGCACTTTTGATCTCTTTTCACTTAAATTCAGCAAGCTTACATGAAAATGCTGTTTTATCAACATTTGGTAGTAAAGTGATACCCTACATCTCCCCAGAACAAAGAGAGGAAACTAAAAGTAACAATCAAGATGCACTGCAATAAAAAGAGAACAATGATATTTTGATGAGGCCCCTTGTCCATTTTCTTTAAGTGTCATTGTCACCTGAAGTTTGGAGATTCAATTATTCTATTGGATGGTAAAACCAAGAACTCTCCTTTCACTCAGTAACTTCTGTCAAAGGCTATTAGAGCAAAGCAAAATTCCTCTAACTGCTTCAGCAGGAATGATATTCAGCTAACAGTAGAGGAATGGTTACTTTATGAATGTGTGGAAATGAAGCCTGTCAGCTACTTCAGGGAGTCAGCTCGAGTCTGCCACTGCACTCAGATGGCTTACTTTTCCCAATGCAATATATCCAACGTACCCCCTTTGATTATGGTGGTGCACTTAAGCCGTGAGTGCTCTGCCCACCCTTTTTCTGTTTTACTGCTGCTGTTGCATTGGCTGTTCATAGCATTTCAAAAGCCACTGCTCCACCCCAGCATCCACCTGTAGGCTCTGAGTCTAGCTTCCCCTAGGGTGGAAGTCCCCGCTCCCTGCTGTGCTGAGCTTGGTGCTCTCTTTTGGGGAGTGACATGGTCAACACCAAATATCTACACTGACTAATCGGTATGAATGTGAAACAGAGTGTTAATGTTAACAAGTCTGATCTGCTTTTAGTAGACTTATTTAGATTTAGATTAGGAACAGTTTAGAGACTAGGAGTGCACAGCAGCACAACCCAGTCTGACCTGCTTGTGTTTTGTCCTCTACCTTTATGTGCTTCCTCCCTCTCACTTTGTCCCTCTATCTCTCCCTCCCTTTTTTTTGCCCCCATAAAACGGTTTGATTGACCCAACCCAGGAGTTCACAAACATGCCCGTGAAACTGGCCATCTGTTCCAGGCACAGCTTGTGAGAAAAATAAATAAATTAACTGTAGGTTCTGTGTGTGTACTTGTGTGTGTTGGTGAGTGTGTGACTGAGGAGGGGGGTAAAGTGAAAGCCTTTGCCACCTCATGCATGCATGTGAGCATGTTTAAAATGCAGCAAACATAATGTGGGTTGCTCTCTAAGAAATTGGTTTGGTTGAACTCAGACATCGGGGCACGGAGCCATTTTCAATCAAGATTACTTGTGTCTAGAACTTCAGACACTATAAATCAATCTACATAAATAAACCCTGTCAAATAAATGTGTATTGTATAAATAGCTCACATTAATAACAACAAAAACAATCCAGATCAGTCCATTCTCATATCATTCAGCTACAACGCTCAATGTTTGACAGCCATTCTGGTTTACAATGGCTGACAGGGTGACAGTTTCCCTCTAGCTGCCTCTCTCCTGAACCTTTGTGACCCAGAAAGCCCAAATACATGTAGGTCTGGCAGCAGAAAGTACAGGGAACAGATTATGACAAGCGGAGTCCATGATGAGGCACCCACAACCACACACAGAGACAGGTTGCACCAGTACATGCCCTGGCTGACAGTGCAGGATGATGCTTGAAGGGCCTGTCAGCCACTTGCTTGCCAGTTCACCGCTGGCCTCCCTCCTTCCCAGGTCTTAATCCTCTCCTCCTCATTTTGACTTTGGACTCTTCCTATAATTGGACTGCACTGCCTCTGGGCATGGTGTGTGTGTGTGTGTGTGTGTGTATGTTTGGGAATCCAAGTAACCTTGCGAGGTTATAAGCCACAGCAAGAAACTTAAAAGTATTGTATTCAACATGACTTTGCATTAGGTGTTTTTTATGTTCAATGATTCATATTTTTAATATAAGTTTTAACAATGCAAACATTTGTTTCTTTAGTATTCCATATTTTTCAAATGATGGCCGCTTTGGCTGTACATTACAATTGACTTCATACAATACACAAACATAAGACCAAAAAAATAATAGGCCTTTATCCCAGCAGATATTTTGACTTGTTATAGTAGAAAGAGCAAAATAACTTTCAGGTACCCTGAAACTGAAGCAGCTAAATGGAATTCAGCCATCGTTAAATATATTTTTTACACGTGTGCTTTTCCTACTGTGACATGAAAAAATGTAACAAACATGGTGAGTGCCCTTCTCATGGAACATTTGAAACACACTTGTTCTCTTGCTCTCTAAATTGATGAGCTTAGTCGAGCAGCTCTGCCTTTGATGTGTGTCTGCATCGCCGTATCATCTTGTGTCTGTATTTGTATCCATGTCTGCATCGTTCAGGGTATGTTTATGTCTGTGTGCGAGTGCATAGTTACCTGAATGATTTGGCTGGGGAACAAAGCTGAACTTCCTTGGTGTGGTCTTTTGTGGGGACAAACATGTCAAGGTGCTAGAATGTTTGAATTCCAACACAAACCACATTAAAGACATGGGTGTCTCTCAGCAGTCTGAAATGTTTTCACTTGTCGGTTGAGTCACATGAATTATAGAGCTATAGAGATTATTAGAAATACAACACTGAGCAGTGCTCTGCTACAAATACAAAACACAAGTCATAACTCTGGTTACAGTGGTGACACTGTGTTGGTTTGGAGAAAGTCGTGGAGAGGACTTCATGATTTCAAGTTGCATAAGGTTAGTCATACGTAAAAGACGCTTTAACTTTGAGGCATTTATGTGACACTTGACACTCTGAATTAGCTATGAACAACTGAAAGTACACAGCAAAAAACACTCTAATGCTATATAAAGTATAGCTGTGTGATCAGTCCTAGGAATTAAAATGAAGGTCATTGAACTTGTGAGTTTCTCAGCACCAGCACCATGTAAGCCAAATATGTAAACCAAATATGGTGGAATCAACTGCTGTGACAGGCTTCTACAGATAGATAACCAACCGTCATGATGGACAAGAATGCTCTGTTAATCTGACACACATCTGTGCTTTTGTCACTACAGAGACGCAAGCTCAGACAGATACAGTCACACACGCCGACACTCGCTGGTTCACAGCCTTTGGTAGTCTCCCTGAGGCGCAGTCAGTCAGTCAGTGTCAATCTGCAAGTGTCACTCACAACGTGCCAGGAAAACCAATTCAGCTGCTTGCACTCTTCAGACACTGCTGCACTCTCAAAGCCCATAATGACACATTTAAGAGCAAAGCCTTGCTGTGTAGCCTTATCAAATTCTTCATGAATGTATGAGAGCTGGTTTGACATATTAGAGAGCAGAAACATTTCCAGCAATGGACATCTCCTTAAACTGATAGCATCTAGTGAAAGACATTAAGGATGAATGATGTTGGCCATCGTTCCCATTAGTCATAATAAGATTGAAACTGAGTATATCTGGAGATCTGGATACACACTGTCATCACTAAAAAGTAGTGTGACAGGACAAGCAACAGTAGGAGACAAAGCCCCAGGTTAGCAGAACTAATTTGCAAGAGAAAACTAAGGGAAACAGTAAACTCATTACCCAAACGGTACATTGTAAACATCCTTCACGGTTTACAAACTGACTTCCTGGTTGAACTTTGAGTCACCATACTTGCTGTGCAATGTGGAGTCACCAACATTTTGGGTGTGCTAACTTTTGGTTTCACTTCCAACTAAAGTGGTTTAGATAATTAGATAAGTTGGCTAAACTGTTAGCTTGTGTACAATCAAAGTCTGATCAGCTTTGCACCATGTTTTTTTTAATCTCACTTCACCTGAGGCATAACAAATGAGCATTATAGCACCCCAATTTGGATGGTACTACATGTAAATAACCTAACGTAATAATAACACTTGCAAACCCATCTTGAACTGTGAACCGAACTGTGAGGTCGTCCAAATCGGATTGAAATAAAAAGACAACAGACGAGTGATAGCCGTGAGTTACCGATTCTTTGAAATCCTGGCATAGCAAAAAGAAGTGCAATTAAATCTAGATTTTGTACTAATGGTTACACTGAGCTTCTTGAACAGCAGAGAAGATGAAACGAAGCAGAGAAAACAGACGTGTTAATCATGTTAATGTTCATTGTGTTAAACTAAAATTGCGAGTGTTTCCAGCCAGTCAGATGACAGGCTGTCCACTGTATGAGCATGTGGCTTTTATAGACTTTGAGTTATATTATTTTAGGCCAAATGGACATAAAGAAACCAACTACTTCCCCAAAAGTTAACTTCTTCACTCAACCAAAACGTAGATGTAACCATACCCATGACCTTATACTCTGGAACCTAAAATCCTAAGAGCAGCTGCTTCTAACAGGCAACATTTTCTCCACTGTGAAATTCGAAACGTTTGCATTAATTTTCCCATTGAGGGCTCTTTATGAATAACCATAAGTGACCACCTGGTACAAGGTGTTACCCTAGTCATTCTGTATGCAGCTGAGGTTAGTGATTTTGCACTTATGTGAAGATGACTGTTTGAGTGATGTGAAATGTCTAAGTATTGCACACTCTCATCTCCATACCTCTTGTGCCTGTAGCTGGTGATTGCCTTTCTTACTCTTCCTTCTCTCCTTGTCTCTTGTTCTAACTCTCTCTAGCTTTATGTCTTGTTGTCAGCGGTAACCTCCCCAGGGAGATGTATTGCTTAAGGCGGTACAAGAGACTATGTATTATACTCTCTTTCAAATCTCCCTCCCACTATTTCTCCTTCTCTGTGGCTGTCACTTTTTCACTTGATGGGAACAACTGATACAAGGCAGACAGATGGACCTTAGGATAACTCAGGTTTAATACAACTTGAGCTTTATTTTTAATCGCATTTTACCTGAATTTTGGGAGCTAGGCCCAACATATTTATTTTAAGCAATGTTGCAGATGACTCAGTTCTCAGTAATTACCTTTGTTAGTATAATGTTATTACTGATAGGAATTGTGGCTAAAACCATGAAAATAAGACCAAAGTTGTTATAAATCTGAAATATCATTGTACAACACAGAACTTTACCATTTGGTACAGAGCAGGCTGGGATCTATAGATTATTTCTCTAACATTGGGAATTTCATGCATGTTGTTTGTTGACACCTGTTGCAGTGGTTTTCAACCTCCTACAGGGTCCACTGCAAACATGCCTATACACACACATCAATACAATTCTGTACAACCAGCACCAATCTGGAACATTTGATGAATAATTTTACACAGTGTAGTCAGTGTCCCTTTGCTTGTGAGCATGCTGAGTTAATAATAATAATAATCATCATGACACGCTCATATCGGTATGCAACCCTTCAATTACTGTTCTATGAGCTCCACTCAAGCCTGGGAATAAAAAAGAAAATCAAGACCATCAAGCATCTTAAAATCTTCACGCAAAACAGCAAATGTTGCCTGCAGATAAAGACAAATTAACCTCCTAAACAGTTTGCGTAGTGCTCTCAGCTGCACTGGACAACAAAATGACATTCATCTTACATTTTTATCTTCCATTTTAGACATTTAGCGGATGCTCTTATGCAAACAGAGCAGCAGTAGAATATATCATCAGTGTATAATACCACTGCTTCAAATGACATACTGAGGACTGTGAGAGACACTGTTCTAAATAACAATAGAAGATATGAGTTGAGGGGAAAAGCTAAAGGGAATGTTTATGATGGAACAATCAACAATATCCCCTTAGATTTTCCCTGAAGATCTTTTCACATCTTCTAAAACAGTTTATATGACACAGTATACTTATGAATTGAATCATCCATGAAATTAAGATTTTGACTTGTAAGGCAAACATTAAAATTTGGTGTCACACAAAAGTTCAAATTCAAGTTCAACAACATGTGCACCTATCACATTAATCACTGAAACACTGATGTATTGATCACAAACAAAAACATATAGCTTTCCACTACTTTTGCCTCATTTTTAGTTGTCGCTGGTTTCTAAGTGCCTTTTGTTTTTCTGTTTATCTGTCTTATTCTTTCAGACTCTCCCATTGTTTCTGCTAATACTACACTAAACATGTGAGGGACTATTGTAAATTGCAGAGGTTTTTAGCCAATTAGGGTAATGCTCCTCTTCTTCTACAGCAAGTTAAGCCCTTCTGGTTACGTGTTCTGAACATATCAGTTAAAACGGTGGCCTTCGTAAGATGTGGACTCATGAAATGTTGAAAAAAAATGTAAACCTCAGAAAAATTAACAAATCGCTATAATGATCCTTTGTTTGAACATGCAGCGAGTGTACGAGGACTGGAGGGATGAGGTTGATTTTGTTTGACAATTCTTTGTTTTGTTTGCTTAATCCTCAGGAATGATGGGTGAAAAGAAATACCAGGATGACACAAACTGAAAAAAGAAGCTGCTTTGAGAAATCAAGCCTTTTCAGACTGTTAACCAGAAGTGTTTGTGAACCACAAGTTTGAACAGCAAGTCAAACTGGTTTCCTGTAAACATGACGGCTGTTGTCCTAGATAGGTGTGGACAGCCGTCATCACTCTGGAAGACCTCTGAGCTCTCGCTCCATCCATCCTTCTGCCTCCCTTCACACCCACCCTCCCTTGTTCTTTCACATTGCTACTGTACTGCACGGTAGTGAGAGATTTACAGACTGATGTGGTCAAGGAAGAAATGCAATATGGGAAAGAGAAGGGGAGGGTGAGACATGATAAAACTCTTGGTTGATAGGGATCTGAAACGGGAAACACACAGGTATGCACTGTAGCATTTCTGCTGAGATAAGACAAACTATTTCAAAATATAAAACAAGGCAGACAAAGTCCAGGTTGTGGATATGCTATGTGACTTGAAAACAAGGCAGAAATTCTGACTATGTTCTATGTTTTCAGTTCCTCTATGGTAGCATTCAAATAATCACCAATAAATCTTCAATGTATTTGGTTCACTGTTGATGAAGAATGTAGCATACTTGTTGCCTAGCACACATTGATTTTTTCAAGGCTCTTGGGAAAATAAAATCAATAAAAATCCTGAACAGTTTCACAAACTGACAAATATCCGCAAGAGGAACAAATAAAAGTATCACCAAAGTTATCACAATTCATCCTGAAGGGGGGAATGAAACGTCTGTACCAAATTTCATGGTAATCCATCTGGTAGTTGTTAATATATTTCACTGGATAAGTGAAAGGTTTGGTGGTGTTACAGGAAGAGTCAAAGAAAAGAGTGAATATTTGAAAAAAAATAACTTTAATACCAAGAAGTCATGTAACATGATGATAGCAAACTGTACACAGCCTAGTCACGTAAAATTTTAGTAAATGAGAAGTGGTTCTCAAACACTTTACCTGGATAAATAAAGCTTAAATAAAATAAAATAAAATGTTATGTAACCAGGGGTGGAATTTAGCAACCTCCAAATGCAGATGATTTTGTGTAGATGCGTGTGAATTTGCTCAACCTATCATCCACAGTGGCAGGTAAATAAAAGTAGCATACCAGGTACATTTGTGACGTTCCACGCTTTAACGAGGAGACACAGAAAAACCATGTGGTTTTTCTTCGCAGGGGTTCACATTTATGGTGGTGTGTTGATTGATTCTCTAAGTCAGCTCTCATGCATTGAGTAACATGCAAAATAAAATTCACTTTAAAAGTTGCCGGTAGCTGTGAAGCGGCAGTCTGTAGCTAGCTAACGTTAACTAATTACATTACAGAGCCAGACTGTTAGACTTGGCCAGCTTGTGCTGCATCCACAACGCCGACAGGAGCGGTTACATAACCTTCGAAATGAGCCACAACTTTACCGTGCATAAACATGTGTGCGTCATAGGTGTGCTGCTGTACTTGAACAAATAGCATTACACCTACTGTGTGTGTGTAAGTGTGTGTGTGTGTATGAGAAAGAGAGAATATCAGTATTCTCCTTAATAGTTTAAATATTTACCTTATGAAATAAAACAGACTTTTGCTTGAATATTGTTTTATTATTTTTCATGTGCAGTTAAACACTGCTGGTGTTCTGAGTATTTATGCTGCCTTGTCGAAAAATGCTACCTTATGTGCTTCCATTTCAAGTTGTGTATATCCCACAATGGTAGAACTCTCACAGTAATATGAGGTTCTTATTATGTTTTCACTGAGATTTTCACTGTTACGTTTTGTTGGTACAAACATCGTAAACATATTCATATTGTAGCCCATTTTTGTAACCGATTACCTTACTTTATGAGTCTTTTCATGTCTTGTAACCTACATATGCTGTACCTATGCAATATTCTATCCTTACATTATTTAACTTTATGATTTATGATACCATTTTGATATTTTGATTTTGTTGTTAACTTTATCATTTATGATACCATTTTGATATTTTCATGTTGTTGTTAGGCTTAGGTGAGTCAATGGAAAATCATATTCCATTTCCATTGCCAGATCCTGTGCTCACACACAAGCTGATAACAGCCCAGTAGTTTCTTTATCTTGGCCGCGAGTTGAGTCACAATGAGTTTTTTGGTGAGGTGTCCTTTGTTGTGTTTACCTCCTCTCTGCCTGCTGTTGTCTTTGCTGTTCCAGCCCCGTGGCACATACACAGAGTGCTGTGTTCTTGTTTTATCTGATGCTGCCGAGGCCTAACTTCTTACTGCCTTTACTCTACTGTCCTCTCACAGCATGTATCCATTAACATCAGGGGCACCGAGGTTGGTTGGTGAGGATGTTCTTGGTGAAGTCAATCTGTGGTACCTTCTGTGCTAGAGGACATATACTGTATATTTATGTGTGTGGAAGGTGTGATAATCGTTGTGCTTAATTTTAATTTGCCAACAAAACATTCTATACATTTGTATTTTAAATCCTTTAATCACAGCTATGAATTGCCTCAGAACAATGTCTTTATGCACACAAAGTCTCACAAATGCTTACTGTACTCTGTATTGAGCCCACCCATCCACACTTCTTTGTCCCTCCTATCCTATCAGTGTGTTACAGACTGCAGAGAGATATAACAGAGCACAGTGCATAATGTTGGATAGAATCAAACCTGTTTAGACATGTAGATGTCTGTGTGCCTAAATAGTCCCCTACATGTGCAAAGGTATCTTAACAATGCCCCAGTGTTTGATGCTCTCTCGCTACCTCGTTGTTATCTTCTGACGTCTGTTTGATCCAAGCCTGCTAGATCAACCTTTTTATCTGCCCTTTAGTTGTGTGTCTTGTGATCATTGCCCTATTCACTTCCATGCTATTTTCAGCCTAGATATGTTACAGCTGTAGTAAATGCTAAGGGTTTGATTTATATTGATACAATGATATAAAATTAATGTAATAAAAGATGATCAGCTGTTTTTTGCACTGCATGTTCTTTTTTAAGCTATAATCCATAAAATACTTTTGTTAAAATATCTATTAATTTATTTTGTTATTTGCATAATTGAGTGGTGTTAAATTTCTGTTCAGCCTCTGTCAATTCTGTAGCTCTGTCTGTTGAAACCAGAGATATCACACATAAAGTGACGTGGATGTGTGACATTACTTATGTATTATGTATGTAACATATTGAATATGTTATATAATCCCATGATAATTCGGCATGTAATTTCATCACTTTAGCAAATATATTAAAGATGTTATCTGGTTGGTCAGGGACATTTCCCTTCAGCTAGCTAGATACTGTTGCTGTTTACAAAAAAACATTTCAAGACAACATTTCAAGTAAGACTATGAATGCTTTAGCATCTTTGCTACAGTTAGAACATTTTAATATCCTCTCATCAACATGTGGCTTTAATGTCCTACCTCTGCACACCCATGATACTTCAGATAATCACTCACTCAACCACAGTTATGTCAGAGGTTTGATATATGCTTTTTTTCCTACATTAATGCATTGTACTGGTGATAAATATAAGCTTTTTATGCCAAATTTCTTGCTGCAGTGGCATTCAAAACACATCAAAACAGAAGGGGAAGATAATCAGTGCCTTCTTTTGATCTAACTCTAACATGCCAGCATGGCTTTGTATCTAGCAATGACCCAAAGATAGATTTGAGATTGTTTTTTTTTCTCTTAAGACATGTAAAAAAGTTTAAAATTAAAAGTCAAAAGTGAGTGGTCTCCTGTATAATTGAGACCTTGCTGTATGCCAGTGCTTTTGTTCTTTTTCTATTGGTTTAGAAAATTGAATAAACTTTTGTAACCTCTCACTCTGTTTAAGCCTTTCATTGAGGCTCTCAGGTCATCTCAGGTGAGGGACGTTAAAACTCTTTTCCTTCAGAGACCTAAATGTATTTCAACACAGTCTTTTCTTCTCACCCATCAACTAACTGATACTTTTCGCAACAATGACTCAGGGTGGAAAAATCCTGCCCTTGCACACTGGGGTATTTTCTTTAGCAAGAGCATGAGTTAGTGGGCATAATTACTCTTAAAATTGAGAGTAATCGCTGCATTTATGGTGTAAATACACACGGGACTCCAGCATGCACATACCTGAGAAATCTGAATCTCTTTTTCTTGTTCTTTACTCATCTTAATATACGCCTTCAAATTCAAGTTAGTGAGCTAACTGTTAAGGCCAGATTAAACAGTTTTTTTTAGTTCACGTACTATTTTAAACCCTTGTGTATAATGCCTTAGGGGGGTTTGGGGCCTATTCAAGTGCTCCTGTACCTGACCGTGTAATTATTTGGGTCTTATATAAGTAATGAATCTGCTTGGTATTTAAATTGGCCCTGTGGCAGCATTCCAAAATGACTGTCGCCAAACAAAACAAGCAAATTGTTCCTGGGAGTAACGCTTAATCCGAGAGACGCTGTGCAAGATCTCTATCTGTGCTTCTCATAAGAAAGGACGCAGTTGGTCTAAAGTTGCACAGGCTGTCAGACTGTGTAGCCATCAATTTAATCCTTTCTGACACACTCATATTCAAAAACCACCTGTTATAAGACATTTGTTTTTATTCCTACAGATTCACACATTATACATTTATGTGATGACTACAGTAGGAATCATACATCATCTGATAATAGTGTTTTATAAACTAGGGGTCGGAATTATAGACTATAGGAAAACGTAGTTTGGGGTGACTAAGGTTAAGGATAAGGTTGATATATTTACTGTTGTTTGATATAATTTACATGAATAAATAATAATTAAATAAGTTTGAAATATATCATGAATGTTTTTCTCTATGCTACAGGAAAAATATACTCAAAATAATGATTTTGGGACCTTATAACAAGGTCCTGGACCAGTACAAATGTGACAAATCCTGCTTTATAAGATATTATTCATATTTTAGCTCATTTCTTCCTGTCACCACATAAACAAAGAAACAAATAAAGAAAAAGACAGAAATGCAACATGTGCACAACTCAGGCAACAGAGATGCACATTGCAGTCTCCAGCTAACATGCAGCCATAGGTAGAATCTCAGTTTCTCTAACATTAACAGTGTAATTGAGATTAACTACCTATGTTGGACAGTATTCTGTGGCCATTGAAATGTGTGAGCATTTTTTACTTTTTCAGCATTTTTGCAGTTACAGAAAATGATGTAAACATGGACAAACTGTATTTACTAGAGGTTGTCAGCACCAGTGTGCTGATGTCAGCCAAAGAGAACGCATCATCACACATTGTGTGACTAAAGACATTTAATAATAAGACAGCACCAACTGCACCCTCACAATTAATGACTGGAGTACATTGATATTTGCCCTGATGTTACTCTGACTCAGATAGTATTTAACTCTGAAATTGGTTGATTGGTTAAATTAGAATGTGGTCTAAGGCCAGCATAACTGTAATACACCAAAAAGAGATGCCTGACTTTCTTTCAGGAATCTCTTACCAGACACATTAAGGGTGTATTTCCCCAAAATCAGATAAATAAAGTTCGGTTGCACAGCCATTAACAAAGCAACCTGTTTTTCACTGTAGGAAAAGAGGATCATAATCACAGAACAGCTCAAAGAAAATAGTGTATGTACTGTGAGACTGGCTGAACTGAGTTTTTCTTCCTGGAATATAGCTGGATGACCCAGTGGTAAGCAACCATGGCATACAGGCCTTGTTTAGAAAACCCTTCAGTGTAACATTGCATGCGACAGAGACTGTTTTATGCTTCTAAAGACACATTAGGAAAGTGCTTAAGTTGGACCCATTCGGCCCACACTTCTGTCAAAATCAGGGACAGCTTTTTAATCGCCAAACACTTTTTCAATGCCACAGACAATGTTGCTTTCAGCAAGAGTGAGGACACACCAGCTGGTGGTGTTGCCAATTCAAAAGGGAACCGGGCTTAAGCTGCCAGCAGGGACACATAAATTAGCATCATGAAAGACACCACCTAGATTTACTTTCTAACTGGGAGGAACACTCAACAGGGGTCACTGTTCTCTAAATGAGCAACCTTAAATATAGACCCCACAAACTGCAATATACACACCACAGGGGGGGCGTCCTTGGCAGCAAATAATTGCTAGATTTGAATTAAGCCTCTCATAGGCAGGTTTAGGGTTCACTGTCAATCAATAAGGTCTGTTGGTCAATGAGGCCTTGATTTAGCTGAACTATCTAAATGTATTGCGCTTAGTAGCCTAATTTGCTTCTAATTTCCACTGGGGTTGTGTGATTAGAGGTGAATAAGAGGCAGAGTGGTCAAAATTAAAACATTTAAAGTGATACATCACAAGAGGTGAAATGATTTAGACACTAAAGGATATTTTGGCATCACAAGGCTCCTCGACGAAGTAAACACAACTGTTGTGTTAGATGTATGACATAGAAAATGGGATAAATATGAGGAAGTGATTTTTGCTGGATGACCACAAGTTTGAAAATGCTCGATATGCCAGAGAAGCAAGGTCAGAGTACAACTTTCAGCAAATTTTTACAGCATTATGTGCATGATGCAAAATAGCACATGTCTGACCACAAAACTACATATTTTCAAAATCATTTATGGACAGCTTTGCTGTGAGGAGTAGGCCAGATAGTGATAATGGCCAGTACTAAACGTTCTACAGGTTTCTTGATGATGATGATGTTCTCGTCAGTGGGCCAAGTCAAACAGAAAAGGTATTGAATCTGGACCTTGGCAGACAACCCCAACACTCCTCCATGCTTCATTGTTGCTCCCTTCCCTCCCTGCCTGATATATCATTCTCGTAGTTGGACTCAGAGAGCCTGGGGAGGGTCCTGCAGCTCCAGATAACTCCAGACAACGCTGACATCCTCACCTCCCTTAGTGTCAGGGAGTCAAAGCAATATCTCTGGCTTATTTTGTGGTCTAGATTTATAGCAGGGACTGGCGACAGTGCTCTCTGACTCTTTCGTGTTTAAACAAGGATCAATTAATCGAGATCAAGGGGAAACTACTCAGATACAGATGGGTGTTTTAGACTGTGCACAAAGAAAAAAACTTGCTACAGCCCTAGAGTAATAAAGTTATGCATTATGCAGCATTTCTTTGGAAGCTACTATGTTTTCTCATGCAGTATAATGAAGTAGCAAGGCATAACACAGCCACTCCAAAAGATTACCACAATATTTAAACATGTTAATCTCACTTACATCGACGACACTTGTCCATACACAGGTTATACAAACGCACATTGAGCTCTCCTTGTAATCTATTTTTTCTTTCTTATCTTCAGTGCTGAAGCCTTTCGTTATTCTCCTGCAACCTTAGCATTTGAGAAAACACAAGAGCCCATTAAAATAATAGGCCTTTCGCTAGGGGCGGCACATATCTTCTCTGTCTTGTAAGGTAGTCTGCTGGACAATGTTTGTTCTGTTATGGGATCTCACACAGCTGCCTGTGTGTGTGTATGTTTGTGTGCGCGCGCATGTGGGTGTCTCTGTATGAGAGAAAAAAAGATAGTATGTATGTGAACATGGGTGGTGAGGGAGTATGTGTGTATACATTGGCGACTGTATGTCTGTGCATGCTTGTGTGTGATAAAGAGAGCCTGTTATCGCTGCATATCAGCAAGGATCAAGCACAAGACCCATGCCACTCCTGAATATGGTGCTTGTTCTGAGGAGTTTGACTTACCTCTCTCTTTAGGCACAGCTGGACTCACAAAACACAGCAGCTTGGATATGATCCACTCTCCAGGTTGAGTCTGGTCTCTTTGTGAGCCTGCTGGGAAAACCATGATAGTCATACCAAGTCGTGGTTTATACCTGGAGCAGATAACATCACCTTGGAAGTTCTAATGTTTTCCCCGGGATGCTCAGTAAGCTTTTAACCCTGTGAAAATGTCACAGTACATTACAGAGCAAAAAGATTATATTTAACTGTAACTGATACTGTATAAGTAGAATGTTCCGCTGTGTGTTAGCCATGACCTAAATTCTAAATCCTTAACAACAATGTACAACAAAAGAAAATTGTCACTAAATTTACATTACATTTACATTTAGCCATTTAGCAGACGCTTTTATCCAAAGCGACTTACATATGAGAACATAATGTCAAATTTATATGGCATCTTGCATGAAACTAAGACCTAATATCACCAATCATCATTTACATATCAATTTGGTTAATGACATTTTTATAATCTGTCTGCATAGTATATACAACATTTTACATATAACCTAACACTTTGCCGAAGAATGACACTCAGGTTTCCCATTATAACAATGCTATAAAAGTCAGTGAACTATAATGGAATTACCACTCATCAGAACAAGCTTCTTGATACTGGAGTGCAACTTCTTTTTACTAGTAGTGGGGCTCTGTGCAAGACCTGGACAAAGTAGGACATGGTGTCTGGGTTATGTGCTCCAGTCTGAAGCTCACAGGAGCATCCTTACTGGCAGCATGCCATTGGGCCTAGAGGAGGACCTGCTTGTAGATTGGAATTTTAGTTATAAAAAAGAAAATGAAGTTAGATCTGCTCTTGGAGCAGAACTAGTCTTCTTGGTTGAGTTAAAGTTAACCTACTGGCTGATGTAAAAATACAGGGATAGAAACACTGATCCCCTTTTTACTGATTTTCTTGAAGTTAGTTTGCTTGCACTCTCAGTCATGTTCCAGATTCCTGAATTGCCACCCACTTGTCAAATTTGGTCAAGCGATTAAAAAAGACCTCTCCACTAGCCCGTTCCACTGCCTCTGTAACTTAATGGGTTTGCTTATACAGTATAGGGTTTCTTTCTTTATTTACTTCCTGGAGTTTACTGTTCATTTGCCAAGTAGGTATTAATTATTCTAGTGGGTGGTAAAATTAGTAAATCTTGTAATTTAATGGTTTACTTAGCAATTAACAACTACAGCTCCCATGGGGCTTTGACATTCAGCCATTAGAATGGGATAATGTTTCTTAGATAGAAATAGTGGCTCGTTTTGTCCACCATAGCAATTTTTGTTAAATTAAAGCAATAGTTCAATTAGTTCACTCTTGTCATCTGACTCTAAAGAAATAATTAAATGTATTTCCCAAAAGGTCAAACTATTCCTTTAAAACCTGATTCTGCACCTTGCTCAGGGATTTGTGTGTGTGTGTGTTTGTGTGTGCAAAGCTACATCTGTACAATTTATAATTGTGTACACATGTGTCTTGTGTCTATGTGAATGGGTGTATTATGAAGCACTTTCAAACTACTTAGTTTATACAGAGGGCAGAGGATTGCCGAGTTTGATTTTTCATCCCTTAATGATATCCACCTGTGAAGACAGTGGGATGGGGGGCTCAGGGGCTATCGATCACATTCTGAGGCAGGAAGGGGGAAAACACCACTGAGGCTGTCAGATGAGTGGGCGAGGAGACAGATAGGCCTTCTTGACAAGTTACAGACCATTAAAGCATGCAGATAATTTGAGAAAAGGGGTCCAGAGAGACACAGTCAGAGCCATGAAGAGTAATGTGAGACTTTACTGCAAAAAAACAGGAGGATCAGAGAAACTCCAGCTGGTTAATTTAGAGCTTCAACTGTTCTAAAGAAAAATACAAAAACAAGAGTCAGACTTCATATGCAAATGATTTATTTTTAGATCTTCTTGGAGGGCCAGATGGGTGGGATTTCTTCTGAAACAGTCATATCTAGCATGGTGCAATATGAGAAAACTTGATTTTCAGATACTTTGCTGTAGCTGTCTAAACTTTTGGGTTCTCTCTTTCATGTGGAAAACGCCACACATCTGCTATTCCATGAAGGGTGAAAGAAAAGCTAAGAATTATGTGCATATCTTCAGGCTCTGCAGGAGATACATATATCATATATTTAACATTTTACAGTCATTCTGTATAAAAAAAAAAATTACATTGATGCTTTCTCATTGTAGCCTACTGTGAAACAACTAAGATCGTTGTGGCACAAAACCTACAGAGATATTTTGACTCAGAGCAGCACATATGTGGTAGCAGCTTTCTTTGCATGAAGAAAATTCAAAGTAGTTTTTAATAAAACTGCACCAGAGCTGAGACAGCAGTCACAAAAAAAGCGTGTTGGCATGGGCCTCGAACCGTTGTCTCAAGGTTACCGAGGTATCTGCTGGAACGCCTGTGAACAGGTGTACTGATGCCCTGTTAGCCATGTTAATGAAATCATTAGTGCCAGGCTTCTGGATGCAAGTGTCTCCATGGGATTAGGGGAAGAAACCTTCGACCGTCTGCTTTGCTCACCTGTCACACTCGAGATGGCTCTCATGATTTAATTAAGTAAACAAATGCCACCAAAAGCTCCCCTTCGAGAACACGGCAAAAACCTCAGTTGTGTCCATTCATTAAAATAGATGAAACATTCATCAAGCAATGTGACACGTTTTGAAAGGGTGCATGAAACAAAAAGACATATAACCAAATGTAAACTTCACTGTGATCATTGAAATGTTTTCAGGCTCAGTATGATGTAATGCGTATATTCTTTGTTGGCATTGGACAATTTTAGACATGCAGGGTATTTCTTATGTGTTATTAGTTAGAAGTGGATTAGAGAAGACATGGTAGACCTATCTTTCAAAAGCACACCTTCTGTCTCTCCTACTTGCAATACACTTTTTACTTTAAATTCAAAGCTTTTACTTCCATCATCAGCGTTTAAAGAAAGACCATGTGTAGGAGTTCCCCCACATGCTTTGTAATTAATTTAGTTCAGCTGCACACCAGTGAAAACAGAAATACAGGTCTAAAAGACAGCAATAATAACTAAAGTGTACAGTACCAGGCTGGGGCATAAAATGCATCTTACTTTATGGGGTTAAACAAATAAGAACTAAACAATGAAAGAAAGACAAGCAAAGAGTTGTGGACCAAAATTAGTCAACAGAATAACAATCAACTAACTAATAACTAAATCATCATTTGACTGTGTATCAAAGTTATAGATTTAAATATTGTATTGATTTTGACAGACACGTTTCGTCAGAGCCAATCAGTTGAAAAATGGCTGCATGGACATGGGAAATGTGGGAAAGTGTGACAAACAGAAGCAGATGGCTGTGCTGTGTGTGAGTCAGTGGGGCCTGACTACACCAATTTTGACCAGGTGAATTATTTGACAAGTAGCAGGTGGAAGGCTGCTCTGAATCCCCAACTACTAGGGCCATTTACCTTTACTGCACAGTTCAATTCCTTTTCTAACAGTACTGCTTACTTTCTGTCCATGTGCTACAGCCTGATAAAATAAGGAAAAAAGAATAATTTATTTTGAGAGAAGAAATTAATTTTTGATGTGATGCTAGAAGCGCATTTTAAAGACTGTTCTCTGTTACTTACAACAGTTCTTCAGTTGTTTCCAGGGTTAGTGCTTATAGGGGCAAATTGATTGGTGTTCAGCTATACAATTGAGACGCACACACACTCACGCTTTTCATGTCAAACCACAACTATTCTAAGTTGCCTAAGAAGTTATGTAGGGTCTACATACACAGCTGTCAAACATACTGGCTTTTACTCCTATTTTTAAAATGTCCATCTGTAGGAGAGCTTTGACAGCCACATTCACATGTCTGGTTTATCTTGCTCATTTTATCGAGCATCTCCTCCAACTGAAGACAGAAAACACTGTAGTGGAATTGATTGGTTGTCAGGATGCAGAGTAATAGCGTAATAGCTCTCATTTTGCATTGAAACTACATGCCCCCCCCTTCTGCTTTGAGAGACTGATGCAGTGATAAAAGGGAGCAAAGTGATCAATGAGCTACTGCCTTTTGTGAGGATGAATACACTGAGGATGTAACATTGATTGTCACACTGAATGATTCAGTGGATCACCTGACACCAAGTTTGGGTATATGGTACACCTTCAGTGAAGCGTGCACCACCAAACTTCCAACCCTTAGACAGGGTTTATTGCAACACCTTGGAAACTAATGGACGTATGATGAAACCATGGGTGCTAAGATGATGTAAAAAAAAAATTGGCTGACTACGCTTGTGAAGCAATTTCAGCATCCCTGAAAGACAATATTTAAGATTCATTTACAAGTCAGTTAACGCATACACTCTGTGGTTTTCCAAGACCCAGTGTTGTTTTTCTCCGGCGTGTCCTGCAGTCAAACAATGCCACATTCATTCTGCAGCCCGAGACTTAACAACAGGGTGATGAAAATTAAAGTGGCATTAATTTCATTACAAGCGGGCAACAGTGATGGATAAAACATTAGAGTAATTCAACTGAGAGTCTGACAGCAAGCTGAGAAGGCAGCAGTCCACTTGCCTGCAGCTAGTACAGTAAAAAAGCCCCAGAATAACCCTAGAAAAGCGAGATTTTTTTTACTGCCACAGGCTAATGTGATACAAAGCCATTCGGTAAGCTGATTTTGCATTTTTACTAGCTCTTGAAAACACTGCCATCCACCAGTGGGCCAATTCTCAGTAGCCAGTTTAGAATAATATACATTCATTTCTCTTAGACAGATAGATAACAGAAAGTTTAATTGAAGTTATATTTTGCAAGCATTAGCAGCTAATAGAAAATTAACTAATTTATACAAACCACATGCAAGAATTTTTGTGTCTTAAGAGTTTATGCCTTTGTTATCTCGTATACTTCCCTGTAAATGGCAGCCCCTTGCTTTGTCACTGTAGGGGTACCAACCTTCTAGGGTTATTTTGGGTGGTTGTGTGAAATGTGTGTTGGTACTTGAGTCTCAAGTGGACTGCTGGCTCTGACAGGAAGGGAGGCTCACAGACATCCTTTAAGTGTCACTTTACAAAGCACATTGCAGAGCACAGCACAGTGGCAATGTCATGTTACCGATGGTTTTCCAGGTGGAAGCATCCTACACTTTTTAATATTAAACTTGCAACATGTTTGTCATTTGAACACTGTACTTGTGCTAGATGCTGATTTCACATTATATAGTGCATCACTATATCAAAGAGTGTATGTGCGATGGTGCAGTGTTGTGGGCAGGTGTGTGTGCCAAACCTGTTTGTCCTGTGGTTGCCTTATCTTATGAGTGAACTGAAGTATGACTACGCCACCCAGAGCCAAATAATCATTACCAGTCTGGAGTCTGAGGCTGAAGACTGGACACATTTGTGACATCAAAGGAGCTCCCATACTGTGAACACCCATGCAGCAGCCTTCTTCATGACACAATGCTGAAATAATTACCTTCCCGTTGTTGCGTGAGAAATGGAGACAGTAACTGTTTAGCATAGTTTTATAAACCCTCCAAAGCAACTCAGCTAGTTATTAAGTGCAGTGTTGAGTGGTTTTATGTGTTTATGTACAGTTCCAGTTTGATCATTAGTGACTTGGCTCAGACTATAGGGGAGTATCATTAAAACAGCAGGGTAATGTGATCACAGGTCTACTTGACTTTAAATGCCATATACAATAGATTACAAGCAGGTCTGTTGCTTTGCAAGCCACTAATGGCTTTGACTGAGGCCCCATAGAGCTAAAAGATTTGGAACATTATGGCATTCCATTAGGCAGATACTCTTCTTTATTTTATTTTACCTATTACACAACATATACACTGATATATCTCCACCAGACACACACTCTTGATAGTTGTGACTTAAAGTTACCTCTATGATCTTGTCTATGGTTGTGGTTGCAATATCTATAAAATGTATGATTGCTCAACAAGCACGTGATACAAATCAGAGTGGCATGACTTAGTTGCATATATGAGGAAATGGGAAAAAATGCCAGCGATTACCATCAAAATGCAGAATGCACAACTGCTTTAACCACATGCACTCAGCCTTTATGTATGCAAATAATGGATGATACCACTGTTAATATTTCAGTTCAACTCACATGCAAAAAAAACGTTAAGCAGTTAGACTATAACATAAATATCATAGAGTGAAGTGACTGGCAGTGTGGATAAGCCATAGTACTTAGTAGGAGACAAAATGGCTTCACTGTAGAGCATAAACATTAGTGGATGTGGTACTTCAAATGTCCCCAGTTGGATGGGCTCTAAGCTGAGCTGGTTCTCATTGGGAAAGCTTCATTAACCGCATGCCATCAGAGTCTGTGTGACTGAGCAGTACCCATTATTATTGTGTCTTAAGTCAAAATGCCGACTTACTGTCAGCATTACAAAATGACAAACTAACGGACCGAGCTGTCAAACCAACCTACAAAGCTTTTTATGAGATTTGCTTTGCGGCACTGTAAATAAAATTCAGGTTCTAAAATTTAAAAGGAGGTATTTTTTCTATTCCTCAAATTATGCAAGGATGCAAGAAATCAACCCAATGATAACTAACAGGAGATGTGGACATGGAAGAGATGTGGAGGGGAGGAGAAAGTAAAAGCTTGAGAGAGCAGCTGATGCAGGGGAGAGTAAATGCTGTAAGGAAAAATGAGAGCTACAAATGATTCTGTGACAGTGCTGTGTGTTGGATTGGCAGAGGCTTAGACATACAACGGGTTGCTGTGACACAGACAGGCCTAGCAGACGATAGAATATCACAGGGTGTCCGGTGCTGTAGAGGTAGGCAGTGGTGACGTCACACTGTCTTAAGACAGAAAGAGAGAGTGGGTTATTGGCAGAGCTCTCAGGCTAATTGGGGATAATCTTCAGCACTGACCAGGGAGTTTTGGGTCATTTCAAGGGGGAAAAAGTGGAGCAATTTGATTGGGAAAAATGAAGAATGTAGTAAGACAAAGCAACGAGTGAAGCAATACACCTGGATGATAACACCTGTAAGTCATTACATTACAGATATTTAAGCTTCTACCATATTGTACCTGGAATTCAGTGAAAGTGATATTTGATCACCCCACCTCCCTTACACACAAGCCATAACACACTCTGTAACTGAACTTATTTGCTTTAGCAGTGTCAACAGCCTTTGCTGTACCTCAACCACTCATTAACATACCAGGAATGAATTGACTCCAGTACTGTTTTAATAAACAGATGAAAAGACCAATTGTTGTACAATCATTTCCTTCCCTATTTTCCTTCTACATGTCCGGCCAAACAAGCTTAAATTGAGTTAGATGCTGAACTGAGGCTGTTCTCCAAAGTTTGATGTTTAATTAAAGTGCAGAGGGATGGTAGCGATTAAGATCATCTTTACGAAAACAAACAAAAACATGCTGCTATACCAGCTACAAAGGTATGTTCAAGGTGTTACCTCTAAACCACATCCGCAATAAAAGGGAACTCCTCTTCCCACAAGCCTTCAGTAGTATCAAAGTCTTACTGTGAAACTGCCAGTCAGACTCCCTTTTTGAAAACTAACTCCTGTGTTTGGAATATGTGGTTGTGCTGGAAGACAGCCGGCAGGCAGACCTGAATGGAATCAAGCACAAATTGGTCCATAAAGAAGCGATCAATTCTGAATAACAAGAAATTAATCTTGCAAGCACATTCCACAAAGGGATTTGAGAGCACAGATTGCTGTCGTCAGCCTCCTGGAAGAAGTTAAAAACATTGTCCAGACTTTCTCATTCCAATGTTCCCTTTATGCCCATGAGGGCTGACTCCATTCGCTCTGATCCACTCAGCAGATTCCATCCCATTTTCCCATCGATTTCCCCCAGCGTACGCCCTCCAATCTCACCTCCCAAAGAAGAGCAAATTAATAGTCCGACACAAGGTGTTAGAGTTCAGGTTGAGGCATGAAAGGAAAAGTGACACAACTAGAAACCTCATTGCTACAGTTTTGTTCTCAGCACAAATTAGTAAATTAAACAAAGTACAGTAATTAGGATCAAAATGTTGGCTGATAATGAGAGTGCTTGCCATTGATAGTGAAAGGCAGAACATTGGGCCTCTATAAAAACATCAGAAAATTATATTGTATTATTAAATCTTATCTGCAGAACTTCACATACTTGATGTTAAATGTGAATAGTCTATGTTATTTTAAGGCTGGATCATATTTTTTAAATAATATCTGTGACCCATTTCCTACATTATTTCATTTCCTTCCATGCCCAATCAAAAGCTCTTGACTCATTTCCCAAACTCAGTCATCTCCTTTCAATTTTGCAGCTGTCTAATAAGTTTAACAGTCATGTTAGGGTACTCTTGGTCAGGGGAATTCAGGGATGCGTGCTATGAGCTGCAACATGCAGACATCAGCTAACGGCAATTGAACGTAGGCAGGAAGTGTACAGATCTCATCTGGAGAATTATCTTTATGTCAATGATGGCTGCAAGTGGAGGTTTTGTACTCAGGGTGGACAGTTGTTTCTGTTATGGAAAATGTATAATAAAATGTATGTTACTGTAACAGACATTTTACATTTAAACCTTGGCTTTAGACCATACTATCGTCGGCCATTGAATCTATAAATAAGCTACTCTACACGCAGGTACACTTTTTTCATGTTTAATAGTTGTTGTCTCCTACCATATTAATTTTACCCTTCTGCATACTTAATTTATAGGTTTCTCCTTTTATCTCTCCCTTCGTGTGTTAGTTTGTCTCTTCTCTGTGTGAATGGTGTTGTCTTCTTCCAGGTTTTTGTGGTCTTTCCTCTTTCCAGGTGTCTATGGTGGAGAGGAGGTGGTGTGGCTCTGATCCAACTTAGTGGGTGACACCTGAAGCTGCTGATTTGTCCTCCTGAATCCATCCTCTTCATTTATGTTTAACAATCTACTTGTTTTCATGCTAATTGTACATAAGATGTTGTGAATCTATTCTGTACCCATGACATCTGGATGTCTGTCCGTCCTGGGAGAGGGAGCCCTCCTCTGTTGCTCTTCCTGAGATTTCACCCGTTTTTTCCTCGTTTAAAGGTTTTTTGGGAGGAGATTTCCTCAGTCGAATTGAAGGTCTAAGTACAGAGGGGATTGTATGCTGTACAGATTGTAAAGCTACTTGAGGCAAATTGTGACTTGTGATATTAATATGGTAAGCTGGCATTTTGACTTAAGACACAATAATAATGGGTACTGCTCAGTCATACAGACTCTGATGGCATGTGGTTAGTGAATATATAAATAAAATTGACTTGACTTTATTTCAAATCTTGTTATGTTTCCCCACTAATACATTAGTGCACTGCTTAATTATTTTAACTAGGCCCTGTAATTACAAAATAATTGCACTGTAATTTGCAGGCTGTAATCCAAGTTTTACCAAAAACAGCATATTTAGACCCTTTCCTGCCATCTGCACTCCAAAACACTGACGAGCCAGAAGTCAGCCGGTTTTGGCTCTGTGAACTTGCTAACACTCTGATGGCTGTCCTTTTTGTTTTTTATTAGATGGGCAAAGTTAGCAAGTGCACAAGCCAAGTGAGTTTACAATATATTGCTGATCCACATCACAAATAGCACAAATAATCATATCAATCTGGAGTAAAGTAATCCATTACAAGTCAAAAACAGAAGAGAAATAAATCATGTCTGTCCCAAATCACTCCTGTTACCTAGTGCGCCTGGTTTACTTGCTTCAGTTTCAGTGTCCATGTTCTATGAGAACATTTGATAAACGCTTCTCCTAATCAGGTTTATTGGTTGCGGAATTGTTAAATATGCATTTTTCGTTTTAGATGTAATAAATGCAATTACAGTTGCGAGAGACCTGAATCATCATTCTTGTAGCTGTATGTCCTTGTTAACAGTTAAGCTTAATTGATAGACCTCCTTTTTAACACTCCTTTTCCACCACTAGACAGGTTAGAACAGCTCCGTGGCTCTTTTAAACCCTTGAGGGGGCAGGGTGCATTTCCTTTGTTAAGGGAGGTGATACAATGCTTTTACCCCCATCCCTAAAAGTAGGAGCAAATACGCACTGGTGAATCTGGTGTGTCAAACCAAATCTGTTTTTGGTCATGTCATTCCATTCCTATGTAACTCAATGGGTCATCCTTGCTTACAAGGTTAGATGTTTCATTCAATCTTGGAGTTTAGTAAGGCAAGTTGGAATATATTGCCCTCTAAAGAGCATATGTTAATCAGAGTACCCCCTCATGAAGTAGAAATCACTTACACTCCAAAAAGGAGTATTTATCTACTTGGTAAATGCTCTTATATGCAAGTAGTGTATGGCCTTATTCAAATCTCTTTGCTCTGGTTCCCTACAATAGCTTTGAAATTGCATAAACTGTTACATCACATTTTCTCAGGAGACATGAATGGAGAAGCTAACTGAAGCAGAGATCCAACAAATTAATCAAAAGTATTTTTAAGGCTCACTGTTATCGAGGTCCTTTTGTGTTACTCCTTTATCTCATTCCCCAATTAAACTAAACTTGAATAGGATAGCCATGGATACAGCAACAATGATGTGAGTGAGAAAAGAGAAGAGACTGTGTTTACTTGATTTTAAAGTATCTTTTCTAATCATATTTATTATATTTCTTTTTATTCACATATCAAATGATATACACAGTAAACATTGTTTCTGAAATGACCTTACCAAGACACTGTATGAACTTGCATCAGCAGTACCAAAGCATTCTTTTCCTCTGATTTCTTGTGGTGGTGAACAATGCAGGTCTTTTCTTTTCTTTTATAAAAGCCCATAGAGAAATAGCATGCTATACGTGAGTCATAAGCCTGGTTATTTCCTGGTCATTTCCTTTCATGAGACACTTTCTGGTTTGGCTAGTTATAGACCAAGCCCTCTTTTTCAACAGTATGCTCTAAATAGTGCTTTTGTCATTCTTTTTTTGTTCCAATGATCTAATTTTTATTTAGACTGAGCACCTTGTGCATACTTTACCCAGCATGAGTGTATTGTACCTAGTTTTGCTGACGTCTTTTGTTGACGAAGTGTCCTTGGTCAAGACACTGAACCCCAAATTGCCCCTGGGCGCTTCAGCTGCCCATTGTTTCTAATAAATAGGATAATTTAAATGCAGAGATTGAATATCACTAGACATTGTACTGTGTATAACTGTATATGTGATATAAAGATTGAAATTATAAAGATATACCTCTGGATGGAGCTACATGGAGCACCTTTAATCGTTTCATTTTATACTGAGTCGTTACAATACATACTGTAAACTAGAAGGGCACTCTGAGAGCACAGACCTCCGCCAAGGCCATAGTCCAGTCTTTAACTCAAATACGCAAGCGCAATCACTAAATATGTACAGTATGTCTGGATATATTTCCAAAACTATTAGAATCACAGTATGTAAAAATATGGTTGTGCCTATCTTAAGCTTTATCATCTCAGCTGTGCATTTATGAGGTACTTGGCACAGGTTGGAAAATTCCGAATTCCAGATTAACCTGGAAAAATCACCTCCCTGATTGCTTATTTCTTAAATAGCTGCTGTGGCGGCACACCATTCAATTATGACAGGTGTAGGCATGTGCAACGAATTTAGTTCATTTTCCCCTAGATACCGGTGTTTTAACTGACCTATCTTGCAATGTTAATGAAAATGAAAAATAAGCAGTGTATCTGTCCCGTGTTTTGAATCCGCTCTAAAATGTAATGGGTTCTTCCTTGGCCCATGCTACACCCTTTTACTATGTTTTATGAAAATCGAGCCAGTAGGTTTTCCATAATCCTGCTGACACTGAAAACAAACGACAAACGACACTGAAAACATAACCTCCTTGGCAGAGGAAATTAACAAGACTATTGCTGAGAAGCCTGCATTTTACATTAACGTTGCTTTAATAGTACATACTGGATCAAAGTTGAGCATAACAAGCTTCATTAGGTGAGTCAGCTGACGAGCCTTGTCTGTGATTATCACTGTTGTGTGTGTGTGTGTGTGTGTTCGTGTGTCTAACTGGTGTTGAGGGGGCATGTGGGTTTTCTAAGAAAAACACCGGGTCATGGCAGGAATGAAATACATCATGTTGTTCTCGCTCCACTGATGATATCTTGATCTCTCATCTCCTCTCTGTCTCAGCTAGTCGTCATACTTCCCATTGCCAGTTACAGACACATCATCGATCTTTGTTTGTGTGTGTGCGTGTGTGTGCGTGTGTGTGGTTGTGTGTGAGTGTACACTGTGAAGTCGCAAGGTTGTGTATGTGGTGTTTATCAGGGCTTGCCTTTGCTTGCCTCATATGGACCCTGAGAGCAAATAAACATGACACCGACAGAACTATCACTCCTGCTGCATGCTAGATTTTAGAAGACTTTTTACACTCCATGCCATCTGCCATTTTACGTCCATTGATCCATCCAGCATTCCTTATGAAAGTCTCTGCTGTTGTGTCATTTCAAAGGAAAAGTTTATTCCCTTGAAATAATCTATCTATCTATCCATCTATCTTTCCATCTATCTATAGGAATTACAGCCAGCATAAAGACAGACTATAGTTGTGTATAGGGAGTTAACTGTATAAATTGCACTTCCGCAGTATCAAAATCAACACCAGATAAGTGATAAGAAAGGAACATTTAACTGAGGCAATGGAAGGCATTATCATTCATCTATGCCTAGGGGTGGTGACCTCCTAACAGTTTACAGATTATGTATGAGTTGCATTAGAGGGGACCGTTTTACCTACCTACCCCCATCCTGGAAGATGGCTACTTTAATGGCCTCTGTGAAACAGGGGCTAACACAAAGACTAGCTATACACATGTCAGGAATGATTGAAGTGGTAATAGACCATTCTGTCCATTAGCAAGGAGTTTTTTGCTGTTAACGGAACCGGGGATGGTGGTTTAGCTTGTCAGTCCCATATTGCCTGAATGAATTGGTGAGTGGGTGGAAATTGCTGGATCTGTGGAGTTAAAAATACACAAGAGGGTGATTTTGTCTTTAGTTGGGGGGTGAATCTCGTCCATCTTTCCCCCTGACGTATGGTATTGAAAGAAAGAGGGACAGGATGCTAACAAACACTGCTGAACGTCCTGTGTGTGTTGGTCCTCCACCCTTCTCAACAGTGATCCATCTCCCTCGTGTCACACTGAGTTGAGAAGACTCCCAGGCCATGTTGACCCACAGAGACGCTTCTCCTCAGAATACACACACACACTCACACACACTCACAACAGCCCCAAAGCTCTGGATAAACACAATTAAACAACTCCACCCTCCACTGTCATTCTTATCTTATCTTGCCTTCTATCCTCAACACCCCCCACCCCCCAACACACATACACACTGGAAAAGGCCCCAGGGTTGCCCCTGAATCTTCAACTTCCTCCATAGACACACAAAACGACAGCCAGAGTTATTAATTTCCCCAAAGTCACTCCTTCATTTTCTTATTCCCTGTCCCTCCCCTTTCCTTTGCTTAACCTATCTCTTTTTCTCACACCAAAGTACCACAATATGAGGCTGCCAGCAGGAAAAAAAAAGTTTTAAATGCTTTTCCCAAAACTGACTTGTAACAATAAATTTCACTGAGGTGTGGAGTATCACAGCCTACTTACTGTATCCTATTAGTGGCAATTTTCCTAGATGGGGCACTTCACGGCTCAGTGTATTCAGCTCAACTTGTTGCCCATGTAAAACCATCAAGCCATTACATGGAATGAGATGCCTCGATGCCAGGAGAACCTTTTGGCATGGCAGCAGAGAGGGGCAGAATGAGACATTCTGTGTCATTTTCCACCACTCTGACTGCATAATGGCCAACGCCCGGCCCTGCCCTCAGCCTGTTATGTCTGATGTATCACATCTTGGGGTGCGTTGGTGAATATATGAACTAGCAAGCACAGATGGCTCAACGCTTGGCCGCCTTGGGTAAATAGGTAGCATAGTTCTCGGACGGCGATTTCTGTATTGCCTTGGAGCCTAAATTTATGACAAACAAAGCAGAAGGTATTATCATGTATCACAGCCCTCCAGGTAGCTACAGGCCAATAATGAATTGTGTGGCATGACTGGTGATACATTCGGCCCTCTGTCTGCTCATATGGCTTCATCAGTTACTCCCTGTTTTAAGAGTTGTAGAAATGAATAATTGTGTTGCTGCTGTGAATCAGTGCACGTCTGCAACTTCTGCACTGGTCAGGGTTGTGGGTTGTTTCTAGGCTGTAATTGAATATATAAGGTGCACTCTGTGTCCGAAACATCATCCACCTCTCCAAATGAATGTTTAAATTAATAGTTTGACATTTTGTGAAATACACATAGTCCCTTTCTTGCCAAGAGTTATATAAGTTTGATACCACTCTCACATTTTTCTCTTGAATGTAAGACCACAGCCAGCAGCCGGTTAGCTTAGCGTAAATTCTGGAAACAGTTAGCCTGGCTCTGTCCGAAGGTAACAAAATCTGCTTATACGAGCACCTCTAAAGCTCCCTAATTAACAAGTAATATCTTGAAGTGTTAAAAAAAAAAGACACATTTTATTTTTAGAGGGGGTTATGTACTCGACATCATGGCCAGTTTCAGGAACTTCTTTTCCAGGCTGCTTGCTCCAGCCTGTAAAACTACTACTACTACTACTACTACTAAAACTATTGTTGTTTTTAAAGTTCAGTTTTTAATGCGGTTTAGACAAAAAAGATGTAATGTGTTAATTAGTGAGCTTTAGAGATTCTGGAAGGCAGATTTTGTTACCTTCAGACAGAGCCAGGCTTACACCTATTTGCAGTCTCTATGCTAAGCTAAGCTAACAGGATGCTGGCTCTAGCCTTAAATTTAACAGTCAAATATGAGTAGTGAGAAAGCATATGTATTCTTAATTTAACTATTTCTTTAAGAATAGTAAATAAATACAAATTCCTTTAATGTTTTAATACTAATAACTAATACAAAGACCATTTCCCATGGCAACTATTAAAAGATGTTTTCAATGGGCATTTGCAAGGAGGGCCTCGGAAAAATAGGCAAGGCCACTCACCAGACAAAACCATAATAAAATATGGTGTCTGGCCTTCTCAGACAGTTACTTATACTCTCTTTAATTTCCAGTTGGCCAAGCTAGACAGGCGTGTAAGGCTATCTATTGGAATGTAACGATCTCTACACCTCCGAAGAACAAAGACTCTTATCTCCCTGTGCCTTCTGCCATTTCCGTTACCCTCAGGCTCCATGGACACGAAGACGAAAAGGAGTGTAAATTACTGCCTCAATATCTCTCCTCTGTTTCCTCTCTTTCCTTCCTTCCTTCTGTCTGTAGCGTCACACTTAGTCTGGTGCTACAGGGTGGATCTGTCTTCTGCAATAGCAAGAAATCTCTTGCTGTTTATTCGCTTTCTTGCTGTTTTTTTTCTTTATATTTTGCCTCCCTGTGGCATTTTTTTTCCTTGCATGGAAAAACAATGCTTAATTTTCTATATATCTCAAGCTCATCCTCTGAATCTCTTTGATACATCCTCTGTCTTTCTCTGCCTCATTTCTTTCTTAACTTCCTGGCTCGCTCCTCGCTCGTGCTTCCTCTCTTCCTTATGGTTTAATTGGAGCCTTTTAAGGTGGTTGTGGTGGATGCAGAGGGTGGTGAGGCCTCTGCTGCTGCTAGCCTGTCTGTTGAAGCGTGGTGTGGCCAGCTAGAGATAAAGCAGCTTTGTGTGTTTGTGTGAGAGACCAGCAATTAGGGCCTGCTGCAATACAGAGAAGAAGAAGCGCCAACGTCAGCCGCTGTTCCACTACATTGGATCTGGAGGAATGGCAGGATGCATGGGCAGAAAGAGGGAGAAACAGAGAGAGAGAGTCATGGCGAGGGATGGGACGGAAGCGCAGGGATTAAGTGAGAGGAAAGATTGGAGGCAGGAGATTGACAACAGAGAAAGATGATAAATAATTATCATTAACAATAAAATGACAATATAAATACAAGCATTGGAGGCATACAAACCCACAGTAAAAGACTGAAAGACTAAGAATGATTTGCATCTAAAACTCCCTGACCCATCAAGGCTCTATTGGGATCAAGCATGTCGGTATATAACTTCGATTTACAATTTTCAATTATCTTGCATTGTAATGATTTCACTACAACAAAGCAACTCAGATGCTTTCCTTATTGCCTTTGTGTGGAATTCTTCAGTACAGACAAGTAACCTTCCAGTCAGTAGGTGATTTGAGAGGGGATGGAGGGGGATGCCATGCCCATTGTTAGCAAAATAATCAAAATCAGTCCTCCTTGTTAACCTTCTCAAAAGATGCTCTGTGCTTTGTCTCATATTGGAGCTTTTAATAATCACCACAATCTCGGAACCTCAGACATACTGGTTTTGAAATGCCTGTTGGAAGATTGAACATGTAAGAGCTTTTGATTAAAAGCTCAGTTTCCGCTGTCTACTTTTCTCCTTTTGTGCATGCCATGTCAACTTATTACTCCGACTCGTCTCCACTCTCCCTCTGTGTGTACCTCGCTCACTGGGTCCACACCATTACCAGTGTACGCCTGTGGTGTGCCGAGTAGGCGGAGTCTGCACACCATTTAAAACACATCTCAGCTGGCACATATGGATGCCCCGCTCAACATAATCGGCTGCTACCATTAGGCCATCCCCCCTGTTGAACGATATGAAATGAACGAATCCCCTACGGCCTCCAGTATTGCATTATCTGAAACTGTGTAAAACATTTACCTGTTACTTTACTTCAGACAAATACAAACCTAAGCAACTGCTCTAAGCCAGTTTCTTTTCTTTTTTCTTTTGGAGCATACCCATTTCATGTTGCCATATAGGGATGGCTGAAATTGAGAGCATCACCACAGAATGATGTCAGCGGCATGTGGCGTCATTTACAGTAGAGTTAGGTCTGTGGGTCACTGAGTCACTCACCCAGACCATTATGGCACTGGTGTGGCACTGTGCTGGTTAAACTCATAATCTGTGAACATTTGTATAAATAAATGCCGGTTCTCCTTCTCTGTACCACACATTGGCTTAACCATTTTGGTTTAACCATGCACAGGTAATGAAGGCTTTGTAAATTTGCCTTCCTAGCATTCATTTTTTAAATACATCTGTTTGTTTGGATTAGGCCTGCATATCAGAGGACCAAGGCATAAGCAGTGACAGACATTACCAACTACTACCTACAGAAATGGGACTTTGTTAGTAAAAACTAAGATCACTGAAAGCACTGGCCAAGCTTGACAAGTAATCTCTGGGAAATCACTTGTGCATGAGCTGTACAGAACTGGCCACTCACCACATTTTCTTTCAATCTTCCTTTTTGTCTCTTTCCATCTTGTTCTATCTGATCATCTCTCTCGTAAATCCACGTCCATTAGCATGCTCATTATCATGTAATGATAGCAGCAACATAGTGATGTTGACTGATGTTGGCAAAAATTGTGCACAGAAATTCACTAATGTATGCAAAATATCTGCATTTATCCTTATCATTGCATACCGTACTGTAGAGTATGGTTGTTGAACTGCTGCCTGCTGTACACAGAGGTCAAGAGACTGTAGACAGTACATTGACTGTATATAAAGATGGACACATGACAGCTCCCCAAAAGTGAAGCCAAAACATCTCGATCGCCCCCTGGTGGCTGGCTAAGTATAGGCCATAAACCCCGCCCCTTCATGTTAGTGGATGGGACTTAGGTAGTTCTATAGCTACATACATCACACTGGTGTATGTTCAAGTGTTCATTTTTCTGATAAGTTTGGTTTTGATTAAAAACAAAAATGCATCTGGTCTTTGCAAACAGAAATGATGTACGTGTTTATTTGCAAATAGAGCGGGAAAGTGAAATCCGATCACAAGTGTTCACTCGAGACGCATGTGTAGATGCATTCTAATGTCAGGTGTGAACTTAGATAACTGGAGCTGTCCAGGATCAGATCACCTAAGACACATGTTATTTTATAATGAGGGCCACCCTGACTTTAGACTTGACTCAGTAGCAAAGTCAATAACAATCAAAGAAAACGCCATGGCTTCCACAGGAATCCTATCATAAGCTTTCCTCTGGATTTAGTAAAACAGAAAATTTGCACAGAAAATGAAAATAGAACACACTGCATTGGGTACAGCAAACCTATTTAACAACCAGTTAGTATTTTTTGCAGTTAGAACTATGCTTGAGCTAATGTCACTGATGTCATTTGTATGTATGTGTTGGTTGCTCGTTAACTTAGTTCAAATAGTATTTAGTGTCTTTTTACTTTCTGACAGATTCCACTAAGTTGTGAGAGGTTATTGGTAGGCTAGTTTGTACTGATACTGCTTGAAAATAAAAAATAGAAAATATTGTTTATTTATCCAAACTGAAAACTACCTCTAATCATTACTTTGCATACTTGGTCTGAGGTCCATGTCCTCCTTCTATTTGACACTTGAACACAGAACCGGATTTCAATCATTACCTGCATGGAAACGTTTTATTACCTCTTGGTACATGTTAAAGTGAAAAAATCTGTAACATTGTGCTTTAATGTCAGTAAATATCTTTTAATGTATTACTTTTAAATTTAATTCTTAAATTGTTTACATTATGGGGACTTTTACTTCCTCAGTGCTTAGATGGGTAGTCATGTCTGGTCCTTGACTGTGCCTGTGTGGTTAAATTTGTTATGTCTGTATGTTGGTTTCACCTTGTGACTCACTGGCCTTGCTTAAGTTGGCCATAGCTCTCATGCCTCAGTATGTCATCAGAGTGATCATACGCCGCAGTTCTATTACTGCAGGGGTCTGGTCCTTATGTATGGTATCAGTCCAAGGTGGTCATTGGACATGAAAGCTAGCAGTGAGCCTAAAGTTGGAGGCTTGGAAGGAACAGGTTTTGGGTTTAGTTTTCACCAGTGATGAAATTTATGCTACACATTCTCTTACATGCACACATACATACGGACAAGTTCTCCCTTCAGCAAACACGTGCAGCATGACAGGTCCACAAAATATACAAAATGCTCATTCACTCCCATCGGTGCACACACATGCACTCCCATTTCAAACTCGTGACAGGACTCTCAGATCCAGATTTTTGTTTTCTTCTCAAAGAGCTCTTTTGTTGGACAACCCAATGAAATCAAGTACATACAGTACCATGGCTTAATTTGAACTCGGAAATAAGAAGCTGTAATGAGTCCTCTGGTATTGGATTGCTAGGCTTACCCCTCTTGACTGAATCATATGTCAGATTTTGAGAGACAGAAAAACTTTGCCAAATATCTAATAGAAAAAATGACAGTGAGAGAAGCAAAGGTTACAGGGCAATAAGCATCAAAAATAGCAGTTAAGAGGAGTCCCTGGTGAGATAAAGATCCAGGGCTTTTCATGTATAGAGAATTTAAAGGTAGCTGTTCTGCTCAGATTCCATAGACCTTTACCAAAATCTGGGCATGTACAGACAAAACATAGGGTGATGATAGACTAGATTATTAGCAGTAATTAGACAAACAATTATGTAAAAACATGATCAAAACTGGTGCAAATTTAAATTTCTTTCTCTACTAAAAAACATAAATAAAGTTTCAGTATGGTCGAGATACATCTCAGCAGGTGAAAAAGCCTGAATTTACGCTGATTCACATGTTAAAGTGCATGAAGCGGAAGCCAATAACAAGTGGAAAGTAAAGAGAGCTACAACAAGCAAGTCCTGTACATAAATCTGTGACGCAGACCAGAAGTACAAATGTAATGATGCAGAAGACATAGTATGTTTTATTCGTCACGGTTGACTTTTTGCCCCACTGGGAAAAAATTACGAAACACTTCCGCCTTTCCCCTCTGCCTCACAGCATAGCCAAATGAAAAGTATGGGATTGCCAAGATTGTTTTATCAAGATGTCCCATTTACCTTTGTTTAAGAAAGGGAAAGTATTTAGAAACAGGGCCTTTAGAGAATTGAAATTGAGCTGAAAAGAGCTGCAAATAATTAGTAAAGTAGGGCTGACCTACAGGAAGCAATGCTAATATATGTTAACTCAATTTATTCTCACTCCCATTGGCCCCACACAACAGAGCCTCAAGATGGCTGGTCACGTTTTCTCCTTCACCAGAAGTAAACATCTGCTAAGGCCTCCATGACACATAACATGCCATCTGTCCTTTTTCTCTCTCTCATGCCCTCTCATCCCTGTCCACCTTCTGCAAATCCGTGAGTGGCAGCTATTAGTAAAAAGGTGTGACGTGCCTTCTTTCATGGCCATGTCACTGGAGCTGTAATAAATATAAATAAAAGTCAAGAAGTGAACTCCTCAACACTATTATGTTACTGTGTACACTTAGCTAGGGACAGTTACTCCATCCTGTACATGGCTTCAGTCTGGGTTATGCCCAGATGAGCGTGCCACAGATCTCCAGTGCACGGACAAAGGACTCTTCTCTAAGTGAAACCGGAGATCTCCAAGGAAGCATCTGGCAACCTGGACACTGAGCTAGTTGGGTAGATGATCTGGAGATGAAAAATGCCAATAATGTTAGCCTCGTTCGAGGGCTCTTGGCAGAAGTGGGCAAACTCGATACATTCCTTACTCAATGTTTCTCTCTCTCTCCCTCTTTGGCTCTGTCACGCTCCCTCTCCCTGCCACTCTGTCTTCCCCACTCTATCATTTGTTCTTCACCCTCACTGCTGGCTGGAAGAGGGAGGTCGTCCGACAGAGACAGGATACACTGTTTGTCAGCCAGCAGCGGACGTGCCTGGCGGAGCTCCGCTTTCAGCCAAGGTGTCAAACAAAGAGTCGCTCGGCCCAGGAACTGGAGGACAAGCTGTAAGTCTGTCCGCCCTCAGAGTCACACCCCCCTCCCCCTGTGATAGTGCTTGCCAATGCTCTCTCTCTCACTACCTGACACCCCTCTCTCTTTCATCCTTTGCTGGCAAGAGCTGCCTGAAAAACAAAAAGAAACTAAGCAATAAGGTGACACGGTCACCTCCTAACAAATTGCTTTCTCGTGTATTCCCTTCTATGTTGCCTCCCCCTCCGAGAGCTAAAAGGTAACAAGTCAAAGAGCCACTGTGTGTGTTTTCATGTGAGTGTGTGTGCGTGTTAAAGGTGGAGCAGGGGGGCACACAGGGCAAACACAAGTAGATTTCCTCTCGGACACAATCTCATCATCTTTTGTTGCCGCTGTCAGGCAGATGGTGCCGCCTGGTTCCTCATTTAACACACACACACGTGCGCTAACAGACATAAAAGTACACACACTCCCGCCTGCTCAGTAAAAGACCATACATCATTTCATTACCCGTCTTCGGTTTTGTACAATAACATCCGCTGGGGTAATAACCGCATGCTCTCCCAGAACATTTCATCAGGGATATCAGCCCGCACTGCTGGGCAACATTGCCAGGTCTCGTCTTTTCTTGTAAAACTATCCCTGCATTTCCCCTCCACCACCTTCAAACCTGATACTTTTGATTAAATCAGACTCAAATTCATTCAGGCTGGTGGCACCAGTGGTTAAAAGTTGCAATATATTTTGCCGAGGCAGAATTTAAATAAGGGAAATTCCAACCTAAAATACCCGGATAGATATATCTAATTTGCGTTTTAGCTGTTATACTCAGTAGCTTAGTAGCTTGGGGTGGATAATTTGCTTTCAGGTCCTTTGAGGCTATGTAAGAAAGAAAATGGCAACTCTGCTTCTCCATTTTAAACACTGGTGCAAATTGGTTTGGAAAAATATCTTTGGGCACTTGGGGCCAATGTAACAAGCTGTAAACACAAAATCTGACATATTATGACCTTATAAAGTAATTATGGCAAACATTTAGCTAACTGTTTCCTATTTACCCACCCGGTAGACATGGAACATTAGCATTCATTTGGAGTCTTGTTTGTGGCCACCTGACAAATGCAAGTCCAAATATTGACAATATTTTGCTCTGTTTTGGTCTCCGGATACTCTTGAAGAAAATATCTGGATATTTAGCTACTAAAAGATCCACTACGATCACCAGCTAGTGGTTAACTTTTGCCATTTGGTGTTGGTCAGGTAGAGTAGAGTGAGTTCATCAGAGCTTTTTCACTGAACACAATTGCATGCTGTGGCTGGAAACAAGGTTGAAGAGAGTGGTGAGAGTGAACCAAATGGTGAAGTTGCGGCTGTATAACCAAAACAATGAGCTGAAAGACTGTTAAACGCTCTGTAGAGCTGAGAGAAAATGTTGAGTCGGGTGATAATACTCTGTGGGTTTGTCGCTACATCCACCACCATTCATATTACACATATTATAGTCAACTAATGCATTGTTTATTTTAAAAGACAGATTAGCGCAGCTTTAATGTTGATGTGTTAGATTTTTTAAATTGTAGGTGCAACACTATTGAACTCTGTTTTAAACGCTGGAAATAGCTCTCTCTACATGATGTCAAGTTGGCTTTCTTTGGCTAGGAAAAGTATACAACCAAAACAACAAAATGGAACCTTAATTGGAAGGTACATGCCTAACATTTCATTGGGTTTTTATGTGTGTGCATTTCTGTGTGAGAGTGGGTCTTTCTTCACAGCTCTGTATGTATAAGTTTGACTGACATGTCAAACTTACATGTGCCTGTACATGTAAGTGCAGATCGTTTTATTCTCATGTAAGCATAGTCGGTCATTATTTTCACACCACTTGTGTTTGTTGCAGCTTTCTCTGTTTTCCAACACCAGGTTTGAAAACAGAGCTGTCACACAAGGAAGCAAATTATCATCAAAGTGACTGAATGGTTGAGTGATAACACAAAGGAACAGCACTGACACATCAACACTGTACCGGGTCACCATGTCATAACTTGTAGACCCACGCCTGCACAGCTGCCTCCTTTACAGTCTTCTATCATCACTACCCCTAGTCGTGCAGAGGCAGGAACACTGACAGTATGGGTGACTTCCTACCACCTGACTATTGATATCTTTTTAAGGTGCTGTTTATTCAATTTGGAATTCCAGTCAGTCATGAATCATTATTGACAATTTGTTATTTCAATTAAAGAAGTCAGTTCAGACTTATATAAGAAAAAAAAGAAAAAAATAATTTCAGTTAAAATTTCATACCCCTACAACAGTCAATTGTAGGTCAACACAAAGCTTTAAATAATATTGATTATTGTATAATCTCCAACATAATAATTAGAAAACATTTACAAATTAGTCATCTGTTAAACATTTTGACATGTATATCGTTATATTAACTATGGAAGCTCTGAAAGGCAAGCAATTATTTTGAAATTTTTTTTGGTGGTCAAAATAGTTTTCTCTTCTGTGTTTATGACTTAAGAAATGGTGAATTTTTTTTCCTTTTAAAAAACGTATTTCATCTGTGAAAGAGATCTTTGAAATCCCTGAAAGACAAGTTTTTATTTTTTTTTCATATTTTCCAGGCTCATTTTTTTAACATTGTGTGTATATTGTGTGTTAGCAAGTTATGTAATATTACAGTCATGTCATTCTTTTGATTGAATTAAGTTCTTTTGAGTAGGAATGTATATTAATCTGCGCTAATCTGCCATTAGCGTTAACTGCCAAAGAAACTTTTCAAATTTCCATTAACAGTCCAAAAATCTCTTCTTGTACCATTACACATTATAGTTTGATTGGCTGTATGTACCTTGTGTTTGGAGTGCATGTAGAAATTAAAATTCACTTGGAACAAAGCAAGAATGACACATCAGGGATTGTATGATTTCAGCCTAGTGGTGCAGTTCAGCCTCTTGTGGCGAAATGGGTATTACAACACACAACAAACACTGCCTGAAAACAAATCTCACTTTTAACAGATGAAAAAAAAACTTTAGAAAAAAAAAGATTCCTTCTTGCCTTTCAGGGTTTTCACAGATGAAAAAACCCCCAAAAACTTTGAAAAATGAGCTTTCACAGATGAGAAAAATAAGAACTTAGAAAAATGAGCCTGACAAACCTTTCACTTGCTTGTCAGGGATTTCAAAGATGAAATTTGTTTTTCTGCCTGTTTCACAGATGAAATACCTTTTTAAATGAATTTAGACAAATTATCCTGGGAGAAAAAATGTTTTACCTGTTCTTAAGTCATAAACACAGGAGGGAAAACTATTTTGATAAAACTTGGAAAATGGATCACCAGGAAAAAAAAAAAATCTCACTTGCCTTTAGGGGCTTCCATAATTAACAGATACCTAATTTCAACTTTTTAGTGCTGCAATATGAATTTTCAGTATAAATGTAAAAATATACACAAAGACAGATGCACGCACACATACAAACACGCTGGAAGAATGGCTCTCGTTGCATCCCTTGCACCTAATTAGCTCTATAATCACCACTACCTTTTTGCAAAATGGGGTGTTCCTATGATGGGGACCTGGATTACTGAGAAAAATAATGGATTATGACCCAACCAACCTTTAGTGCCCTGGTCCTTAGGAAAATGTGTCTGTGCATGTGAATGTGTAAGACAAAAGCGTGTGTGTGCTGTAAGTCAGCCAAGCTTAAGCCACACAGCAGATGGACAGTTTGAATAAATAAATGTTGCGCATGACATGATTACTCTTTCTCTGATCGCCGTCTCCCTCTCCCTCTCCCTCTCCCTCCTTCTTTCTGTCCATGACTACATGAGGGCTAAGTCATGAGCTGACTCTTTGCTTTCAGAAGCCTTTTTTCTGGCTTGACAGTAGAACAGATTCATTCATGTCTGAAGGTCAAGAAGTTAAAAAGGCCCAAGTTGCCTCACTCCATGAGATGTCTAGAATGGATACAGGAGGGAGAAAAAAAGACGACATTCAAACCAGAGGAAACCATTCTGCAAGTAAACATCACCTCATTTTTCTAGGGAAGTGTGAACACAGTCCAAGTGTCACACAAACACTCACTGACTGGATACACACCTTTTCCACACAAATGTCCTCATATCATAGCATAGAATAGCATATGAAAGAAATAAACAGTAGCCCCGGGGAGAATTTATCTTGTATTTCGGGAGGGGTCAGTGCTCAAGCAGACATTGCTTTCATTTATACCCACATGCATACACACAGTAATTGCATAGTTAAACAATATGTGTAAGGTAAAATGTCAAACAACGTGCAGCTGTTTGCTTTAACAAATATCTTATTTGTGAATTAGGTAAATTACTGAAAAAAAATATATCCCATCCCATCCCAAATACATCATGTAAAAATAGTTAGTGTGGCTGCAGTGGTTGTAGTGGCTTTTAGTTGCTTGAATTGTGAACCTTCCATGAGATGTTTGTATTACCTGCATTTTATATATTTATAATAAATTCTAACACTGTTATAACCACAAAGATTGTAATTAAAATGTATGTCCATGTTTTTACTTTTGAAAGCAGAAGTTTAATGGGAGTTACATTTTTCCAAATGCTGACTTTCTAATTTTTGCAGTGACCCTCTTTATTCACAGTTAAACTCTTTCCATAAGATGTATTATCCATCAAAAGCAGCATGAATGGGAAGTAATTAAATGTTCTGTAGAAAGCAGCTCTCCAGGACCAAAATGGTCAATCACATTTTTTCTTTCACTTTTTTGTGATAATTTATTTAATCACAAAGGTTTAAAGACAATTGGAATTGGAACAATATATTTTGATGTTTTAGTTTGGAGAGTTGGCAGTTTTGGGCTGAGAGAGGAGTGTCTTAAATCCATCTTAAGCGATGGGGTTGAGGATTATTGAAGTGTGTGTGCCGGGAGGACTGGCCAGATTAACATTCCTGGGGGAATTTTAACACTCTGGGTGACAAATTTGCAACACTGTTCCCCCCTGTGTTCCTCCTGTGTGCTAAGCCCAGGACCCAAGTTTAGAGGAGGTCATCTGGAAAGAGCAGAGCAAAATCCCTTCTACCCTGAGAGCTGTCGGACTCCACTAAAGAAAAGGCAGAGTGTGTGTGTGTGTGAGTGCATGTGGTAGGTAGGGAGGAATTAAGCTGCAGTGGGAGGAGGAGATATATTTTTCATTCTCCCTGTTCCCACTGGCTGAAACTGAGCCTTTTATTGGAGGTGGTTGCTGCCATTGTTTTGGATGCTGGAGGACAATGAGCTAATGATTTGATATTGGAACGTAAATTGATGCAGTAAGATATCACCATTAGATAATGCTCTAAACACTGAAAATCTATACTTAAAGGAGCATGTTGAGGTTTTGGAAGATTGGATCCGTTGGTCATATTATATATTATGTAATGAGAACACAGACACAAAGATGTTATCATGTCTTAGCAGGTCATTCCCTCAGTGCTTTGTAGAGCTACTTGTGTGAAACTTGCATTTGTTTTACTGACATAACTGTTTTTGGGATGATCAATGGTGTGGTAGATCTTTCTGCAGAAGCTCTGGATTTTTAAGGGTTAGTACACCCAAATCAGCAGGAGCTAAATAATTATTCACTAACCCTTGAGATATAAGTGAGAAATAGTTAATAAATAGTACCAGTTACCACATTGTTTCCAAATATGACTTGACCAGCATAAATTTAATTATACTCAACTCCGCAGAAGTGGAAGACATTTTGAATACCTCAAAACCTCTGCACATAAATCCGGGACTATTTGCGTAGCTAGAAACATCTGGGGATAAATAATTAAAACAAAGTAATTTGTGATTCAGGTGAACTGACCATTTAATGCATTTCCTTTATTCAATGTATAGATGTTTGAGAATAGTTCGATCTGTACATTCCATACACTGGAAAAAAAACAAATATAGGTGGATCTGGTTGAGAAAAAAAATTATTTTGGTTTTGGACAGAGAAACAAACAAAAGTTGAGTCACAGTCCTGGAGTAGAGCTGAGATTAGAACGAGACCAAATCAACAAGATTCAAGTCTACAGAAAAGTGACCAGCTGAGCAATCTCCTCAAAACTCTATGTATTCACGGGACCTTGCCAGTAAAATTGACCTTGTGATATTTACAGTAATGCACTCATCTCTGCTGCGGAACTTCTGTCTGCGGTTAAATGTGTCAGCCTGGCAAAGTGGAGCCAGTGAAGAACATCCTTGTCGCTCTCCCACAGCTTATCTGTTAGCAGGTCTTGTGTGAGTCAGGGCAGGGCAGGTGTGGGAGGCAAGACACCACAGTGTCATCAGCTTCACGCCGCAAAACACAGGTATCTAAATAAAGCATAAAGTGTAGCGCTGGCATACAGACACATAAGCACTCTCATAGCACTCACACTGTCACGCACGTACGCAAACAGCATCCTGACCCGAAAGTCTTCAAAAGGATGTAGGGCTTTCAACACATCCGTGGGCAACATCTATTTGTGTTTCTCTGGAAAGCTGTCTCTTGCTGCTGTAGTGAAAATCTGAATTTCAGTTAACGTATTACATGTTATGTTAGTGGACAGGTAAATGCCACGAGCCTCTGCCTGTTGAAACATTTCAAAACATTCTGAAAAAGCATTCGTTTTGGAGATGCATGGTTTTCACCTGGCAGTGGCAGTATGTTAATTAGAGCATGCATTGAGTAAACATTTTGTTGATGTGCTGAAAATGACTATCCAAAAGAGATGAAAGAGGGCAATACTTTGAAAACCACAGGGGAAAGATGGAAAGACAGGGAAACAAATATCTGCGCATGGTGAAGACAAAGGCACACACACTGTACACAAAAAAATGTGGTTCATCTTACATCTAAACGAGCACAAACACACAAACACACACGCACACACGCACACACACACACACACACACACTCATCTACACACATTGTTAGTACTACCTGCATCATCCTAATGGAACACAATTGTTGCTTCACCTTTCCAGGCAAGCTCTTACAGCTGCAGCGGAGTGGTTAAAACAGCAGTCAGCAGATAGGAGTTTGTGTATATGGGCATATACACGTGTGTGTCTGGTAGCTGTAAGGCCGGGGCTCTTCATAATGTACTGTAGGCTGCAGGGCACTAGCAGCATGAGGAAGTTGCGCAACACAAACCAGGTTAAGAGAAAGACCAGCAGAGTCAGGGTCAGTATTTCGGTTGAGCCAACACTCCCTAAAGTCCCTCCCTAAGAGATGGACAAGTGTTTGCGGACAGGGAAATTAACAAAATGCTGAAACTAGATGGACTAACTGCACACTAAGAGAAAGCAAGGCCTATTGTAAAGGCTATGGTTGCAATTTTCTTGCAGTTGATTCACAATATTTCTATATACATTCCCAACCAATAATAGCACTTTTGTGTCTCAGAATGTGACTCATACTCTAATTATTGGAAGTACTTTTCCTGTGTTCCTACTGTATTGCTTAATAACGATAGACCTAATATACACTTTGCCTCCTGATAGATATTAGACAAAATCCAGTATGCAAATGAAAAGAAGCAGATAGCAAATTCACTATTGTAAATAGGCAAATGTGTCAGAAGCAGATGAATGAAGTTAAAGGGAGAAAGATAAAAACTGTTAAAATAAAAATGATTTCACTCATTATTATTAGACACACTTAAGAAGATGATCTGACATTTTTTAAAACTTGTATAACAGCCAAGAAGCTATACAATCCCAGGTTCCACCAAAAGTTCAAAATCGCTTTAAGATTTACTTTTAGATGCCTTTAACCTTCTAACCTGATGACCTCACTTACTGTGAAAGAAAGACAAATAGGTGAGCCCTTAATAAAGATATCCTCAAAGAAAAGAGAGAGATTTGTAAAGATTTTGTGCAAACTGATGAAACGCCCCCTGTTTCAGGGTGTTAAAAGCCTCTCTATTTTGCAGGCCAATTGTGAAGGCAAACACACACAAATGCACTTATGTGCACCCACACACACCTGTCCAAACATGGGCTGTGTCAGAAGTGTGTAGACACAACATGACTGATGGGTCATTCATTTCCAGGCTCAGGCAGTTAACTAGAGAGAAGGATTGGTTTATGCTCTGTGTATGCTTTCACACAATATACAAGATTTCAGTCCCAAATACATTTTATGTTAGAACAACACATGTATGGTTACCTTGTCCTTAAAAATATATTCACACTCACAATATATAAGAGTAATATTTGAGCTTGAGTGCCCAAAATATGTATGGATGTTTGTTGAAAATATTCAAGTGACATTATGAATTTATTAAATATCAACTAATAATATATTATCATCTACAAAGGGCAAATTAAGAGTCACAGAATTGACTCCCTTTAGCATCTACAACTTGAAGAGAACATTAAGATTTCATTTTGACTTGTGCTGCCCACTGTACCAGAACCAAGGACACTGGTTTTGTACTTAAGAGCTAATGTAGAGACACTGACTTGTGAGTCTTTGCCAATTGAAGTCATGCTACAAATATCCATATTCCCGGGGCTTTCAAAGGAAATGAGAAAATAGTGAGGACAAAAAGCTGAGGAAAAAAAAAAAAATTATTAAAAACCAAGCAGAAGCGCAGAATTACAGAGGCATGCTTTATGCATCAGCAAAGTGAAATGGCCTTTGTAGCAAATAAATAAAACAGGGGAGTTTTACATATTACCTGTCAACATCTCGGCATTATTTGGCAGGGGATAAAATGCAATTTTACAAACCAGCAACTAATTACGAAAGAGGGACACTGGCTGGAGGTTGGCTATCCTTGATTGAGTCATCAATAACACTTTACCTCTTGCCGCCATTATCATCACGCTAACACTGTTATTAATTCTTCCACCTCGCTTTTATCCATTCGTCAATGGAGCTGAGGGAAGATAAATAAAGGTTTCCGGGGACTCAGGTGGAGGACAGCTGGGCGTATTTGAGTCGATGATGGATCAGATTGGACCTAAAAACAGGACCAGCAAAGCTGTCAGGCATCTGCATTGCTCCTTTTTAATTTCTGTTTTGTTTTACTAACTCAACAAGCACTGTGAGCCCCTTTCATTATTCATACAGTGAGGAAAAGCTGACGTGGCTGTTTGCACTAAATGGATTAAAGGCAGTGGAGGTTTTTGATATATGCTGGTTTGTGTGCTCAAAAGAGAGAAATCATCATAAAAGTCTGTATTATTGCTGTTTATATTGCTTTTTTCATTGATTTTAAGTTCAATTTGTTCAGTCTATGCTAATCTCAAATAAGGTACTGTATGTCTTATATATTTTAAGTCATAAGAGATGCTGAAGATGCAGTGGGACAGACCCCGATGAAGAAGTTATATCATGAAATTTAGCAGTGACGTATCATTTGATCTGCACAGACACTGTAAATACCACTCAAAGGTATAGTTAAGCATTGGCATTTTCTATTTTAGTATTTCCAAAAGGTCTCTTCACTTATGCATGCAGAGGAATGGCATGTGAATTGCTCTAAAATGACTTCTGGGTTGTCCCAATTCAGTCAGAGCCTCCATTTTCTATCTACTGCCTCCTGCGGGCGAGCTGTTTAAACCTTAACAACCACCAAAATGTCAACCACTCCCCTGACTGGCAGCTCTGCTGTGCGTCTACCCCGTCAGAGTACATGTGTAATGGAATACCAGGACATAAAACAAAGGTTAACTAGGAGACTATGGTGTGACAGAGTCCAGGGGCAGAGCAGACCCTTAGGAGCTTTATACCTGAGCTTGACTCAATCTAGACCTACCACTGTGAAGGGCGCTTGGCTTTAAACACTGCAGATTTCCTGTGTTCAGTATCTGTATCTGCCTCTCCTGCATATGTGGGATTTGACTTTTTGAGATCTGTATCGGAATGCAGTCACGCTGCATTCCCCCCCTCTGTTTACATGGGAATTGTGTGTGATATGTCCATAATTGTTTGGGGCTTTGGGATGTTTTCTTCTCCATGGTGGTTTTGTCTTATGATATCACCACTAATGATTTTAACTTTGTTATCAGCATGTGGTTTGGTGTTGCAATTGCTGTTAGAGAATTGCAAAAGGATTCCGCAGATATTTAGAGGCAACCTTTGCAGATTTGAGTGAGGGATGATTGCTAAAGGCTTGCAGTTGACCATAAAATAATATGAGATGGATGAACCTTTTTAGAGACTGAAACCAAAATAAATTGGTAAATGGAAATCATTGTATGTGGTCAAGAAAGTATTTTATGTTTTCAACATCTTAAATACACTGACTTCAAATCCATTTCATAGTTGCATCTACAGTTCCTCTGATAAGTACTTTGTTCAAGAAACCATTACCAAACAGACAAAAGACTGCATTTCATAACTGTCCAATAATTCCAACTATACTGGATTGTTTAGTCTAAATTAATTTCTCAAGGTCAATTTAGGAAGACTTATGTGGCCTTGTGTCGAGAAACAAATGCAGTAAAAAACCAGAAACATGACCCTCGTCGAAACAAGCGGATAATGTGTTAGTGTCCTGTGAACAACTTTAAATCCTGGCTCTTTGTCAAGCACACTGGTGTCTCAAGGCCTTGTGGTTACACAATTAATGGACACTTGAAATTGGTTACTTGCAACAATGTTTCACCAAACCATTAATAAAATTAACAATGTAAACCTAATAAAGCATCTAGTTAGTTCATGCAGGACACGGAAGTCATATGCCCCAGCCGTGATCAGCCGACAGCTGCCATTAAACCCTTGTCCAATCTGCAACACACCAATCATATCCCAGGTTCATACAAGGCAGTCCCTTTAAAACATGACCTCCTGCTCACGTATCTCCACTACACAAAAGCTGACGCACTCATTGCTGCTGCTGGCAACTTTCCTCCACCACCCCAGCCTCCACCTTAGTAGAATTGTACCATGATTCAAGTGCATTGGTTGTCATGTCTTATTTTGGCTCATTCTCATATAAAGGATTTTGCTTCTGCTCCCTCTTTTGGGCCTAACTATGTTTGGCTAATCCAGGGAGCATCTTAAAGCAGAGCCTTCAAACACCAAGCATATCTGTATTCCATTTGAGGCAATAAATGGTTAAATCTATGATAAGAGTGTTCCTGACTGAAATATAACAATGACCTTTGACTAACAGATTAAAAGCATTAAAACATTTATGTTTTAAGGTATATGGCAACTGCACGGTTTTGGTCATAGTGGGATACCAGAACTTAAATCAACACTGAAAATGAAAACTTTACAAACTTAAAGGGCACCCAGAGAGTGCAGACCTCTGTCAAGGCAAATAGTCCAGTCTTCTATGCAAATCTGCAAGTGCAACCACTATATAAGTATGTCTGGATATATTTCCCAAACTATTAGAATTACAGTAGCCTATATCAAAATATGTTTGTGCCTCATCATCTCAGTTGTGCATTTATGATGTACTTTGCAAAGGGCGGAAAATCACAACCCTGATTACCAGTCATCACAGTTGAGGTAATGTCTATTGCCTTTTCAATACATGTCTCCATAACCTTGATTTCAATGTCAGCCTGTGTCTGCATCTGGTTGCCTCTCCCTTGTGTTTCACGTCATTGCTCTTTAAGACAGTGAGACCAGACTGATGTCGATTGTCAATGACCAGTGACATCCATCCGTATACCTCTGAAGGGACATTAGATCACGATTAATTACATCACTTGTCTTGTTATTCCAGGAAGTAGTCAACCACAATCTCACAATCCACCATGTAGAATATCACCACTGTGAGGCTGCTAGCAGCTAAACCTGATACTTCAGTCAGTCCATTACTCCCTAACCTCTTTGCCATTAACATGCACTTAGGCATACATGTTTACGGCCATTGCATTTAAGAGCTCAGAGAGAACATGCCTTTTTCTGGCAAATAAAAGCCCTAAAGGAACAACCTCCTCAGAGTTTTATGCTGTAATAAAACATGTTTACATCCTTTTCGCCTGTTTGGACCCCAAGGGCACATGGGTGAAAAGGTTATCATGAAGCCGCCATCTGCCCCAACCTTCAAAGGATTCGTTATTTTATTTCTTGCCTTGGGGCACTTTTGATTTATTACATTTTTACTGTCTTTGATTTCCCGCCCCCACCTCCTTTATAAAAGTAATGTTTTAGGAGAATCTCAGAATGAGAGGAGGGCTGACAAAGTAGCTGGTTTTTGTGAGAAAGCAGAGGATTTCTTTTGCCCTCCTAAAACTGCTTTGAAGGATTTATTACGAAGATCAATACTTGGATTCGGATGGGAATCAAACACAGACCTTGACCCCTTTTGAGTCCTTCAAAAGAAAAATTCAATGTTTTTGTTGGGGTGGCAGAAATACTGAGAATCTGAACCCATTAGAAACATCCACTCATTCGTCTTTGCTGTTGAGTAAACTTGGTTTAACCATTGGTCTCTCTTATGTCTAGCTTTCATTTCTTAATCGTTTCCCTCTTAGCTGGCTCTTTGTGACTCACTCTTTCATTCTCCTCTTTTCTCTCCCCTTCAATCCCTCTCTCTCCCATTACCCATGGTGCCCTGCTCCGCTACACATCATTGTCATTAGCCAATTTTGGGTCCCAGTTTTATTAGTGCCCCTGTTTAAAACTGGCTTTCTGAAGGGAGCGCAAAGGTTCCTCTGCATGGCTGGGCCCATCTGTATTGTGGCATAATGATTTTTTCACGCCGCATTAAGTTAACACTGTGCTGCCAGCAAAGGGATCGAGGACCCAGATTCTAATTGGACTAAGAGAGAGAGAAGCAGGAATAAGAGCAACACAACACAACAACAGGCATCTTTCATTCTCAACTTCATCCATGTCAATTTCCTTTTTTCTTTCTATCTATTTTTCAAAAGTCCTCTGTGGCTATAGCTAAAAACTTTTTGTATTTTCCTCATCCCTATCTTTTGTTCCTTTGTGTCCAGGTTTGGAACTGGATACTGGAAATACGGATTGACATCTGGCTTTGTTTGTTTACATCCCAGGCAGATTAAAAGTCAGAGTCAGGTCATGGGGTTGGCCAGATTAGGTATCTGGGATTGTGGTGCACAAGGCCAGGTTGCAGGTCACAGCCAACAAGCTACACATGGTTGGATTTCCCCAGTAAGCCTAGGCTGCAGTCAAGCGTGCTGATCCACTGGATTCTCTAAATGCAGTTTTCTTCTTTGGCAAGGAAAGCCACCCCTGAGCACGGACAATCATTTGGCTAGTTTTGGTCCTCATTGCTTACAAAAAACAAAAACAAAAAAACAATGGAGAATGATGTCATCCACTATGCTGATATAAACCATCTCAGTTTTTACAATATGAAGGGGTTAAATGGGTTATTTGGAGAAAACAATACATGGGTTTCCTGGAATCTGAGGTTTGCGTAGTCACTTCAGCTGCTTGCTCACTTCCCCCAACCAGTCATGCATGCATGCTAATAACAAAAATGTAATCACGACATGTTGTGTATTGGTGGGAATCACAGCTCTCTGCATGACTGCTTTTGGAGATGCTAACATTGGTATGACATGTTTTAATTTGCTCTGTTACTGGAAGGCAGCCTCTAGGACATTCCTCCACTGGAGAACCCATGAGGCCCATCCATTTCTACATTGTATCTGACATCCTGATTATAGACAGGCGAACATACATTGGCAAGCAGGGTAATATTTTCCTCTCTATTAAAGATTGTATTGATGTGCACTGGAATCTGCCCTCTTTCTGTGCCTGTCCATTCTTATCCTTCATGTCAAGAATTGACAACTGCTATATAACTGACAACTACTATGTAAGGATACCTTAACACTACAGGGCCTCATGCTAAAAAGTGCATTTTTTGGATGTCACATGATTTGTTTAACCAGTAGACCTATATATTAATTGTCATGTCAAAAAGAGCTGCGTTTACAGAAGACCGAGATATACCTTCTCCTAGGTCAACATAGTTTTTTTGGTAGGAGCCTAAGTTTAACCTAAAATCAGGGGCCTCCCAAAATACTAAACAAACTTGCTGTTTTGTTTTATTTTTTCCTTGTTGTGTCTTGAAAACGGACACTTTCAGCAACAATGTAAACAGCCATTATATTGCCAAATGTACAGTAAAAGCCACATTACATTTATCATTGAAGTTAAGTGAATGTTAAGTGAATGCTGAAGGTTAACATGCAGCAAGCTAAAGTTGAGATTACCAAATATAATGTTTTTATATACAGTATACATGCATAAACAACAATATGCAATTTAATGCACAATGTTTAATGCAGCACCACAATGTAGACTGTAGTGCAACCACTGATGTGCTCATGATGTTGCTGGATGAAAATGTAGAAATGTCAAAAGCTTCCAAGCGCCTCTGAAGAAAAAAATCCTTCACTTGAAATGGTCTATTGTGCTTTTGGACTGTTATCATGAGTTCAGAATGAGTTTCATGAGGGTAAACTTCATTTCAATTAAAAGCATGCAAATTGGAGTTATGATGTCTTCTCATGTTAGCACAGGTAAAAATGTACAAGTTGGACACCATTGTGGGAAGTTAGGATGCAGTAATGCATTGTCAAATCATGTGTAGCAGAAAAAGTCTAGCTGTCATTATTTAAGCAGGGTTGTAGAGATATTTACAGTGGTCTGTGTGATTAGAAAGCACTTCCACAAAAATGTTCACTACTGTCCAATTGAGGGGCATGATATTGAATCATTATGGTGGAGACCATGGCCAGGATAAATAACAAGCAGTTTCATTGCAAACGTAACAGCAATGACTCAGGGATTAGTTATTGAGTGGTAGATAGATTGTAGATAGAGAATACCCTTCAACATCCAACAAACCAAAGAAAAGGAATTGCCAAATAAGTATTGAGAGTTCATATTCACAAGTGTTTGCCATCAGTCTGAGTCTTTAGACAGAAAATAAGTCAGTAGTAATAAAAATACATTTTAAAAATATTTTTAGAAAGGGATGAAAATCACAACTAAATATTCAGTGTTGTCTGTGACCCAGATGAGACTAGATCAGTGGGGCTCAAGCCAAAGACAAGAATTCATTCATGAATGTCTTTTATGTACATCAGTTCTCCCACAATGATTAAATACAATATCAGGTAAAGATACATACACAGCCGAAGACAGAGGCACATATATCAGTGGGCAGTGATGCAAGCCAATAGTGCCTCTTTCTATCTAGACCTATCTTCCTTCCCTCTATCACTCTCCCTCTTTGCTCTCTTGAGGTCCTCATCCTTCTTTCCTTGTGAACACTGGTGTCTTCTTCAGGTGATGAATGCTTCAACCCTCACATACTGTCTGGGTTTGGACACTCTTAAATTACCCCAAGCTGTGGAGAGGAGAGGAAAGAGGAACTTAAAAATAGGATTTGGACTGGGCTTTTTTTTAGGCCAACAGTTGGCCCTCCCTGACCCTGTTTCAGCCTCCTTGTCACTCTTCCTTCGCTTCCTTCCTCCCACCTTCCCTACTCTCTTTATGTACAAGGAGTGGAGGTGGGTTATTGATGGTAATTCTGCATACCTCTTCCACACACACACACACACACACACACACACACACACACACACACAACATTTCCCCCACAGGCCATCTCTCTTTCTCTTCCTCTCCTCCGGCTCTCACATGAAAAATGTTGTCCCCCAGCCAGAATGAGGTCAGGAAAGTAATGGTGAGACATATTGTGCAGTTAAGGCTGTCTGCAAATGGCCCATCAATAATCAAAGGCCACGCATTAGCAGATGCAACATTGTGTCTGTGTGTGTGTGTGTATGTGTGTGTGTGTTGAAAAGAGATGGTGCTATCGATTATCTTATCAACTAATCCCTTTAGCTTTTGATGCAATAATTAATCGTTCCAATAGATCCAAACATGAAAAAAATGCAGTTGGCATAAATGGAATCCTAAAGGGTTGTAAAAGTCCTAAAAATACAGAAGGACCCCAAGCATTATAGTTTCTTTGGAGGTGGTGGGTTCTGGGTCACAGATATTTGGGACTCATTGGCTGGAGGGATTTGTGAAATGAATGGGGGCTGGCTTTGTGTTCAAAGTCAAGTCTTAATTGTTTTTCACCAGTATTCTCCCCAATCTCTTTTTACAACTCCCTAGTTTAAATATTTGCAAACAAACCAGTGCCATTTGCTCATTTGCTGGTGATTAGAGAGCACTTGTTCCTGACTCAAAAGCCCACTTAGAGCCAACAGACCTCCCCCAGCCACACTCCCAAACTCCCTTCACCTATTACCATTAGTGCCCACATAAGACACACTCCTCATTTTATCACCTCTGAAACTATTTGCTTGATTTGTCCATGGAGTAATAGTGAAATAGTGTATCTATATTTAACCATGAAGGTAACATTTTTTTTATAAAATTAAAATATTTCAGCAAAACCTCACTAATGAACTTAGTGTGTTAATTCAGCTGCAGCTTTGTGAAAAGGTTAGACAAAGTTTACTGCACTCTTCCAGATAACCCTGACTACAAGCACGCAACCGATTAAAAGTTTTAAATGGTGCCGAGTTTCCAGATGGTGGAGAAATCAAAGCATGCATTTGAGACATCAATAAGCGTAGCATGGCAATAACAGCCAGGGAGGCCAGGGCAGAGAGGCAGGCAGACTTGGCCTGTTAAAGGGAGCTGACTTCCATTCAAATAGCCTCCAATGCCGCTTAGCTCCATTGAACAAGCTGAACAAATCAATACCATTCATTTAAGGGCATTTCTTGGTGGATATATCTAGTATGGAATGTTTTCATTGGTGTGTGTATGTGTGTGTGCTATATTGGCACATTCACCAAAACAGCCAAAACAGGGATGCAAATATTCAACATATATATTTCTCTAAGAGGATTTGCAAGAAAAATTCACATGATCATTTATCAAGTTAGAAACATATAGAAAGCCATGGGATGTACTTTAAAGCCTAAAGATGAGGACCCAAGATATAAACATGAATAAATGTTTTGCGATGAAATGTGGTTGCTGAATGTCCTCTTCTCCCTGTAGAGCAGTTTTCAAACACACTTTGTGACCCTGGAAAAGATGCATTTCAATGACAATATGGTTTTGATTGGGGGATCTTAGTGACATTCAGACTCTTACTTGAATGACATACGTGATGTAAGAATATTGATCCGGCGGCATATAAGGGGTTCTACCAGCAACAGCAAGGCTTTTAGCCTACTCCAGTGATACCTGGGGCCCTGCTAAGGAGACAAGGCCTTTTTATTTAGAGACACAAAATGTAATGCAATGCAATTGCAATAACCACCACAAAGGCACCCAGGTTAACTTATGGGTGGTAGGACAATGATGGCTTATCCAAGTGCATATGGTTCTCTGAAACAGAAATAGTGTGGTAATTGATCATTCTCTTCTCAGCCAGTTACGTGAGCTGTCTTAAAATGTTTAAAGAGCTAGACCAATGCATGTCAAAAATGGCGCACCAAAGGTAGACCAGACTGCAGACCAGATTCTCTGAGGAGTACGAGAAGTGTAGAGTGGCAAGACGCATATATACAACCACAAACATCCAGCAAACCCAGATTATGTGCTTTTTGTAAATTGAATTTAGTTGTGGAGATAGTCTGCTCATCATGTCTTTTTACCATGTTTATCACATGTATTGTTGCATGGTTTTAGTTTGTTAGTGAATAACCACATTTATAGTTACAGACTGCATAGTAGAATAAATGCAGTAGAAGTAAAGTACAAAGTATTTGTCACATTATTTTGGAGGGTTAGTGAACCAGTGTAAGATGTTTATGTAATTCTATAAACAGACAATATTCTATACTGATGTTGTTGAAGAAAGAGTTCATTTATTTTGTGTGACATTTTTTGTCCTGATTTGTGTATTGATTCACCTTAATAAGGATTTGACCAAGAGTATTACAGTTTTAATTTTGCTGCATCTCATCATATTGCAGGTACAAATGCCAGATCATTTGGAAAAAAGATGTTGAAATCTTACAACTGTCCTGTTTGATGGGGAAAGAAAAGCAGACATTTGTGAGCTCATTTTGCAGAAGATAACCACAATGGATCATTATGCATAATGGCGCTCCACTTTAGTATGACACTTTTTAAATTAGAGGCTGCAGATGTAACACACATACAGTACATAGCTGTCCTGCATTGGGGATTCAATCAGCTGAAGGGAGAAGCTTTCATACATTTTTAAAATCTGCTGTAAATGATAGAAACTGGTAAAAATGACCCATTAATCTTTTGCTCAACACGGCAGACTGTTTTACACAAAAACAGAGGCATGTGTAAACTTGGGATATGAGGCCAATGCCAACACTTAAGAACTCTTCGGAATACATGGGGATGCAAAATAGGTGAGGGATGGTAATTGAGTAAGTGTGTGTGCTTATGACTGAGAGCATATGCAGAGGCAAACATGTGTATGTATATCTGTTTACAAGACATAGAATGAAGGATACAGGTATATGAAGATGCGATGAAAGAGTGCAATGAGTTAATTCCATCAGCAAGGTGTGTGGGTGTGTGTGTTTGAGGGAGTAAGACAGAGAAAAGTAATGTGTTTGTGTGTGTCTATGCATGTTGCTGTGTGTCAGTTTGGATAGTTTTGGGGTTTTGTGACTCCTCTGCAGGCCGAGCTCCACAGTGCCTGAATATAATGAGGCAGCAACACAGCTCACCTGTCCAGCTGCCAGCAAGAGGTCAACCACAGGTGAACGCCACATTCCCTACTCTGAAACTTGAATGCGCACACATATGCTCACCTGCACAATAATGCACACGCAATTTTTCCTTAACTAAGAAAACAAAATACATTTTCAGAAATTCGCTGCTCCCTTTTTCAAACACCTCCTTAAATTCCCCCCTTACTGACTTTCATAAGTAGCACAAAAGTTTCCCTACATCCGATTACTCTGCCAGTGTACTGTGTATACATTTTCTTTTCAACGATGAAAATGAGATGTCCTCTGAGAATTCAAAATCCTCCTTGACAACAGACATCCCGAGGCTGACAGTCTTGCACCTTTCTTTCCCTTAAGAAGTACATCCTACAATTTGATGCAACTCTCTATGAAAGGTGGAAAGCTGTCTAAACCTGGGTACATATCATGGGATTTATAAATTCACCCATTGCATTCTTTGAAGAATTATTCACTCTTTTTAAAATGGAGGAGGCAGCAACAGCCCTCTTGACAACTTATGTAATCAATTTGACTGAGGCTTAAGAGTCTTTCCTTTCTGTTTCTGTAATGCTGGATTTTGCAGGAGAAAATGACCTTATGTAGGTCCCTTAAATTCTGAAAAGTATGTGATTGCATGTGAATTTAACTATCTATACTCAACTGTTAATTCAAATCAGAAAATTATTTTCATGTAATTTTAATATTTTTAAACAGCCACTGATGGTGGATTATGGTATTAACAGATTATAAAAGAAATATACCTGTATCCGGAAATAATTTCAATGAATCCATCACTCTACTCAATAATACTGTATTCCTCCCACAATTTTTTCCCCCATCCATCTTTAGGACTTTGATTCATGTGATTGGTCTAAAAGGTTGAGTGTGACAATCTCTGAGGAGCACAATGCTAAAATGCCACTGCTATTCCATTTAGCGCTGCTCTCCCACCAGAGAGCCATTGGGTCTTAGCAGCTCTAATGGTGTTCACTGCACCAGCCTCTTAATCCAACCCTGGCCTTCCACAACTCAGCTCTCCGCTACATACACCCCACACCCGCCGGCTGGGGAAAAGGGGACGTGACAGGAACAGTGTCTCAGAGTCAATTATAGGTCCAAGGCAATCCCTAAAGAGCCACCAACCGTGTTTGTGACAAAATGGCCTGTCCTCATTCCTTCATAAAGATGCAATTTGCAATAGCAAGGCAAGGCTTTTGCGGGTGGAGTGCAGAGTGTATCTCTTTGGAGTAGAGGATCATGGACTCCCCATAGACGATGCTGTTAGCCCAAATGAATAAATGATGAAATGGGCTAGCACATTGTGCTTTAATGTAACAGTTGAGTGCAGCACAGTGAATTTAGACTGCGTGAAGTGTCACAGGTTTAAAGTATGGTGGATCTATAGTAAAGCATTTATGACTTGAGTGGGCAGGGCACAAAACTCAACTCAACTGAGCGCAGTGTTGAAAAAGATTTTGACAAAGAATGAGGCAGGGTTTCTTGAAGCAGAGCGAAGTCACCCTACATTAAAAATTATGTAGTATAACACTATAGGTAATTAATTGTGTATACAGCAAATTGGAACTTTGTTCTGTCAAATTACGTAGTTGATCACTTAATTAATTCCCTTAAACTAATAAAGCTATTGTAGCCGTTGGAACTGAGGTTGAAGAACAGATTGTTGTGGCTTGTTGGCTTTAACAAGAGAGTTAACAGAAGCTTGAAATTGTGTTTAAGTGTAGAGGTGCTCTCAAATGACAGAATTAATTCCCTTAATAAAGAGAATTGTGTCATTCAGGCCTTGTCCGCAGCACTGTCTTTCTCATACAGATTTGATTTTACTTTGGACACTGCTCCAGCACTCATTGTTTACTCTTTGCTAGCCCGCTTTGGCAGCAAGGTGCACAAATGGTGCTGTGTAATTCAATGCAAAATAAACAGTCAAAGTTTTCAGGTCATGGGCAATGACAATACTTTGGGATTTGGCTGGTAAACACAATGTTCTGTTATCTTTGACATCCCTAACATATTTTCCGGGACAACTGTTCTGTAAATTCATCTCTACAAATTATTATTTGAAGCTTTCTGACTTTGTTGGTATTTGCTATAGTGATAGTAGTTACTTAAATCCGTCTGCGTGTCAGTACAATACATTAGTATTCATTTCAATGTTTTTTCCAAGGACCTGTAAGTTTCCCTCAACAATGTACACAAAATGAACATTCTTTAAATGTTCTTCTGTTGGGTCTTCCCAGTAAGATCTGTTTTTGCACTTTTTTATCTGTCAATTCAAAGCATTAGGCCTTTACTGGCATGGGAAGCAGGCATTTACATTGCCAAAGCAAGTCTGGAATAAAAACATGAACATCAAACAAATATAGTGAGACAGTCAACATCTCTGTGGATGTGGTTAGAAAGTCATCGTCTGAATCTGGATCATATGAGGCCATGTTGGATGTTTTGGATGGAAATTAAATAGCTGCTTATCATTTCTACTACAGCCACAGAACTATATCAATATCATTTTTGTCCTGTTTTGTCTAGGCAGTGTTTTGACCATTGCACTCCTCCAACTCAACACTTGCAAGTAATTCTGATCAGCTTAATGGCTGAAATGTATATATAAATGAAAGACAGACTATGTTGACTTTCAGTGACCTGGAAATATTTTATATATAACCAGGGTCTTATTGCCCTGCAAAATGATGATCTAAGGGTCTGAATGCTTAACTCAGTTTTGACAGCGGGCCTACATTATCAAACAATGTCAAATACATAAGTTTGTATTTTCTGTCAATAGTATTTGTGCACAGCATCTTTTAAGAGTTAATTGAACCAAATTAATTAAAAATGTCACTAATATGTAGTGTTAGCTGTAACACTCTGTCAATTTGTTACTTTTGAATAACATCTTGTGTGACTGAAGGTCCTGCCCTGTATGAGAACACTAGTCCTATGCTGCACAATGAAATGGCTCTGAATGCAAACAAATGACAATTTGCATTTGACATTTACAACATTCCCTTGAATAATTTGTTGTCCCTAAGCTATCTTTCTTAAAAATTACGATTCAATCCATCAATTTTGGAGTTATTTGTTTACATTTGCACACTGCTACTTGGGTTGCTATGTTAAATTAATTTACAGAGGAGGTAAAACGTCAATTTCTTTGAGCCCATCATGGTAGTTTATTGGATTACCTGATTAAATGAAGACTGAATGAATGGAGGGCAGAGGGCATTGCTTTCCACCTTTGAAAGATGAATAATATGTCATGTTTGGATAATGTGCAGCTTGCAGTGAATGCCTTTGCTCTGTCTTTCTCTAGACACAAGTACAACTGTTCAATGTGGTGTGTGAACATTTGAATTCCAGTTAAACTTCAGAACAACAGTGACAATGGAAACAAGTCATGACACAATGGAATAGGATTTTTTCCAGAAGATATGCTAATGCATTTGGCAACCCAGGAAGTGACTCTATTTTTGTTTTATATTTGTAAGGACAAACCCCTTTAACACCCTGTTTTCTTTTGTGATTTATATTCTCTATAATGATTCCAAAAAATGTGTTTAATCGTTATGTGGCAGTGAGCTCACGCTGCTTTAGCTGCCAGGGAGAGTGTTTATTTTCACAAGTCTCAGAGAAGCATAAACACAGAGGGCTGAGTGTGGGGGTGGCCATTTTCATGCCAAGTCTGCAAAGTTTTGAAAGCGGCACCAACCCTGTGTTGTTCTGCAACCAGACAAGGTATTCCCTTTCATCCAACAGGGATTCACCCCATTTCATGTCAACAAGGTCCTTTAAGCTCGGAAACTAGGTGGAAACGAAAAAAATCTACGGAAATCACCATGACTAGTACTTGACAGACAAACCTCTTCCTCTAGACAAGAAAAAGAAGAAAAACGAGGCTCGTGTTGCAAAAACAAATCATCTGACTGTGTCTGAGAAACTTGCCCTGGCACGTTACGTCTCTGATGAGATTTTTATCTGCACCCTCATATAAAATCACTGCATATCATCTCACTTAGTCCTGAATCACTGTTGGTAATGGTGCATGATTAAGTAAGAATAGTGAAGAAAGTCTCACAGTGCTGAGCTGATCGCTTTTGAGGGGTTGTGGCATCCCTCACCAAAGCACGTTAGCCAGGCGTCGCCACAGCCCAATGCGGGTGTTGTCTGCTTGTCTCTCCGTCAGACCTGACTAAGCCAGGACAGAGGCTCTGCCACTCGGTCATTCATCCAATAACCCCCATTATTCCTCCCCCCTTCAACCTTAAATGCCTGGGCTATCTGGCTCAATCAATCACCTGTGTAAAGAGCAATTGCTGTGTGTAAAGGGTGGACTGTGCGGCGGGGGGCGGGGGGAGAGAGAGAGAGCTGTGAGGGCGGTGTCATGGACAGGTGGCCAGGGTCAGTCTCGCTCTCACCTTGGCAGCTCCTCTCCAAGTGCTCTTGACAGGCTTACATGCATCCACCCACCTGCACAAGAGGGGCCGCGGGCACACACATACAGGGTAGGTGTCTCTCCCACACAATCGCGCGCACATGGACACATGCACACTCAGAAACTCCAGCAAGCAGTGTGAACTGCTTCAGGCTACTGGCGCTCCCTAGGGGAACACTCGAACTATGCTAATGCATGCCAGTTCATCAGTTCAGTTCTGGACACAACACTCTTTCTGGACTGCCTGGGCATGCATATTTCTCAAGGTTAAAAAGTTATCAGGGATAAAATAGCCACTTCTGTGTGAATGAATCTCCATATCATGAAAGGAAAATCAATAGCTGTAGCCAATAATTTGGCAGATGGAGTTAAATGCATCAGATACACCCAATCCTTTTAAATGCAGTGTCTGTTTTCTTGTTTGGATGTGACAATCACAGCAGGCAATACTCGTGTACATACATACAGTTTTGTGAACGTTATTCACCAGAAGCCATCAACTTACGTACCCCCACCCCATCTCAGGTTGCTTTGCTGTTGTTAGAAGTTAGACATGTCCAAACAGAGTGAAACCAAGTGTCAGGAGTGATGGATGTTTTGCACGTAAGTAGCTGAAACAACCAAGCGTCAGTCACACTACCACAGAGTACTGACTGTACTGCAAAATGAGATGAGCAATTAGACCAAAAAGGGAGGGTTTTGACAAAATGAGTGAGATTGACACAAAAAGAAAACATGAGGGAAAGAGGAAACAGAGCCTTGAAAAGATGGGGATTAGGTAGGTGGAAAGAGAGAAGGAGGGTTGGGGTGGTAGGTGGCAGTATTAAGGAATCTCATGCATTTGTAATTTTCCTTTCTATATTCAGATTTGTGTCTTTTTTTCCTCTGAAGAAACCTCATGAATATGGATGAATCTGTCAATGTGATGGTACTGTTCCTTTACTTAGACCAAATAAACACTTTTTTCCCAGCGTCCACTTGACCGTACATGGCTAATATTGCAGCAATGTGTTGCCTGCTGCTTGTTCAGTTGCTTTCAAAACAATTTGAGTTTTGCAAGAAAGCATTCATGCTGCAGTTTTACCGCCTTGATATTTTGGCATCGTAATATGTAAATGAGGATTGTGGGAAGTGGACTCAAAGGGTTGAGTTCACGTTTCTATCTATGTGCACACACAGAGACAAATTTAACACATCTAAGCACACGCATGCAAGCAAATATATGGAGACTTGCTTTGAATAACTACTACTACTATACTGAATATTCTGATTATTTTATTGGTGCAAGTTGTGCAGTTATACCACTATATTAATTAGCCTTCCCATGTACCCTAAGCCTACATATGTATATGTTTGCCCCCAACCCCCATCCCAATAACATGTCAGTGCTGTAAGCTTCCAATAAGCATATGTTTTATCATAATTCCCAGTGATCAGAGAATTTCTGTGTAAATCCTGTCATTTTGCCCTCCAACATAAGACATAGTTGTTTTCATCACAGCAGCCCAGTGATAGTGGATTTAGACTCTGTAATGATGCTGATAAGTACGGTGTAAGTAGGGGAAATAGAAGGAAGGAAAGAAAAGAAAGAAGAAGAGAAAGAAAGACATTGGAATGTATAGCCTGAGAACGGTCCCTTGTTTCGATGCTGCTTAAAAATAATGAGCGACAAACCAGATGCATAATTTACAGTGTAGTTAGGGCATGATAAAATATGTCAGCGGAAGCATGAATCTTTTTTTGTGTCTTTTCTCGCAATCCATGAAAAAGGAGAACACGGACTGGGCAAGGGGAGGGAGGGGGTGATTTTCAAGCAAGGAGCCAAAACTTAAAGATCTGCTCTCACTCTTACACAAAATAAGTTGTTAGTGGTCAGTTTGATTTGTGCATGACTGATAAGAAATGAGCAGGGTGGGCATTATCATTTGTCACAGCCAACACACAGTGGGTCGATCGCCATTGTTCTGAGCCTGTGGTTTGACATGAAGGAGACACAAGAAGCAGACTCATCTGGCTTCCTGTGGTTTCAGCTCAAAGCACTTAACCCTCGACAAAAGTCTAGGTTCAGCTCCAAGGCAGAGCTCCTCATGATAACAACCCCCATGTTCCCCTTCCCCAACGTACAGACTCTTTTCAAGGGCCCTGAGGGCCAAGCAAGGAATAGTTGCTGTCACAAAGAGTTGGCTTTTCATTTGTTTTCCAAGGACAAAAGGAGGTTGGGCAGAGAGCAACCACAGAGCACCTACCAGCAGAGAAACAGCCTATATCTGTAAAATCAGATACATACAGGATAAGCTGGATAGGCCTAAGTTTTGGGTTGTTTATTTTCAAATCATTTAACAACCCATAACTGAGTGGGAGGTATTGCAGCACTTTATTTCTTTGCTACCTTTCAGGTAAAGGAAATCTCTTGAGGTTCATAAGACACCACTGAGAATCCAAGTTTTCTTTCTTTGGAGAAAAAAGGTAACACTGATGAAAGAGTGAGAAAAAGCACATAAGAGAACCTGTTGGCAAGCACAGCCAATGGCTCCCAGTGGACATTCCAGATGTGTCCACTTTATCACAGAGACAGGTAAGAGGTGGGAGACACACAAAGGAAGTCTACAGGTCCCTCTGTGTGTCTTAGTACCCGTGTTCTGTCTGTTATTGCATGTTTGTGGTGGGGGGGCAGGGGCGGGGGACTTCAATCTGGATAGATTAAATGTCTTATTAAAATTATGTTTCTAGATTTTTTCCTGTATGGTCAAATTACATATTACACTACGAACCCGGAGGGAGATCGGCGTATCTCAACAATATGCAACCTTTACCAACTACATGAAGACTTGCTGGACCAGGTACCAAAACCAAACAGTCTGAATCAGGTAGGGCTTTCCCAGAATAGATCCTCTAGCAAACAATGAGTGATTCTTTTTATGTGTTAAATGTGCTGAGATCATTATTCCCCCGCTTTGCTTAAACTAGGAGAAATCAAGAGTAAATTACATATAAAATCCTCATGTGAATTATACATCACAAGCAATTGTGTTAAAATTGTGGGCTGCACTATTACTAGCAGTGAATATAACCAACATTACTCATGAAGAAAGGTTGGTAAGAGTATTTTGATAACAAAATGAATATAGTTACCAGAACGGAGATTATTAAATGTGTAAAGATTGAAGCACTGAGAGCCTAGATGGGAGAAGTGGGTCAGAGGTGAATGTCGGGCAGTTTGATAGTTTCTCCGTATCGCCAAATAAGGTAACAAGCGAAGCAGTGTGTGCCAACAGCGGCAAGTGAGTCTCTCCATAGGATGTAAGTGATGTCGAAATATCGGTTGTAATATGGAGAAGTGGCAGTTCAAGTTGGGTGAGGCAAAATAGTGAAGAGAGAGTTGAAATCATGAGTTATGATAAAAATAATATTATTAAGAGTATGGTCTAGCCCTGCTCTGAGGGAGAAGTTCAATGAGACAACTGTTGAAATGAACTGAATAGCATTCTACCCCAGCTTTGCATGTTGCATTGTGTAACACGAGTGTGTGCTGAATTGTGTGCTGCGCTATTACCTAAAGTGAATATAATTTACTTGAATTGTATGACCAATATTGAATCATAAGGAAATGTGAGTGTGAATGTTTTGATAACAAAATCAAAGAAGATATTAGGAGTTATTATGTGTGTGTCTAGACAGCTGTCTGTGAAGTCACGAAGACGGAAGGGATGGCGACATGGCAGGTGATGTGTTAGACGATATTGTGTAAGAGGGGTGAGAGGTGAATGAGAGTGTCATGGCATAAAAAGACGGAGACAGAGAGAAATTCTAGGTTACATCCTTGTGCCTCATCTTTGGAGCACATCTTGTGAAGGAATACGTGAGCTGTTACATCTACGAAAAAGGACTTTGTCACCAACAGAGGATTTGAACACGAAAAGGATTCCTTTTTGCTCACTCTGTGGACACGGACGTGAGATACTGAGAACATTCTTGTGAGCTTTGGACGGAGCTGTGAACTGTTCTTCAGAGACTTGGTCCTCAACAGGAAGAGTGGGATCGCTCTGGCCAGAGAAACTACTCGTTCACTCACCCAAAAGCAGATAACTATTTAATTTAAACTCAGCTGATTAATTGTTTTTCTGATTTATTTTCTGATTTATTTTCTGATTTATTTTATGATTCATTTGAATGATTTAATTGAAGTCTGAAATGTGAATTGAGTTGTTTACCACTGCCCTTGCTAAAGCTTTTGCAATAAATAACCAAATTATAGTTAAAGTATTTGAGTGATATTGATTTAGAGTTCATCAATGGTAGTAAAAAGTTAGGTTGTTGTGTGCATAACATCTTACAGGATCTTCTCTAGCCAATCAAATTAACAGTCCCTTGGGGTTCGCCCGAACCACTAAAACCCATCCTAGCACCATAACAAGAGCCCAGATCAATTAAAGGAGCGCTGTCGTTAACGAGCGCGACTGATAGTGGTAACTGACACACAAGGGCTATTCGGTTGGTTGCCGTATCAGAGGAAGCAGGGTCGACGCTCGGACGTAGGCAGTTAGAAGCTAGGCGTGTCTCTTCTCACCAGCTTAAACAGTCCTTATTCAATACTTCAGGGTAATACTCTGAGAGTCTAAGAATCTGGACCGGACCCGAACGCAGAGCTGGTCCAGTACCTCCTGTACGGGGGTTTACCGGGATCTGACAATGTTGCAGCTGCTTGTTTGTATTATACAGAGCCAGTACTGTGTAGTTATGAACAGCCACAATTAATGAACAAACAAAAAAAGGAGCGGCATCTACAGAAACGGACACAACAAACACAAAATCACAAAACTCTCAACGAATGACAAATTTGGTTTTCTGCTTCTTATGCATATAAACCAAAAAAAACTGATCTTGATCCGTATTCAAAATCCTAACATAGTGAATTCCCTGTCAAAGAATCTGGCTGAATGGGATCCTACTCCAATTTTCTCCCTATTCTGCCGTACAATTCAAGTGTGCACAGTCAGCAAACGGCCCCTGCCCACGAGGCTTAAGCCTATGCTTCTGGGCGTTGCTTCCACCCCAGGTAGGTTCACACACATTGCCAACATGAAATCCCTGTGTGATCAGGCTGGGATCTTTTCCCATTGAGACATGCAACTTTCAATAGACCCACACCTGTAACCTAAAGCAAGGCTTAAAAACGTCTGAATTCCTTGGATGTCTCAAGCCAGCAGCTTGGGAGCTGTCAATGTCAGTCATGTGTGATTTAAAGAGTACCACACTTTGACAACTGTCCAAGTAATTAATTAATTGCACTTTGCATTTTTATTTTAGGCTTCAAGCTTATCCAGAGTGACATGTAAGAATATAAAAGGAGATAATTCTTGAATCCCTGGGTTTCTTACAGTATAAGCAATCAAAAGTAAGGACTTCAGGCTGAATGTGACTGACAACAACATACAACAGATGGCAGAAGTTTAACTTGCAATCCAAAATCTTCCACATTTCATTTATTTAACATATATTAATTCTATTTATATAAATGTAAAAACTATATATATATATTAAATAAAGCAGCAAATTAACTGAGCACACAGAAAGTCAATTTAAGATATATTTAATAATAGAAAGATGTTTAGCTCACAGTACTATCTACATATGACTGCATCGCAGATTTAATTGTAGTTTATTCATATTTTTAGAGCTTCCTTAGAATTCAATTCACATACAATAGCAAGGTCAAAGAAACAAGGGAATTAGTCAGGTTCTAATTGTTATACCATGAAGATTTAAAAACTTACAGTGCAGCTTTAAACACTACTCTTAAAATGTTATAATGATCTATAAAAACCTCAACCTTTTTGAAGATATATGACCTGTTGTCACCAAAGTTCATTATTTTTCCCAACCTGTGTTGCAGGGTTGAATGTTGCCTCAACATCATTTTGACATGCTAATTACAGAGAGCATCAGCAATTATGCTTGTATTTTTTTATTTCCACACCTGGTAGAGCCGTCAAAAGTCCTCTGCATCATGCCGCTGGTTTGGTGTGCCGCCTCTTAATATATGTTTAAGTTGGCACTGCGCCCAGCATTTGGAGGTGAGGCAGTGTTTGCTTAAAAAGCAGAATGACAGTTTTCAACAAAGCTTATGGTTTTTTTTCAAGTAGGGACCCACTCTGGGAATTGTATGGCTGAATGGTCTCAGTTTACCTGGCACGACAAGAGGAGTATGCCGTGCAGGTTATTTCACATGTTAAAATGTACATTTCAAATAACACCACATTTTTTAAACTGAAAATACTGTAAAAGTATCACATCAAATGTACTGTTGAAAAAAGAAAATTTTGTTCCATAAAGTTATATATATCAATTGAAAAAATATAACCTTTTCTAAATGGCACTAAATTGTTAATTGCTAGGTGACAATGTCATAACACAGCTACAAAATGAATGCTTTATAGCATAGATTTATGCCCTGCCACCCTTCTTTGCTAAGCAAGAAACAAAAAAAATACCTTACAGCTGTTGATTAATTCCTAGATCACAAGTTGATTGGCGAATTGAATGCTGATCCTGGAGATCAGTAATCCAACACTGAGAGGCTTTACAGATACAGGCCTTCCTTCAAGACTGACACAATGGCTCTCCTGGGGAGCTTTGCATTCAGATCAGGTTTTGCTAGAGCCGAGGCCGTCAATTGGCAAGACAACAAATCTGGCTTGGCCCTTTTCTAATCTTTAGCCCTATTCAAACTGTTGTATAAAATCTGACATGATGCTGCCATGTTTTGGGCTTTTTTTCTCATTTTTGATGGAGTGTGCATGTGTTTTGATGTTATAAACATGGCTTGAAATTAACTTTTTTGCTCACCAGCCACTGTGGCTAGTGGTTTTCCGAAGTTACAAGCCACTATAAGCCAATATGCTTATATTGCTCATTACACTAAATTACTAAATATATATATAGAGACTGTCAAATACGAAGATTTGACTATTCGTTCCCTTTTTTCAGACTACCTGACAATCAATATCAGCCTACATGAGTCTCATGTTTTACCTGTAAAACCCATGTTTTAAAATGTCATCATCTGTGATGTGAAAACATCAAATATCCACACTGTCAGAGAAAATAAAATAAATAAAACTGCTCATAGTTCAGTTATAAAACCCCAGCACACCCCCGGGCGTCTCTTCTGCTGTCAGCCAAAGAGTCAATCAGTGGACGGCAGTAGAGGAGGTTGTACCAAAATCTGATTCAAAAGTGATTTAACAACTTCACTGACAGTCGTCACTGGAGCAGAGAGCGTCAGAGCAGCCAGACTGGAGTCGCACCTCACTGCCCCACACTGTCATACTGTCCTCTGTTTCTATCACAGTTAATTTTGTGGTCAATTTGAATTTTGACTCAGTTTTCTGAGTTTTAGGGGGTAGCCCTAGAATGCCACCTGCCAAAGTGGTTAGTAAGAGTCACTGTGTTACACGCCACTGCTGAATTCTACCCTCATTTGGCGCGTGCTAATGTCAAGCCCTGGTAATGAATCAAATGAATGGAAGAAAACTGCGACACTGAAAAAAATGCGATTTCTAGAGCATTAGGTGCACAGAAACCTTAACCAACCCTTAATCTATATTGGGGAACGAGTAAGCAGCTAGGTTCAGGTTGATTTCATTGACCTTTCAGGATGCTTTAAGGAACAACTTTACACTAAATCCTGTAAGAAGGAAAAGCATGACCTGCTGTGCATGACCACACCCAACTATGATGTAGAGTTAACAACGGTACATTTTGAGTTCGCACAGAGCATGCAGCCACTGCTAGATGACTGTGCAAGTATGACAATCACCCTTGGTGTATTTACTTTTAAGCATTCTTATACGTTATACATTTAAATAGATTGTTGATTAGAAACAAACAACTTATAATAATCTGTTAAGACCAACAACATAAAAGCAACGTTAATTGTAAGCTAAAGATTAACATTAGGGGAAGATCGCGGGAGTGGTTAAACAAAGAAAGAAAAACTAACTTGGGTCTGACATGAGCCGCAAACCCCTTGCTCTTGTGTGGAAAGAAAAAGAAAGTTAACAAAAAACAGTATTCCTGGATGGATACTCTTTTACACCAGTATATCGGAGAAAAGAAGCTTGTGACTTGCCAGCGTGTCAGTTCAATCCATGGACATACAGGAAAAATATGAATGGGGAACATTGGGTAAATGAGTGGCACTTGCTCCTTCCTCCTGGGGCCACTGAGGTATCCTTCTGTAGTGCACTCCTAGTTTCAATTGGAGCTGCTCAGTGGCCTGAGACAGCTGTATATTTGTGGATAGTTTTCAGTATTATTTATTTGGTGGAAATTAGTTCCTGATGAAAACTGTTGACAATGTGGTTTGTGGATGTTTCTGGAAAAACACATTGCTGCTGAGTTGATCAAATATAGTGTAAGTATCTACGTTGCATACATGTCTCATAGTGATTCCCAACATTTCCCAACATGTCTTCTGAAACAGTGTGCAAAGTCTTCAAATCCCGCTCTCTTTTAAATGTGTAGGTGTAGAGAGCAATAAGATGAGCAAAGGTTTTTTTCTGGTCAAGAAAAACTAAGTTTCTTACTCCAAACCACATTATGTCTTGTTGCTGCATTGCATTCTGGTCCCCTGAGGCTACTGTGGGTGCAGAAACTGGCATCTCTTTCTTCATGTGTGCTGAACTTTGGTGAAAAATAACAACGCTCAAAAGAAGCTCATGTTGGCTTATTCCAGAATAGTTTGCATTGATCTCTTGCACTAAATACTGACATTTATTGTTAATGTTTAAAGGCAGTTTTTCATTCAATGTTTGCGTAGACCTTTTTGGGTAGAACACATCTTTGTTTTTATGTTATGTGTGTTACACCAAACACACTGATTGAGTTTGAACACCCTCTTTGATGTGATGTGGCTCCAGACGGTGAGAATTGTTTCTAGTTAATAAAGTATTATTAATCAATATAAAACACCACAAGCACCATGCATCACACCAAAGCTGGTAATACAGTTAAATCACATTATGTTGTCAGTGATTGACATTAATACAAATAATACAGAGTTTAAGTACTTTTAACATACTTAAGGAAGCATCTCACCGGTCTATGCCAGTCTCTATTATTTATTTATTTTTTTCACTGTGGAGTAGCACTGAGAAGACAGAAAAGATACACAACTGACTGCATACCATGTTCATGAATTCATTAAAACCATTTATAAAACCGCGCATACACCACCAGAAAAAGGCTTTTGCCATTACTCCTGCCATCTTTTTCTCTTCCCATGTTCCCATTTTTTCCCAAGCACTGACTTTCTTCTCCAGACAAAGATCTTCAGTAATCCTTTCATCTGCATGCTTTCCTCTCATCACAGACACAAACACACACACACACACACAGGCTGACACGAGTGTATGTAGAACTAAAGACAGGCACACACACATACTCATACCCATACCACACACTTCAGTTGAAAAATATAATAGCTGTATCGTCAGTCTCGTTATTTGTCAACAACTTCAGTGGCATGTGGCACGGATTGCCACAAAACAAAATCACCATAAGGCTCCAGACAGTGGAAATTGTATGTTTCTAATGAAACATTCTCAATCAATCTCATGTCAGCCCCAGATTGCCAATTGATTAAAACATTAATTTCATCTGAATTTAATTTAGGGTTCCATTTCACAAAATGATTAACACTATTATACACTGCAAAGTCGAGCTTTGTCACGTTTCCTTGTTTCTCTTCAGCTCCATAAACTGAAACCAGCCATTTTTGTAAACATGGTAACCCACAAATGTTTCTTTTCAACATAATGGGATTTTGTGCCATCAAAACAAAGAAACATGAAATAAAACCCTTTATGAAATGCCAAAGCAAGAGATGATAGAATCTTGCCATTCTCTGGTCTTTAGCAAGTTTTAGTTTTTTCTAACTTGCTTTCCAACCACAGCCCTATGCTTGTCTTAAGTTAGCTTCACAACAAAGAACCCATTGATAGTTGAGAAAGAGTGGCTGAGATGCTAAAAACTTCAAAACTCCCAAATAGCTGTCAGTCACCAAAACATTATCAGGTCAATAAGAAAATGACGACATTATGCGACAACATTATCATTCTGGTCTCTCCTTGAGCACTGAACCTTGATACATCAAGATGAAAAGGGCACTTAGTGCAGTTGTTTTTTCACTTGGTCTTGCATTACCAGAGAATGGTTTTCTTGCAGTTGTTTCAATCATGGACTATTATTGAAGTGTCAAACCCATTGCAGCTCTGTATTCCCATCTGTAATGATGTTTTACCTCCTGGAATTCAGCTTGACTTTGGAAAGTAGCAGGGACTTGTCACACTTTGTCACATCTGCCAGATCACATTGTGCTATCCTTTATTACTGAGATGAATCATTTGGAGTATGTGTTATTTTGTTTGAGAGTAAATTAGAATGTGGGTTGCGAAAGCGAGACAATTGAAGAGGATAAAAACCCTTGAAGAAAAGATTTTTTCCAGGAATGTAACCCAGTGTCAAGGCAATACTGATGTATCACCTTGATAGGGATAGCATTATTGCCATTTTCATTGTGTTGGTTTGCTTTGTATTTGAGTCTCACAATGTTTGATATTCGATGATCAAGATGACAAATGACAAACTGCTTTTTTGTTGTTCTGCATCTCACAAGAGACAAAAATAGGACAACAGTTGTATGGCTTACACTAACGCCTGTACCTAACTCAACCTGCCAACTCTACCTCCAGATCTGACGTGAATGATAGTGGCACACTGGCTTCTAATCCATTCATCTACCCCTGAGCATGTATCCAGCCATCTATCCTTCAACACACCCATCCATGCATTTTCAGTACATTCTAAGCAGTTTTAGCCATTCACAACAGACCATTTCTTTTGTGTTTGTGGAGGTGGAGAGCAGCTCCGTCTGTACCCTATCTTTGAACTGTTGTGCCCATGCCAGCTTATTCCTCGGCAGAAAATGGCACCAGCTCACAGACACATTGTCTGAATCCTGCCACTGGAGTTGGTATGCCAGCTTTAGGCATGTCAGGCCTTTGGGCATTGGGATTGGGTTTCCCCAGAACCCCTCGTCAAAGGATTAGCTTGCACTCTGATCATCGGGAACGTAAAACTGTTCCTCCCCTTTTCTCTGTTGCCACTGCACACTCGCATTCCTTTGTACTTCTTTCATGCCTGGTGAAATTTTGCTAAATGTGTGGCAGCAGTCTTACTATATTCCCTGTTGACTTACCCCTGCTTTCTCTCTCTCTCATTACCCTTTCCACCTCCCCCATTCCTGCCTTCTCGCTCTTTCTCCATCCCTTCCTTCTCTCTTCTTCAGCCGTGTGTTGATGAGCCTCAGCACTGTTTTTTTTTTTTTGAGGAAGGAAGAGGGATTATGCTAAGCCCTAACTCGGAGAGACCAGCCTTATCTTGCCTGTAGCAGCTCCATGCACCAGAGAAAAACAGGCTGGAAGAGCGCACAGCTACAGGCCGGGGGAAGACAGTAGGGGGGAGACAAAGATGGGCATGGCCAGTAATATAGAACACATCCATGTTTTCCTACATTGTTGACACATTTGCCCATCTCCAGCCATGTTTTTGTGGTACAATTGCTCTTGCAAGTCAACTACAGTATTTGCATATAAACATGAACATTATCTAATTTTATTCTTCTTCTTGAGTTCTGAAAATTACTCCAATCACATACCAGATGTTATTTATTCTGGAGTGGAATGGCCTCCCCTCCAAACTGCCCCTCAACAGGGGCCTCATTTATAAAAGTCAGTGTAGATTCCATCCTAAAATATTGTTTACACACAAGCCTGAGAATCTACTGAGAAGAAAATCTAATTTATAAAACCGTGTGATGCGCACCTCTATACCCAAAGCTAAACCATCTACATTATAGGAAAAATCACACAGTATTTAAATAATTTGAGCCAAATGCATTAAGTATTTTGTACCAATTTATTTACACACAATCTCAAGTGTGGCAGTGGCTGGTGGAGAGTGCAATGTATTCTCATACAGCGGTTGTGGCCGCATCTTCACTGATGCTGTGTTGCAAATAAAGAGAGACATTATTACTGCAGAAGAAAACTTATGAAGAAAGGTTCACAAAATAAATAATATACTTAGTAAAATGTGTATTATATTAAAATAACTTGTAAAATAGTCTGGTCCATTCATAGGTGGTGCATAACTTGTTCACATAATGCAACCACTGGAGGATCTTGTTCTTCATTTACAGTGTCATCCTGGGCCATGTCATCTGGGACAATGTCAATGAGTGCAGGAACACCATTGTGCTGTGCCACATTGTGGAGAACCGCACAAGCCCTAATAATCCAGCACACCTTAATATTAATAATAATAATAATAATAATTAATACACTTTAGTTATATAGCACTTTTAAAAACAAGGTTGTTGATGATTGAGCTGATTCCCATGTGTGAAAAAGTTTGGCTGAGCTCTACACATGGGTGAAAGGATGCATAGAAATGCACACCTTTTTCCGCATAGAATGTTTCTGTGAATCCCGATTTTTACGGATAAAGATATGTACATTTCACCCCTGCATGAACAACTTTTTTGTGCATAGGAACCTTTATAAATGAGGTCCCAGGACACTCCATTGTCCCTCCTTTTAGCGAACCTTAAATTACAGCTGGATTAGTAAATTATGGTGACTCTAATTAAAGTCGCATCCCCTGATCCATTTCCTGAATGAAACTCTCCCCCTCTACCCCAGCCCTGAGACAATGGGCCATGTTTCATCAGGGAACAAGGCCCCACTGTAAGCAGGCTGCTGGCCTATTCACCTGGCCTAATTACGCTAACGCTATGGGGGGCTGTACTCCTGGGAAAGGCCCTGGCTCTCAGGAGCTCACGATGAATTTAATTTTGCTTGCTGATGCAGAGACAGGCATCTGCCAGAGGATCAATGGCGAAACAATGGCAGAAAGTGATGTCAGTATTAAATTCCAGAAGGTAAATATCATTTGCACAAGAAAGCTGGTAGGACCTAAGAGTTTTCATGTCTTCAAATCTCTCAGTAGGTCAGTAACAGCCAGGACCTAAGCTACTCAAATAAATATGAAATTTATGGAGGCTTCAACTTATTAAAAGTAACAGATCACTCAGGGGGAGGCCCACTCAGACATTAGCTATGGATAGCATTACCCCTTTGTTAGTGTTTGTTGTCTGGCTCCATTTACTTCAATGTCATCTGAAAGCTTCGCCAAGAAAGCTACAGCAACAGATTAGCTGGGACTTGTGGGGCACCAGAGCTAACAGAAAGTAAGCCTCCATAAACCCAAGGACGACATTAAGATACCAACCAAGGACTTGGTCTTTCAAATATGCCAGAAAATCCAGTAGGCGAGAAAATCACAATTGATGAAACTTTAAACCCATGAATTGTGTCTCTCTATGACCCTATGGACTCTGTAATGCAACAATGCTATGGATTTTTTCTACTTGTTTTGAACCAATAGCAGGGTTACTGTTATTGAGTTAGAATGGCATCATAATGATACATGAATGAAAGTACAGTGTCTTTGATTTTAACCTGTATAATGTGTTACAGCTTTATGTTGCATCACAGAACTAAAACTGCAATTGCAATCTTGGAGTGACCTGAGTGGCCCTGGGGTTATTAGAAGGCCAGGGTGGGGTATCAGAGGGGGGAGGTAAAGGGCAACAAAGCCTCTTTCTTCACTCTTCCTCCTGATCCTATCACTCCATTCCTTGGCTGTGGAGATGAAAGACTAGTCTGTAATTGGAGAGGAGGGAGCAAGTGGAAGTAATGAGAAAGTTAAAAAAAAGGGAATGGGATAGAGAGTGCTTGAGCATGAGGTAGGGGAGAGTGAAAAAGAAAATACTTTGGATTTCCGCAAATTAAGTGAAGAAAAACAGGCCAGTCCCGCTCCTCTAGGCCAGAGTTTGATTGACATTGTAGCAACGTGAGGCTCTCGGCTGTAATAACTTGCCTTTGTGAGGAGAACCCAATGCTTTGTCTTCCTTGTTGGTGAGGCCCAGGGTCCAGGGATCAGCCTTGACTTATTATGACTGGCTTTTGTCCTTCAGGAGCTGTGGGAGACTTGACTTGCCCTTTCGTCTGTCATCGGAATAGGGATCCCATACTGGGGCCGTTAACCAGGCATGGGAATGCTGGAATGACAGCCGAGGACAAGGCTAAAGCATGCAGTCTCTTCTGATATTGTAATGCACACGTTGTTCTGAGCACTATAGTGTTTCCTTAAGTCCAAACCTTTAATATTTACAACTTTACATTTAAAAACTTTTGTTATGTATTTAAAATAAAAAAAGCCCCCTATAAAGCTGTATCCTCTCATGCCAGAATACAAGAGTTATAATGGGTCCATTCGCTGTTCTGCTGGCCAATACAAGAAATATATTCATCAATGATGGCTGTGACAGGGTTGGCTTTGTCCATCTTCTATTATGTCAGCATTTTAGTGGCATAGTTAAGACACACAATATCTGCATTTGAAGGAGTGAATCTAATTAGTAAACCTAAAATGTCATTATTTGCCCCATATTTTACATTGACAAACTCATATAATGGTCAACCCAGTGCATACATGTGTGTGCAAACACCCACACACCCACTTATTATGCTGCAGTTGATGCAGGTTTGAAAGAACTCACTGAGACACCTGAGTGCATGAGAACATGTATAGCATCCATAAAACTCTGTCTCTTTATTTTCACTTTAACTCAACTATGTGACCTCGCAGCCCTTGCAACCTCTCAAGCACCCCTTCAGTTTATCCTCTTTTTGGGACAAATCTTTTGAAATGGAACCTAAAAAGATAAAAACAATCTGTGGAACATGCACACATGGCTGGTTTGGGATTTGAGTTATTTCCCTCACTGTTAAATGGCTAAACAGTGGATTATTATGCCTGGAAGATTTACTCTTGTCTCCTACTGGAGTTTTTCAGCTGCTTCTCCATAAAGGGGAATGTCTTCCATTATCCAGTTGGAATTTTTAAGGAGGGACCTGGGCGCTTATCTCTAGCTCAAATCTGTGAAGCCAGGGTCTCCTGTTCCCCCACCCTGCCTCCATAAACTAGGGCAATAAAAGAGCTGTTAACTCCACCCACCCATACCAAGTGCTACACCTGGCCATAGCTCGGGCCAAATATTTTAAATACAGTGGGTAATGCTTCAGATTATGGTCCACAGCATACAGTGCAATTCTTCCCAATTTACAGTGTACTTTTTTGTAATAACAGTGTACCAGTTTAGTATTTACTGACACATGCATGTAGTTATTAGGGAGCAAGGTGTGAAGTTAGGGAATTACGGAGATAACAATCTGTAAACTTTATAAAGAATTGTACAGTAGGTGTTTTTTAACTACTGGGTACATATTCAATTTTTACTGGGTACAGTATGACTATTACTGAGCAACAAAGCTCAAATCTGCTGTGATTTATTTAAAAATTATCATATACTACTTGGATGTAACTACACTAGATGGGTAAAGATAACTAAATAAGGATAGGCAAACTACATAGTTCCTAAATAACTATGAGGTACATTTGTGTTCTTACTTTGGAACAAACAGAGGTTCAGGGAAGAGTATTGTCAAGATCATACTGTAGGCCTATAGCCACTATGTTACTGTTTATGTTGTAAAGTAGGCTTGCTTATGGGGTACAGCATTGTACTTACAGGGTACCTCAGAAGCCTGATGTGGTTCGGGTTTATGTGCCACTCACTTCACCAGCAAACGTTTGATAATGATGCTCATTTGCGACCCCTGTGCAGCTCTCAAGGATGGTCATGTTCATATTAGAATGGGTAGTAAAAAATACTTCAGTAAAAGTTCTCCCTAAATTCCTCCCAAATGCCAGATTGTTGCTCAGTAGGCCATACTGTACCCCGTAACATTAGAATAGGTACCACTTAGTTAAAAAAATACCTAATGTATAAATTGAATAATGAAGGTAGAGAAAAAGAAGGCAGAGATTAGGAAGAATAGCGATAGCAAGGGTGAGAGAAGCAGAGGAGGGAGCGATGAATAAAAGAAGTGTCCATTTCTTTGTTTTTAAAGAATATGTGTGGGAGGAGATGGTTGGGTTGAGGCACAGGTTAGGGAGTCACAGAAATGGGCATCCAAAGAAAATTATTGAGAAATGTTTCCAAAACACTGTAGCTTTAGGGTTAAGGATATCAGCAGGAATTTACTTTTACCTTGATTTATCATTTACATGCTGCGACATACATGCTCCCATATGACCACAGTCATAAACACTAGTTCTATGGACAACTAAGTTCGGTATAGTGTTAAGACATCTTTCCCAGCCAGTTTGGACATTCATAGTAACTTTGTAGTAATCAGACTACTTCGGTGATCCATCTTTCGCAACATTTTATCCTTGAAATGCCAGGCTGAACTGAAATGATTGGTATTTGGAACAAGAGTATGAGTTTTAAAAAAAGATCATTTTTGAGGTTACCATCACTCTTTTTAAATTTTTCAAAACACCTCTCACAATCAGAGACTATTTATGAGTGGCAGTTAAATGGTGACCTGAGTTTGCTGCCTAGAGCCTGAGATGACATTGCGCAAATGCATCAACAATTAAAACACACACACAAACAAGGAGGTTCACAGGCTATTTAGTCACGGGTGTGCCCCCTTGACTTTGAAAGTGACATGAGTGAAAAAAATGTGCTCCCAACCTGGAAAGAAATTGGTTCTTTTCCACCTGGCCACCCCTTCTCATTTCCATTCAGCCATCTTCACATCCTATCAAGTTAAACGTTAAGATGTAATTACCTCTGAACTGAGCGAACTATCAAGTGGGGGAATGGCAACGTTATAGGGACCCACTGAAAGAAAGCACAGTAACTTAGAGTCATGACAGGTGTTTTCTCCTGGGCCAAACTGAAATGAACACGGAAATGAATGTTTGAAATGCATTCAGCAAGGAGAGCGAAGAGAGAAAGGGAGCACGGAGGGAGAGTAGGCATCTGAGCAACGGAGGTAATTATTCCGCAACTCCTTCACCTGTGACAAGAGGCTTAGCCGAGTGGGGGTGTTTCAAAGGGAGGCACGGGGAGGCATGGGGGGAGCAGTTGCTGCTACCCAGAAAGACCTCTTGTGCTGTCCCTGCCAACTTCTACAATGACAGGATAAGCCCTCTAACTCTCTCTCGCTCTCTCTCTTTCTTTCTCTCTCTCTCTCTCTCTCTCTCACACACACACACGCTTTCTCTCCGTCTCCCTGTAGCTGTTCTCTTTTGTCTGTCTTCATTCCTTTCTCTTCATACAGCAAACAACTGTTGGACCATTTGCTCAATTTAAGTTTTATTTTTCACTATTCAAAGCCTCAGACCAGCCCATAAGTAACTCACTCAAGGATGGAAATTAAAGGCCAACTGCGCAGTGGTTATTACAAATTGTAAGGTCTACAATCTTGTGGCTATGTCAGGCGTTGCTTCAATTCTTCTGTGACCCCTCACTCCTTTTTTAACCAGCTCTACAGCCTGAATAAGCCACAAAGCACAATAAAAGCTGGAGGGGTGAGGTGAATGCAGCAAACACCGATCATCGTTTGCTAGCTGAGGTAGTGAGTCTGTACAGAAGCACATCTATTTTCTTGAAGTGTCACAGATCAATAATGTTCTGTCTGTTCGTCTTTATAAAATGATATCTTTGAAGGAAAGGAAGAGTGAGGGAATTAGGTAGGTGGAGAGAGTTGTGGCCAAAAAGGTGACAGTGGGTTGAACTTGTGACCGGTGAATCACGCCCCACGCTATCTCAATCAATTAGAGAGCAGACTCCAGTTACAGTCCAAGACACAGAGGCAGAGGATCTCCCTGCACTACACGCGAACCTGAATTAAACATGTACATGACCCAACAATTTTCTGTTCCACTTTCCCTTCTAAAAGCATCCACTGAAAGAAGAAAGTCTTGTGATGGTTAAGAATTATAATACAAGGATATATCCTTCTGTAAATTTAATCAAGAGACGTAATGGGAAAAATCCCATTATATAGATGCAAAGTGAAAGTCTTAGAGGGGGGTGTTTTTCTTTCATTAATAGAAATGCTGAGGCTTATAATAAGTTGAGTGGATTCATTTTACTGAAATTGTTACCAGTATGGACTTAATTCCATTTACCCTCAGTCCCTGTGCAGTACTCCATGCACAATAAACCTGATTCTCAGTCCTGCCCAGAGGAGGTCTGCAGATGATGTCATGATGCCATTATCAGCCAATTACATTACAAGGCAATTGCCTCTGATATATTGGCTATTCAAAACAATCACCAACATCCACTGGGGCCATCAAGAGCAATGCCATGAGCCCTCCTTTCTAAATAAACGCACATTTTTACAGCCAAGCTTTGAGTGTATCTTTTATATTAGGTTTTTACTTTTTAAACTTTTTAAAAGACCTGCAACCTGCACCTCAGTTCTTACTTCATTTCAAGTAGTCTGGCAACAAAGAACCCCTGAGAGTAAAATCTAGACCGGTTGAGAGTGAAATTCTCCCTTTTTCCTACCGCTGTGAATCCAAACAGTAGGCTGGGTAGTTAATCAAATGCTGCAAGTTGCCATGGCTCTTTGGACATCGTGCATTATCCGCATAAATTACAGTGTCACCCTCAGAGGCAAAAACATCTTGTGTTACCACTGTCACCACCATATGGAATCTGGTAAAAGAATTTAAGGCTAAAACCGAGACAGATGGACACTCTGAGAGACAGACGGAAAGACAGACATGTGATCACATGTCTGTAGTGATCAGGGAGAGTTTTTGAAAAAAGCAGGCTGGGGGAAACTCAAACCGAGAAAAAAAGACAACCTCCTAGTATATAAAATATGAGCGCATAAAACAGGAGGTAGACACTGCTGCTAGTAGCAAAGAGTGCTTTTTCTTCCTTTCTTTTCTTTGCCTTCTTGCCTTTCAGATACAGTGAACTTGGTAGAAAACAAAGCCTACTGAAGGCCTTTGACTCCTAAGAAAGTCCACTTTAGAGAAGCAATGTCATCTGCTGTATGTACAGCATCTGAAGAGTGTTAATATAACTTTGTACTTATGTGAGTGTTCCTGTGTTTGTATACATGTATTCATGTTGCATGACCAAATACCCGAGCGTCAGAATGAGTGTGGCAAAGTGTCTGTTGTGAAGTGTGGGAGCCTGTTTAACAAGATTTCAAAGAGAGTGGGCACTTGTTTAACATATGTGAATATTTGTCAGTGTTTTACACATCTGGAGATACTCATGTCATCTGACAAGTGTGTGAATAAAGCGAGTATCTGTGGCGATTGTGTAAATATATGAAATTTGTATGCAAGTCTGTGAATTCCTGGCAATGTTTGGATTTGGCTGTTTTCCATTCGTTTATCCTGTTTGCTACTTTTAAGAATGCAGGCCTCTGTCTCTGTGTTGTAATGTTTATGTTACCGTGTGAGTTCATCTGACACCATCTTTGCAAGAGTATGTGGGCGGTAGACGTAGACATATTGGTCTGATATTTTGATATTAACCAGTTAGTATCAGATAAATGTTGCCTTTTACTGATATGAGGATGTGAGCATATGATTTCACTCAACCAGCTGTAAAACGTTCCCATAGGAACATCATCCATTTTAACAACTAGTTCATGTGCCAGAAGTTAGTCTGTGAAAGTTCAGCACTCTTCCTTACAGTTACAAATCATACAGCCTGGAATTTGTGGTATAACAGTGATCAGGCACTGCTCATACGACCGATAATAAACTTGCCACTAACTTAGAACATAAGATGCTCAGTTTAGTTGCATTGCTTTCCATTGTAAACTAGTGTTCACAGGAATTTAAGCTTCATCTGAGTCAAAAATCCTGAATCAGAAAAGACAGTGTCCTAAAAACTGTCTACAAAGCAGATTTCACATCACACATTCAAGGCTTATTTCTTCGATTTTTAGCTTGAGGAATGAGCAGCACACGCTTAGAGTATGAGGACGGGAAAATGTTGCATATGAATTTTCTAAAGGCTGATAACCTACAGAAGAATTAAATTATTATGAATGTCATTGTTTTAGTACTATTTCTTTCTGAAAGTAGGAAGTATAAAATAATGAGGAACTATTAAATTATTGTATTTATGTAATAACAATTGTCACTTTTAAAGGTTCATATTAATATAAAATTTTACGTTGTCTACTTTAAGACAGGAATTTCAGTATTAATAATAGACTTTAAAGGTCCATATCACCCGAGTGTGTACCTGGTCCAGTTCCCTCTCCTCAGAGATGGACAGTTCTTTTCATGGCAAAGGATTTCTTAATGAACCTTCTGGAGTCCCCTGAAATCTCGAAACTGCCTTGAACTTCACAAAGGGCCGTCTGCCATCCCCCTGTGCCAGCAACTCCTCGCTTTGGTGCAGAGACTGAGGGAGAGAGAAGAGAGAAATAAGGAGAAGCTACTGTTGAGAAGTAGGGGGAAGGGAGGGCAGCATAAGACAGGACAGTGAAAGAAAGAGAGAAGATAGTGAGAGAGATGAAGTGAAAAAAAGAAGAAGAGAAAGAAGAAGCATGGAGAGCTGGAGGGCGCAACACTGTGAGAGAGAGGAGATGACAAGAGTAGAAGAAGGAGGAAGAGGGTTTGTTCTCTTTTCTCTTCTCTTTCTGTTGCCGTGTCTCAAGAGCAACAGAGGCTCCCGTCTGTCCAGAACAAGGATGCTCTTAATCCTGCTTTGCTCTGCTGTGGCAAACTTCACGGATTCATGGTGTTGGCTCAGACACACAGAGGGGCACATATGGACACACACAAGCAAGCAGACACAGGCAGACAAGCACCTTCACAAGAAGGTATACACACAAACTGACACAAAAGTACTACTCAGACATGTATGACATAATGTGGGCTTTTACAGATATAACTGGAAACACACAGACAAGCTCCTGAACCTGAAACCATACTATACGTTCAAGACATACAAAAAAAATACGGAAAGACATGCAAAGATGCAAACACACACACACAAATGCACACACAGAAATGCATTCAGAGAGACTGACACAGTTATATACACACAAGTACATTTACACACAGAGACAGACATGTGCATAATGTCTGGGCATTCACAAACACTCAAGCTCACACAGTATAGAAACACACACATACACAGTATATAAATACATACATAAACAGGTGCACAACATTTAAATGTATGCACATACTTACCAAGCAGGAACACATACACAAACACGGACCAACACACACACACACGCACACAACAGCCAGGTGTGTGAATTAAAACCCATCCGATTCCATTAGGCTGATCGGTTCGATGGCACTGATTATCTCTGATTGGGTATCACAACATTGGCAGTGGGGAAGAACAACTGCTTCTCCTGGACACACGCCGCCACCGCCGACCATTCAATCGCAATTATATCCACCATATTAGCAGATTAGCAGACAAGCTGACCCCACCGTGGAACAGAGCCAAGACAGAGCCCAGGCGAGTTACGAGGCAGGTGTTATAATTCCCCCCCAGCACCCTCCACCCACACACCCTGCTTGGGCTGCTGGCTTACAGCTGCAACAGTGGAACAGAATGCGTTAACTCATTAATGATACATGGCAGAGGGGCCCAAGTCCCTTTATCAACTAATAGTGATGCGTGATGACAGCACACTCTCTGTTCTCTGGTTTATTTGATGGAAAGAGAGAGGAGGAGGCAACTACCTCTACCAAACACACACACACACACACATCTCACCATCTAGCTTGTACATGTTAACAAATGCAAATGTGGTGAATATGCCAGAATCAGGCCTCTTTGTTTTTCCAGAATTCCACACTCAAAAGCATTGATGGTGGTGGTCATGATGTGTAGTGTGCAGTATGTGTGTGCGATGTCGATGACAGACACTACACAGTTGTTCATCTGAACATCTCCAATGATCACATTTCACAACATACCTTTGCTTTGCTGTTACGTTTTTTTTATTTCACCACAGCAACATTTAGACCTCAAATATATCTTTGCATTTGTTCTAAATATATTCAAGGGTTCCTATAGATAGAAAGACAGCCACTTCAGAAGGGGATGTGTAAGGGTTTAGTCGACACTCATTCAGAACAAGTCAGCAGGCAGTGGTTGATTTTTATATGTACAACTTATCTGTAGTAGAGATCAGTCATTAGCAATTTCCCTTACAGTGAAGTGCAATGGCATGTTCCATCACTGCACTGCCCGGGTGATTATTATATTGGTAAAAATCATCACCTTTGTCTACATTGTCCTCACTGTAACTCTTGTCCTCATCAGACCCATCATTTCCATCATCAAGCTGGGTAGAAAACCCTTCTAACCACAACATATTGGGCACTGGGGCACCTATTTTAGGCAGTGACATGTATTAATGTCCCAGCAGCTGGTATGACTATGAATGGGTTTCATGTCTCAGTTTGATAATGTTTCCCATTCACTAAACTCCTGTACTGTCTGTCAGCGCTTCTCTCCCCGTGTGTCTGTCTCATGTTCCCTACCCACCTTAGGGTGCACTCAGAAATATGACACACTGCCAGTCACACAGACTAAGTGGTGTACATGCTATCAGTGTCCCGACAAGTGATGGGTGGGTGGGATTTTTTTCCAATGCACTTCTTACTTTTTAAGTTTGTTTAGAAGTGTGAAGAATATGAGCAGCATTGGATGGGCATTAAAACAATAATCAAACAAGATAAGCGTTTTATGTGTAGAGACTTCTTTGTTTCTTCTTCTTTGATTCAGGACTAATGCTCCCCTTGACAGGTTTAAAGTTTGTAGTTTTCTTAATGTAGAGTAGATGAAAACCAACACACACACACACACACACACACACACACGAAATGGCTGGCGTTACCACGAGTTTGATTTGTATAGAAGTTTCAAGATAATCATTATAAAGATGATCATTCTTCATCAAAATATGCTAGGTCTTTCAGAAAATTATTTTTTAGAAATCATTAACATGAAAGGAGGTAAGGAAAGAACATGGAACATAAATGAAACACTGTGGCAACCTAAGTATCTGTGTCTGTATTTTCTTTCAGACATTGTTGTAGTCGATGACTTCAAAAGTTTTCTTTTGAAATGTTCTTAGTTCTTATTTTTTTAGTAAACAATGCTTTCATTTATTCCCAAAGCTACTAAAAATCCTCACAGAGGTCTTAGAAACCTTGATGTATAGTGACTATTTAGTGATCAGTGAGATTATGGCATAATTGTTCTATTAAGAGAGCTGCAAGTGAGTAGATTTTGATTTTTCCCTTGTGTTTACTAGGTTTCGTTGGAAACCCGTAAAGTCAAGTAATTAAGTGGTCTCTGATTAATTAAGCGACAATCTATTTTCATTCTTTCCCGTAACACCACAACAATGTGTCGAGATTCCCCAAGTGAAAAGCCTGATAGGGAAAATAACATAATGAACGGGTGCAATTTACTATGGGAGTGTCTGCAAGGAAACTCAGGGTAACACAGATTTAAATGGCTTCTTTTCTCTATTAATATTCATTGCATTTTCACAAAGGGGTCTTAATTAACATACTTTTCTTCCCATTAACTAAGGCTGCTTCAAACTCTGGAAAACACCAAGACTCAAACTATGCATGCACACTTTTTCATTGCTTCTTAGATAAATAACAGTTAAAACAGAGTACTGTACACTGCTTATATATCATTTAAGCCCATAGACTGGATTCACTGTATCTATGACTGTTAGTTTTTCTCTTCATGCCATAAAAAAAGATAAATGCACTTATACAAAGGACTTTGAGGCAGAGATTAGCACATTTGGCTCTCAGTAAGCATCCATTACGGCCTTCAACTGCCGCAACAGCTGATACAATACATTTTCTTTGCGCCATTCAATAAACCTTGTTTCCAGTTGGGCCGGCCTCCTAAATGATCTGATTCTCCCTCTTTCCACAGCTATAGGGACTCAGTCTGAGATCCACAGGGTACTATTAAAATACATTTCAAAAGAATATTGCAGCCTCTAAGCAGAGTCTCATATCACACACCAAAATGTGATTTACACCCTCACCAAAGGAAAGCAGAGGGATGTAACATGAAAGAGAGACAGGGGTTGTATTTCACATCCTGTGGCGACCATGTATTACATTTCTATTGTTAAGAGCCAACAAGGGATCCAAGTCATGTTTAATACAATGTGTGTGATTGATAGGATATCTTTACCAGTGAAAAAAGAAAAGATTGGTACAGGCAGCAGTTCTGGATGCAGTAGAGAGCAAACGTGCTGAAGGAAATAATGGTCAAGTCAAAACATACAATATTATGGCACTGTACAATTTAAAAGACAAAAAAATTAAGCACTCACTTCAGAAAACAGGTTTGGATGATCACTAATGTTGTCTCAACTGTCAATTTTTACAAACGTTTTTGGTGCTGGTGTAGGACATCATAACACCTGTACAGCGTCAAAATGTTTGTTTCGCTCTCTCCTTTAACATCAACTTTAACTCTCTCTTCTTCTTTCCCCCTTTCCCATTATCTTCTTCTCTCTGTCTCTCTCCCTCTACCTCATCATTTCCCTTCTTTTCACCAGCTTTGACTAGACCTTGTGGGGTATCTATTATGTGCACAAGGCTGCTAAAATCCAATTTTTACTAATTTGATGAAACTGTAAGAAATCTTCCACTCAGTTTTTTCCATCTGACCTTTTCATAGAAGAGTCCATCTGTGTTGGCGCCGTGTGACTCCTCAGTGTAGACCCATCGCTGCCAGTTTCACGGATCACAGCTTCTTGACAGACATAAAAAATAACACTACGAGATGGAACACGCTGCCACCAGCATTTCAATGAAATGAAGTGAACCGAAACGGCTGGCCATAACTCGCCCGATCGACAGAATCACTTATTTAGATGTCACTAATTAGAAACACCACTTGTTGTGTTGGGGAACTGTGATCCGCTCATTGTTTTGAGTGATAATGGTGCAGAGCTTTATAAATCATGCATAGAAAGCTAATAGCTGATAAAGCGCAGGAATAATGTTATGCTGACTACATCAGAACACATAAAGTCAAGGCTAAAACTACAAAATTACATTACAGCTCATCACCAAAATCCTCAGTGTCAATCAATTCAGCTTCAGAACATCCACTCCTCTGGAGTTGTTCTCTCCCCAGTATCCCTACCACCACATAGGCCCCTTTAGATTAGAAAAGAAAGTGGGTGCAGTGAAGCATTTCAGGAGCAGGAAGCCTTTGGCTGGGCAGAAATCCCAGCCTGGATTCTCCAAAGCCTGCTGGCCATGAAAGATGTCGGCTGCCTTTATAGATGCCCATGCTGAGCTGATGGGGCCTGACACGGGTTGGCTGCTGACCACCTCCCAACCCACTCTGCTCACCTCCCTGACATCCACTAACCTCCAAAAGCCCAGTTGGGTAAGGGTGCCCCATTTTGAGCCAATATGGCTGACTTGTGAAAGGAGCCAGATGCCTTAGCAGAAAGAACCGTGGCATTGCTGAACTGGGCCCGCTCCATTCACATACTGGTGTATCGGCAGGAGGGGATCGCTGGGGGCAGCCAAGATCCCAGGTGACGGGCGGCTGGGACAATGTCCCAGTGGTGAGTTCATAAAAGACGAAGGGTTGTTTTGTCGTTGCTGCCTACCCCAGGACATGAATGTAATTAGAGCACAGTTGAAAGGTCAGGGGTGTACTTTTAAGTGCCACTGAACGCTACAAGCCCCCAATGTACCATTGAGGGAACGATTGACTGGTGCCCCATCCTCCCCTCTCACCCGTCACATCAGGGGAACCGACAAGTGTGCAGAACTCTTTGTTGGCCTGTCACAACACTGGCTGAAAAGAAAAATATTTGTGTTGAATGCATGTCTCTGAAGATGTCTAAATGAGTATTAATAATCTTCTTATTTAAATAGATCTCATAATATATGCATCAAAATCATTGAACCCATCATCTCTTTACCCTGAGAGCATTTCTAGCATGCCATATCAGGCCGTGAACTTTTAACAGTATATATAACAGTGTTTTAATGCGTATATTCATTTTATGTCATGACTGTGCCGACATGATGACACACTGGTTGCTAGAAAACTTGTGATGCAACTGAGCTTCTATATACATTTCCTAGATATGAGGTTCAAGTGGTAAGTTGACCAAAACAACAATAAAATACTCATTATTTGATTGCTGGTATAATTCTGCTGCTTTAGTGTTTCAATGCCTATGACTTTGAAACTACAAACTTTGCAGGAGATGTGATTGGCACAATCACACAGTTCATTATAGTTTGTGTTAACCCTATGCATTTGCCTCCACTGGCAGCTTGACATGTAAACAATGCACATTTTATCTCTTGGATGTTTTCCTATCATCAACACAGTCTGTTTCTGGCTGGACCCTGCCAGACAGACAGCTCTGTTCTCCTTCATCCATAATACACCAGATTTTTCCAGCACTCTATATCCATCTGGTCTGCAGAGGGATTGGGCAGAACTGTATTGGCTTTATTCCGCTGGAGCAACAACTCTGATAGTGGTGAGTCTGCTTGCTCATCACGCCCTTTATCGCCGAGGTAACCTTAGAGGCGCCTGTGAAAACGATCAGTCATGTTCTTTGACATGAGGCTTATTGTCACTGCGGGAAGAGGAGTATAGCTCTACTGGACAGCTTTTCATTGACTGCAACAATTTGGATCCTGCAGTGTACAGCTTGACCCTGATAACCAATTGTGAATACTCATAAGTCTTGCTCCATGGTACTTGGCCTCTTGGAGGAGTGTGTAGCTGCACCTCGTGTGTGTGTGTATGTGCATATTTTTTTCACCTTCCGTCTTTTCCCGAGGCTATATTGAATTATGTCTCTGTCAGGTCCCTAAGCCCCCTATATTTCCTCTACTGTGCAGCAGCTCTAGATTCAGTATCAAATTTTCCTCATGCTGGCACTTTGTGCATCCCCCTGGCCCCTCAGATCTTTATCCTAGCATCCCCTTCCCTGGCCTGTGGACAATGCTGAATTCATGCTAGGGTCAGGTTTTAAAGGATTTTGCCACAGATAGAACATGCAGAGATCTGCTTGGACCGTGCACACATAATCAATCAAACATTCTCAAACTGCTGGGGTCAAATAGTTTCACTTCACCATCTCAGCTTAAAGGGGCCCTTTATTATGCTAAGGCCAAAAACGAAAAGGTGTACTTAACATTTATCTCCATGCTCAGTTAGCTTATTTAAAAACTATTTCGCTGCAATAGTGATTGGTTTTAATTACTGGAATGATTAATTAGCCCTGTAAATGTGTGTGTTTCCCATCATGGAAATTTAATTTTGATTCACACAGTTGATCTGAAGGACCATGTACACTGGTGAACGGAAGAAGACAGAATGAGGATAGAGATCCAACTCTTGCATTGCTCCATGGACCCCGGCAGAATCATCAATGGTGGAGTAGCAGGGAAAATGGTCCCGATTGCTCCATTTTCTCAAATGAGGCAATTAGGAGGGCAGCCCGAATGGAGATCAGGCTCAGCTTCACAGTGCCACGAGGAAAGGAGTGAGGCAGAGAGAATCAGCATGAGCGAGAGACACAGGGCTCTTTGCACCTCCATTGATTCCTTTTCGCTCAGAAGCATCAAGAGCTCCTGCGAAAATTGATCAGAGCAGGGAGCCACCCTTGATATTGATAAAGATAAACTGAGAGATTCCCCAACACCAAAAGGACTCAACATGAGAAAATGGCTGGAGCTGTAAAGGCGATCTGGCTGCCAATGCAGCCATATAGTCCAACGGGGAACAGGCTGGCAAGAGGCAGGGGCTTCAGACGCGACTGTGTCCATTGGGGAGTTTGCTTGTTCTGCAAGGTCAGCCTCTCAAGTGCTTGATAAAACTGATCAAATCAAAGCGCTACATCTGAGAGCTATCTCTGAGAAGAAAAAAGTGTCTCTGCAGCCCACACTGACAAGAACGATGATCAGAGATGTAGGAGCTCACATTAATGCTGCTAATTAACAGAGAACATATTTCAAACTACAAACTAAAGTAAGTGTGCATTCATTTTCTAAATTTATGCCACTCTGACCAAGCAGAGGCAAGATCCTGTTGGAGAGAACAGGATGGAGCATCACAACTTCTATACACTGCATAAAGAGTCTCGATTCTATTCATTTATTTCATTGATCAACTTTTGCAACTTTTGCAGATTTCACTTTACATTCAACAGCGTGCTTACCATCAAGTTGACCAATCAAGTCTACCTTACATTGACAAATGAGATTACACATGGTTGATTATTAATACGACTAGTGTATATTTTAAGTACTTTGTGTAGCAAATAGTTTTGCTTTTGAGGAAAGAGTCACCTCTCAAAGTTATACACCTTTTAGACAGTTTTGTAGTAGTAGTAGTTTTGCCATGAATAAAGTTGTCTTTTTTTTCTTGTGAGGGACAAAAAATGCTATTCACTTTTCACGTTTGGAATATTTGTTTACATTGACAGGACTTGGGCTGTTTTCAAGACAGATACCAGACTTTGTACGTTGTTAATCTGAACTCTATTGGTCTAAGACATGGGTCAACTACTATTTATTAATGTTCATATTATTTTCCAAATATAATGCCTATCTCTGTATCTAGAACAAATACTGAAGTAGTCTTGGACTCTGGTATAGTCATAATTTGAATAGGTCATTATTTTAATTTCTACACAAAGCTGTCAAATCTGGATGTCTGCAGGTATCTTTCAGTGGAGCTTCAATGAAATCAATCAATGACAGCTCATATGTGCACTCAGAGCCAGAACCGCAGTATCACAAAATTAAACCAAAGCAGTTTTATGCTGTCATATCCTTGCTTTAAGCCTGTAGTCTGATCAGAAGCATTGTTTTATGGGTCCCTTTTTTGATTCTGTCTTCCAAAAGTGATCCAGTGAGAAAAGGTATTTGGTTCAGAAAAATGGAAATAGAAAAAATTAATGTGCCAAGCTCAGGGGTCATTTCAAGTCTTCAGAGGGCATCAGGAGTGATACAACCCAATGAGGCAAGCTGCTCAAGCGAGTCCAGCCTGTCTTGACTGCAGATGGGCCAATTAGGAGATGATGAAAAGCCGTGGGTATACAGGTCTAAACTGTGTCTTTGTATTTGGCGGGATTTTCTTTGAGATAAGAGAACACCTGCTATCCAATTTTACATCAGAATAAATACACGGCATATCCAGAAACAGGAGAGTTGTGGTGGCAGACAGGAGTTTGCCAGACCTTTTGGGAAAAAATACCCATATTCAAAACCAGAGAGCTGATATACAATATCCCATCAGGACTGGGAAGTCTATTGAATAGAGGGACATTCCAGTCTGTATTAAGTATATGTTAGTCTTTTCCTGAGCAATAAATTTTGAGGTAAATTGGAAGTACTCGAATAGCAAAGACTCTAGAGGGCACTGACAACATGTCTGGCTCATAATGACCCATGAAAGCATTTTGACTTTGGTAATAGCTGGATACCAATGAGTGAGGAAACAGTGCTTGGGAGTTTGAGGGAAAGCGGTTTCCTCTCCCCTACTCTTCTTTTTTCCACTTTACAGGCACAGACAAGGGAACATTTTTTCTTCTTCTGGCAGGCCATCCTTCTCTCTCCATTTTCTCTATCTCTCACCTTCCAGAGCATCCTGCTATTTTTCATTTCTTCATCCAGCATGGTAGGTGTTTTGTGGAGAAACAGTATGGTGGGGAGTGTTTCAGCACTTCATAAATCCTTACCTATGTTGTCTCATTTGTCATCCTTTTAGGTTTATGGTGTTCCCTCATTCTATGTGGGCAGACTAAGACCTGATCCCTGGAGGCCTCTTGGAGCTGGAGGTAACTCCTCCTGTAGTTTCCTTTACAGTTACAGCATGTGTGACACTGAGTCATGGGAAGACTGCATGGCCTTTAAACAAATACAATAGAATATGAGGACTAGGTTGAAAGTAATATGTGGCTGACTTGTCTTTTGACCTTCTAACTATTCATCCAATATATACCCACTTTGCGGTGCTATCTATTTTATGACTGGTATCTCACCTGGACCTGCATTACATCAATAATGGTCCTCTTTTGTCATTCTAGCCAAATGTCTGGTAAGCATTTTTCTAACACATAATACAGTTAACCTCATAATTTTACTAGAGACTAGAGTCACCTTCAAATGGTTGAAATTTATAGAAAAATAAACAATGTAATGATTTCAGACATCCTCCAACAGATGCTGCGCATGCTGCAGTAGTGTACATCCCAGGTCTAAACTCAATAATGGACATATTCACACTGAAAGGCTTAAAAAAGGTTACTTGTCTATATTATATTATGATGAAGCCTGTATTATGTTACTATAGATACACATGCTATTACATTTGAACATGTTTATGGGTGCTATATGTAAATCTTCAGAACAGTGTAACATATTAAAATAGCACTGGGTCACAAAAATAAAATAACTTTACCCACAGTTAAACATGATAAAAGTACTGTGTACATCACATGTGGGCAAGGAGTAAAAACCATGCTCTGACAGGTTTAACAAGGGTTTGATGTTTGCTTTTGAAGTTGCTCATATCAACTGCATGAGCATAGTCTTATTTTTAGTGTAACTGTTGATGAATATTTAAAGTGCTTAAAGTAAAAGTCTCGATTGCTTTCTTATCACTCACTGCCTATTCCTTGCTAATGCAAGTAACTTAATAAACCAAATCATCAGTGCACACATGTTTATTTTGTGTGGCCCATTTTCATCCCACTAAGACCTTCTTGTGTTTGTTTGACTAAACAAACTGCCAAAATGTTGATATCAGAATAGTCTCACTTAGATGGCTACTGTATATTGGATTTGTTTCCAGGGATGCCACACAGGACTTTCTCACACCCCAGGACCTTGGAGAGCTGTCCAGCCATGTCGCCTGGCAGAGCCAGGCGTCTCCTCCCCTCCCTAGGTTTGTCTGTCTGCAGTCAGTCCAGGACCACAGACTGTCAATACTGACAGAGACCCCACTGACAAGGAGAGGCTGGTAGGGCCCCACACATATCCTCTGTTGCAAAGGAAACAGTGTTTGTGGCAACAGCAGTTTGCTTTGAGTTAATAGAGGAAGAACTAGGTGGGAAATCGACAATGTGGCTAAACATAGGATAGACCTTCAGAAACTTAAATGTACTAAACAGAAAAGAAGTCACACTGTGATAGATTGTGATAGGATGTGCACAAAAAAACACTATCAAAATGCTCATTTAGTACATTTGCCACCAGATATCAATAAAAAAGCCTTGTGTATATAAATTAACTTTCTAATTTTAAAAAGAATGCAGCTCTCTTACCAGCCTAAATCACAAACTGGCCCTGCAACTGAAAAAGAGTGTTCCATGCATCTAACTCTTCACCTAGAAAGAGATGAATCAGAACTTGAGAGTGCTAAGAAGTAAGTGCTTCGTCTAAAAGATAGCTGGACTCACCAAAATGGGATATTTAGCTTCTCTTGTCCCTTATGTTACTGAATGCCTGGACTGATAATAATGAGTTTGCTGTCATCACATTTCATGTACTGAAGTGTAGTCATTTTAATAATTCCCACTGTTTAAAGCCACTGGGGTGCAAAGCAGCCTAATGCAGGTTATAATAATTGAGGATGAAAAGAGGATCAATGTAGTCAGTCAGTGAAAGTCAGTGATATTTTCCAGTTTGTCTGGTGTGTCCTCTCTAAATCTCTCATGTATTTATTCAAAATTATATTGGAAAAGGGAAAGGAACCACCTCTGTGGTGTGGTCTGTCAGCATGTTTGTATGTGTGCTGCTTTGTGTTTCATTGCTGTGTGGAAGTCAGTGCTGACAAGAGGAGAGAGAGACAGTAGAGTGAAAAGAAGTTAAGGAGGGAGCCAACCAGGATAATGAGCCAACAAGAAAGGAAAAGCAAGGACAGAGCCTCGCAAGATTCAATGTTAGAGTCTCATTCATATTCACAGTCATCTGGCAGCCGGCAGGCGGATGGCTGGGGCAACAAATTTAATCAAGGCCCCGGCGAAATATGAGTGTGAAGGCTCAAACGCTGGGCAGAGGCTATGAGACTACATTAGCATCACAGATCTGTAATGTTTTGAGTATAAGAATAATGGGTACAAGTAAAGGTTCTAGGGGAGTGCTATGCAAATGCAGATGCTTTTTTGCTACTTTTTCAACTAATTTACGTTGAAAGAATTTAGCTGAGGAATATAAAATGGGTGCAACACTTTGAGAAGGTTAAATTCATAGATCACCAGAATTACACATGTGGGCAGAGTGGGTTAAGGTAGCACCCTGAAAATTCCTGTGACAACAGAGTTACCGAGGGCATATTGAGAAAAGATAAATAAAAACAAGGAAAGTGTGTATTTTGAACAAACAATAGGAGTGATTAACAGGCCTGTAGACTCTAGCCAATTTGCCGTATTGTCATTCCTTCTCTAGTGAACATGGTAGCTATTATTAGCCATTCCTCTTTTATTTACCTCAAATAATCTGCTTTAGCTGCTGGCCTGTTTTTACCCTCACGGTCGACTCTGAGGTTGCAGTTGATCCCCCATCATTGAGCCACTTTTAGCATGCTACCTGTTTACTTTCCTTTGGTAAAATACTTCTGACTTTGGTACATACACAGCCTTCACACCATCTACAATCCACAGCAAGTGTGAATCAACATAAGGATATTTTTAAATGTTCACACACATTCAATTAATCTGTCTGACTAGACCTCTGCTTAAGGTGCAGTCAGACCGGATTTTCCATTCATTTCTATAAAGAACGAGGGGAGACACATTGGCTTCTAGTTGTTGAATTGAACCCACCTCTTTCGATGGGATAGCTGGGAGCGAGGGAGGGTCAGTTGGAGTGTGAAGTTCCAATAAATTAACTCTGACCTAAATGGTGTGAGAAACATCAGCGCACTAACCAATCACGTCATATATTCATTTTAAATGTATGTTAATTGGAGCTTATTAATTTACAACACTTGATCAGATGAAGCTCTTGCACTGAGCTGTATTATGCACTAAAATAGCAACAACAGGGAACTCAGCAGCAAAGTGCATTTGGATTGATAGCCCAGGTGGATCTACAAACCGGCAGCAAAGAATTCCTGGCAGCCTTGCTGCTTTCTGCGTGTTTCTACCCTTTCGCTTTACTTTTTGCAGAGTACAATCAGATAGAACTTTGACATACAATCTTTGATTGGTTGAATTTATCATGGTTTTGTTCACATTACTTTAGGATGTAAATAAAAAAGTGTTTAGAAAGATTATACTGAAAAGAGATCACAATATATTAGATTTGAGAGAAGAAATACAAGAGGAGTGTGAATGACCTGCATATTCATTTTGTCTGTGATAAATTAAAATAGTGTCTTCCCTTTGTATAAAAAATCCCCTTAGAAATATTGACACATACACATGTCCTTGCAATGTGTACATTCTTGAACATTTTTTTCCCACACTGGGAACTGATTAATTTTTTGACAGCCTTTTGACAATGTCCCCAGATTGTTTTTCATTAGTTCATTATTTTGGGACTTACACACACACACATTTGGCAATACTCAAATATCTAAGCCAAGAGCAAAAATGAATTTTTTCAAACAAGCTAAACTGAAGGCCAAGCTGATTACAGGGTGCTGAAATCGACTCCTCTGACATTACATCTTCTGCAAGTAATTATCCAAAGTAAGCATCTCCTTTGTAGTACAGTGGATGTGGAGAGTTGAGATTTATTTTAAAGGGCATTTAGGTAAACATATCATAACCGATTAATGTGTCCCATAGGGAATGTTAAGTGGGGCATTTAGCATGCAGTATCAGTTACGTTAACTACTTGTCACTAGTTAATCAGTAACACACATCTAATTGTAACTGGTATGTTCAGAGATGCAATCAGCAACTCTTAAATGGGACTCTGTTGAGAAAGGAGAGTGTTCTTTTTTGTTGCAGGAGCAGCAGTGAACTGCCTGATCTACAACCCTGATATCCCACATTCCTAACTGCTCCTATATCCGATTCTGAGCTACAGCATTACTCACTGACTACATTCTATACACTATATACACAAATAATTAAACTTTTACCTAATAATTCAAGTAACCAGGTTTTGGGTTCAACAACATAACTTGGTTAGAATAACTTGGTTAAGCAGAGAACCATAGTTAAGATTCCTGGCTTCCTCCCTCATTATGGCATGGGTGCATCTAATACTCCTGTTTGGATTTCACAGCACATCATAGGACTATTTAATGTATACAAAAAAATGGTTGTGTGCAGTATTTGTTATTAGTATGTTTACTTCATCATACATTTCCCCCTTAAACTGTAACCAATATTGTAGAAAACGGTCTCATCCTGTATGTATTTATTTATTTTTGTTCCACTGCTGGACACATTTAGCTGCAGGGAAGAAACCACAGATGGGATGGAATTTCTTTAGTTATTGTATTGGCAGTAACTGGGATACCTAATTGCAGATTTTTACTGTTCAGGTTTAACTTCTCCAGTTTTTGCACTTTTTTGTATTTTCACACCCTTATAGGGAAAATGTTGAGTTTTTAACATGAGAAAAAGAAACATATATTATTTAGGTTCAATGTGATTGACTAATAAGAAAATGTAACAAAGTATGAAAACGAGCAAAAACCAAAAACTAGAGGTTGATGGAAATATGTAAAAACTTGACTGACTGCATGTTTTAGTTTTTCTTCATATTTTGTCGCGTTTTAGCTGACAAGTGGTGCCAATTGGCATTTAATGTAATTTAACCTTTGCAACAGTGTTTGTTACTTCAGAGCTAACATCACTTTAACCAAGGCATTCCAATGTTATCAACTTACAGACCAGTGTGACAGTGGAACCTCACTGATTTATCTGCAAAAAGGAAATTTTACCAGCATTTGGCACTTGGCAGGTGGTAATATTGGACCTGGATGGCAGGAAATGAAAGCTGAGTTAGACCATAATGAGTCTGTGGCGAATAGCCAGAGTTTTGTGTATGTGAAAGTAGCCATTAGAATCATAATGAAAATGAGCTCTGTTTTCCCACTTTCTGGTCTACATGTAGGAAACCAGGGGTTCATAGAACTGGAAACCATTCATCTTTAGCACTGGGGTTTGGTGCCACCACCACAGCAGGGTCTAGGGACATCTTCCTGTCCATCTGAACTGTACAGAGAATTATCGCCGTCATCTCATCAATCCATTTGCCCAGATGGCACCGAGCCCTCACGTCAACACACTTACTGTCCATTCCAGGGTTCTGGCTCAGCCTCCTCAACAGGCAGGAGCACCAACTGACCATGCCAGCGACCAGCCAGAACACAGGACCCAAAATAATAGATAGAATCCACTTCCAACTTCCCTCCTGAGTCCTCTTGACCATCATCCATCAACAAAATGAATCTACACCATGGGGTGCCTGGGCTGGATTTATGACCAGTTAGGGTGTCTTATTATTGTTAAACTTAGTGGAACAAAATGAGAGCAATATGACCCTATTCCCTTGGCATGAAGGAAAAAGCACATATATGAATTTCATATGCCCTAATAGATTTCAAGAATACAAAGACGCTTTGGTCTGATGTATAAATCTGAGTGTTTGAACTAGAGCAGATGCTTGTAAAATGAAGTGCAAATGAATGAAAGAATGGAATAAATGTGTAATGAAATCAGACGCCGAGACCTCTCCCAGTGGTCTGATGATCCTTGATGATGAAGAGGAACGACAGCACAGCCGGCGAAAGCTTTTAACCCCCGACTTCTTTGCAACAAGGTAATTTGCTTAATGAGACCTTTGTCTTTGTCCTTAATTACTGTCGTCAAATGTAAGATCCCTACAAGCTTCAAATGCACAATTAGATACAGCCGGAGGGGTTGATCAAATCATAGTTGTGCCTCATCATTTGACCACTGTGCTCTGAGACATTAAAACACTGATATTATTTTAAACCATCAAAACTATGTTAGCAAAGGAAACAATCAGAACCTCTGCATACTGCATCTAGTTTATCCTATTTATTGAAGGTTTGTTTCACCCAACTTACAAAAAGCATTGTTCTCACTCACCCCTAGTGGTATCTTGCACTACAGATAGTCTATGGTTTGTAGTTGTTAGATCGTTATTATCGGTGTTCCTGCCTCTGTTTCTGCTTCCACTTCAATGCAAAACTAAATGCAATTTCATTGGTGGTGCTCACAGCATTCAAACCTTCTATTAAGAAAATTCAATAGCAATCTTTCTTTCCAGAATGAATGTCCCTGTTAATCAGAATAATCTACAGAACAAATTGTAAGCAGTTTTCATGGCAACATTTTAGAAGACTTTGATAGAAAGTAGTTCTGATGAAAGCGCAAATTCTGTGGATTATTCTCATTTACCAGGACAGAGTTTCAGGAAAGGCACATTTGTACTAAAATGTTAATGTGTCTTTGTTTAGGAAGCAAAAACTGAAATCCACTCACCTCCGTTATACTGGGGTGGAGGAAGAAACTGAGATGCAGACAGCTTAAAACCTGGCAAAATATAACAAACTATTTACATACCACAAGGCTTAATTGAGAAAATGTGTCTTTATATTTGGGGGGAAAAAAAACTTGGTTCGACAAAATATTGAAAGTTGTCTGAATTTAGGATTTTATTAACCAGTAAAATTTGACAATGCAACCTTAAGGGTTTCAGCGCAAATGTGTCCATCAACTGTGGATGTCAATGACACTTTTGCCAGTAGAGCTTTTTGTCCTTCCAACATGCAGTAACAGTAATGCAAATACTGTAATGTTGTAAAGTTCTTTTCCCACTTTTACAAAGGTAACAGCTGAGGAAACAGTGTAAAATTTGAGTTAAACCATCCCTTATGTCTAAATCTCAGATAGCACTACAGAGCTATGGGGAGCATAAGGGAGGCCAAAACTCCAGTCACAGGATCGTCAGTGTCGGCATGCCTTAGAAAGTAGACGATGGTGTCTGCGTGTGTGTGTATGTGTCTGTGTCACAGGGGCAAGTGATGACAAACGATGGCAAATTGGAGTGAAGGCTTCCCGCTGCTCGCTCACCATGCCAACAGAGAATCAGAGGCAAGGAAGCGGCTGAGAAAATGGCTGTCAAAAACATACACACACACACACACAAACACAAGCATAGACACACAAACCTGTAGGTACAGATGCCAAGTTTTTACAAATGCGAGTGAGTTGCAAAGGGTGAGGTTGGGAATCACAGTGGAGCAGTTCAAGAGACACTTTTCTAAGAGCCCTCATCTCTACATTTCCTTTACACACAATACACACAAGATAGATGAATTGATCATATTAAACTGGGTTCTACAATGAGACTTTGTTTTGTAGTTCCCTTAATGCTACTCAAAAAAAGTCCTAGAAATAGAAGTAGACATAGAAATGAAAACTATTTTACATGCTGGAGTGCTTAGGATGAATTAAGTAGTCTCACAGCCTGAGGGAAGAAGCTGCTCTGTAGTCTGATACTTCTGTATCTCTTTCCAGACGGCAGGGAGGTGAACAGGCTGTGGCTGGGGTGGGTACTGTCCTTTAGTATCCTTTGGGCTCTGCGCAGGCACCTTACCTCACCGATATCACTGATGTTTGGTAGGTTGGTACCAATGCTCTTCTGAGCCGTTTTAATCACCCGCTGCAGAGCCCTCCAGTCCTTTAGACTTGATTGATTGATTTTTTTTATTATTTTACTTATCAAAGCCTGAGCCACCATCGTCAGTTCAGGCCTGGCATATAGAGTACCACTCAAAATGCAGAGTATCTGGTAAGTCCTCCACACAGTTGAAAAATCAAAAAGCCCAGAAAGCAGAAATAAAAGAGCAGACAGGTTAAATCACTCAACATGACCTAAATCCATTTCTTTGCATTCTAAGAGATGCTAACATCAAAGATGAACGTACACATCACCATGGATGTCCCAGATCAAAATGCTTTCGCAGCCCTTCCCCCTTTTGTCATGAGCATTCTCTTTCTAACTGGATTATTTTCTGAAGGCCTCCTCCCCCACAGTGAAATATATGTCACATCAGTGGGCTCTCTGTCTCTCCGCAGGAACCCAAAATCGGAATCCCCCTAACTAACAAAGACATAAGAGTGAGTAATTCACCATTAAATGTAATGAACCCACAATTCAGCTATTGTTTTCTCAATGATAGACTGACACACAATAGAATGGAATGTCAGTTTCACTTGCTATTAAAATGATAGACACTGAGAACTGCCTGATGTGTTTCAAGACAAAGGACAGCATTTGTCATAAATATTAACTTCTGTTCTATTTTGTTCAGGATTTTAGGCAGAAGATTTTAAATGGCTTGGGCCACGCACATATAATTGATACAAGGACGACAACAAATAATATAGAACCAATACTTTCCCTCCGAGGTTTTCTTTTCCTGACATGCTGTTGAAGAATTGTCAACATGATCAAAGATACAACCACATTCCCATTATTTTGAACCTTTTCACAAGCCTTCAGATGAAATTCTTCACCTCTGCAAACAGAAGTAATATTAAATTCTTAAAACAATACAGAACTTCAAACTGTATGCGTAAAGTCTATTGACTAAAGTCATTAAATATTCCAAGCTGGCCCCATTCCATAACCCAGAGAAATCTATTTATCCATGGACGTAATTGAATCAATAGCAGATGCTGTGTCTGGTGTTGCAGCAACCCTTTCCTTTGAGACCCAAAGCTCAATACTCTCTTTTGGCTGCTGAGTTGCCCCTGCTCTCACAGCTTAATGAGAGGTGGCGTTTCAAAACCATTAATTGAGATGGTCGGCAAACATCCTTGAACGTGGCAGCCCTTTCTTGGCTGAGAAAAAGTGCATCATGCAATTTAGCGCCCAGCACTTCACCTCTTTGAGGGGGAGGCAGCTACAAATCGAGTCTTGCTTTGGTGATTAGAAAGCAAAAAAGACTTCCATGCCACACAGCTAAGCATTGATCACAAAAAAAGACAAAACACTTGCAGAAAACCATCTTCCAGTCCATTATGTTGTAATTTAATGGCTTAGTGATGTTGTGTCTTTGTGAAGGTAAAATTAAATAAATATTTCATATTCTGTGACCTTGCAAACTGGAATTTGCATTTTTTTCACAGAGCTCATTCCATTTAATTAAAAAAATCTGCCAATAAATGTATTTGTATCAAAATTATGTTTTAACTTTTAGCAATTATAGTGTTCTTCAAAAGACAAGGCCACAACTTCCTGTTAACAAGGTGTTGCAGCTCATCTAAAATGAATGCTTTCAAATTTCAAGGTAGGTTCAAGGCTATTTCAGGAGAGTTGACCTCATATGGACGTTCTTGCTCACTTAAATGGCCACAAGGGAACTGTGAATCTATCTTCGCGTAATGGATATAGGAATCTCTCTTCCTGCCTCAGTGATGAATGACTATGAATGGATGGCTAAAGTATCACTCTCAGTGGGATCCACAGCTTCATTCATTCTGATAAGAATCATAAAGCCAGGCAGGCATGCTTTGCTTGGGTCAATATCCTGTTCGAGTTGCCATTAATAAGCCACATGTGACAATGGACACTAATATCACCAAGGTGTACCGCTACCAGTCTGTCATTGTGTTCATCTCAAGGTGAATTATAAATGGCCCTCAAGCTCCTAAGTTCTAAATATTCTAGCTCACTAGAAAGATAATGATGATGAACTGAATCACACTATCCATCACTGTTCAAAATGAACATGCATGATGAAAGTGCAACATTAACCATTCTTCCTGACAGACACAAGAACCATCCCTTTTAAGTTTCCTATTCAGACAGCAATAACACTATCTTCACATCCAGCCGAAGGAGCTGTCACTGTGATAAAACACTCCCTGCCATGGGACGTCAAGGAAATTGTGATATGGATTTTGCCGATACGGTCGGTTGTTGTCCTTTGCTGCTAAACTGTGCTGAACGAGCTATTTGATACTAAAGAGCTGTATGGCCTCTTCTGACAAGCAGATGAGTGTTTCCCAGCAAGAGTGTCTCTGTTGTGACATTGCAGCAATGCTTGACATAAGAAGAATGATTGCAAAGTCACTTGACAAAATGAATTTGGTTGAGCTTTGGGTCAAAGCTGTCATTTTCAGGGTAAAGGTCAGGAAGTGGCTGCTTGACACCAAGAGTGAATAAGTTCTCTTGACTTTCCAGTTGTCTTTTCTAGCTTTTTAAGTCTAGTAATGAAAACCTAACACAATTTGTTCATTTCATGGAGCCATTTTAAAGTTAAGAGTAATCTTTTTGTCTACATCGTTTTTTTTCCAATCGATTATAGAGAATGTGTCTTATCATAGTTGATTATTGTGCTTTATGATGCTCCACCATAGGGATGCATGTTGTAATTATACATAATATATTAAACATTACTGATATTAGCATTGAATTTGCCACCACCGTTTGCTCATTAACCACGCTATAGTCAATAACTCAAATAGTAACAAAACTTTCATGGAGAAGTCGTTAATATTCTTTTATTGGATAGGCAGAAACAGACGGAATTCTGCATGAAGAAACCATACTGTCTCCAGTTCCTTCAACTTGCTATTAAGCTAATGACATGCAAGAATGTGTACACACCGAAATTATACACATGCAGAAAAATGTAACCCCCTTTTTCCCCTTTGAGTATATTGAGCCCTTACTCTAATTCTCCAATTTCAAAATGGATTGTTCATAACTCAGTTTCATACATTGTCAGTTGTGTATGCAATTTTCTGTATCTCTGGCTGTTCTTGCCCCACTTTTCTGTGTTGGACTCTCTTGTTGGATGCTAAGGACAAATTTGGACAATTTGGGTATGTTTTCTTTATTTTATCTATAGATTTCGTTTGGGCTCAGCTGTGGTTTAAATAGTTTCACCTGCATTTTTTCAAATAAAAAATGAAATTAAAACCTCTCCAGCAAACTTATCTAACCTAAAAAGCCAACTGACTCTCCTCTGCTTGTACTTTCGTGAATGTCTCCACTCACGCTGAGTGACCTTTGTGACAGAGGTTTTGATGTGCATCCTGGATTGCCACACAGTGACAGATGTTTTGACATGTCATGGATTAACTATAATATGGATTTGTTAGGTTGCACTGTCTAGTGCAGATGAGATCAGTACACCTGGTGTGTGGGTGAGTGCACCTGTGTAGGAGTGGAGCAATGAAACAGGCCACTGTTGGTCCATGTTAGTCATTAACTCAATCGTTAATCTTTGCTGCTTTGATGGTTAGTTTTGCATGGGATGGCTTTGGTAGGATCCTTAGTCTTGCATACCCTTAGGAAGGGTATGGGTAAGGGTAATAAGAAATGGTTTTTAGAATTGGTAGCAATTGCCGCAATGGGTAACCAGACAAAGAGTGCCAGCTATAGAAGCTACTGTAAACTGTACCAAGTGAAAAGACTTGTTGGAAAAATTGAGCAAAAGGCATGTCACGGTACTGGACTCTGGTAGACATGTGATTTTTCAGACATCCAGTGTTGAGAGGCTACAGTAGTTGTCAAGTTGTTTCAGTTTTCAAGCTTTATTTATTCAGGAAGTCTTATGTTTTAAATCAAGATTTCTGTTGCAAGAGAGAGAGAGGACCAAGGCAACCAGTTGACCAAGGGGTTTAGGACGCAGACCATGCAATTGCAAAGTCCCTGGTTCTAGTCTCGCTGGGGACCAGTGTAGCAAGCCATTTACATTTACATTTAGTTATTTATCAGACGCTTTCAACCAAAGTGACTTACATATGAGGAAGACAATGAAAGCAATTATAACAACACAAGGTAACAAAATGCATAAGTGCACCAAAAACTAGTCTGTTAAAGCCCAGCACAGAATATAAAGCTAAGTATAGGAAGTTTTTATTTTGTTGTTTTGTTTTTTTAGAGATAGAAAGGAAGCGGAAGTTAGTGATTGTCAGTTAGGTGTTGACGGAAGAGATGCGTTTTCAGGTGAATCTGCTGATCTTGTAGGAGCAGGCAGATTATTCCACCAATGTGTAACGGATCCAGAGAAGATGCACAATAGTGATTTTTTTCCTTTTTGGCATGGTACCACCAGACGTCATCCATTTGAAGAGCGCACGGATCTGGCAGGAACATAGGTCTGCATTAGTGGGTGAAGATATGATGGTGTAGAACCAGTGGTGGTCTTGGTTTTTTTTTCCTGAACACCTATTTATTAGAATTATTTAAATAAGCCTACCCAAAAGTAAGACATTTTGTATTGTACCCTTACCATCCATGAATACTGCGTTGAAAGGCCCTTTTGAACACATAACAGGTATGGTTTACAAGCTGAAACAGCACCTTCCCTCTAATATATCAAATGAAACCTATGTTCCTGACCTAATCTGCTCATTACATACTTTATATCCAATTCAGGAAAACGCAGAGCAAGCATGGAGGCAGGAACTCACTGACATGCTGCCCCACATCCATCCTTGGGCTGATAAAACCCACGTCCACAGGCCGTCTGGAGGAGAAAGTAGTGGCAGCGGCAGGATTTTGCTCATGTGATGTCAAGGATTAAACTTGGTGGGATCAGCTTCGAGGAGACAGCTGCCCCGAAGGGCTTGCTCCATTTATGCTGCTCTACCCGCACCCCACCCTTCACACCCGCACCCCAACCCCAATTCACAGGCACTTTAAATTCCACCGTATGAACTCCTTTGTCAAATATATTCACCCTCAGAGCCCTTTCAACCAAAAAAATGTCTTTCTCAGGCAATGCTATAGTAGCCACAACCTGGCCCTCAGGAAGAGAGAGCTGTCAAGACTGGGACTGTTTAGAAGAAATACTCAGAGACGACTCCCCTCGTCTCCTTCCTCCTGGCACCTCATCCAGCCTCCAGTACACCTCCTTCAGCTCTCTTATAACGCCATTACACGGCACATTCCTCTGAAGCTCAGGAGATGTGAAGCCTCAGGCCAGAACTGAAGGAAGGTATAAGTATGCATTGGGGTGGCTTGGCATTTCACTTTCAAGGACCCTTTTTTGGTATTTAATTGTAGTTGTGTGTGCGCATGGGTAATTCACTCTCAGTTAGTATGTATTGGTGTTATTGGGAGTGTGTGTGCCATTGATGGGGGAAGAAAAAGGGTTAATCCTTCAACTACAAAGTAACATGTTCATTAATCCTTCATTTTAATCCTTCTGACCTGAGGAAGCTGTGGTATCTCGCCTCAAGGGTAGCTGGGATATGTAGGTATGTGTGCTTTTGTGTGTGCGTCCGTGTGGGTTTGTACGTTTAATGGTACGTGTCTGCCATCCCTCATATGTGTATGCATATTAGAAACCACAGGGTTTGAATTCACTGGCAAGGCTTCCGTATTTGATATACGCTCGCGTCGGGACTTAGTATGTTCTTTCCGGGTTAACATTACAACAATAAAAAAGCTTTCAAGATGAAGTGTGCAGTAAATCTCCACACAAGTCCCTATGAATTGGGCTAATAAATGCAGCAGAAGCATGAGAGGAAGTCGGTTCCCTGGCTGCCAGGGTCTCAAGGGGCCACAGGATAGAGTACTTCTGATCAAATCCCAGACCAAATAAACCATATATGGAGCAGTGATAGTGATCACTGTTAACAGGTATATGGGTTTTGAAGCTGCCCCATTAATACCACATGTTACAAAGTGTTACTCCTCTTACATTGGAATTAATTGAGTTTATATTAAAGCAGCAAATCTTGTTAAAACATGATCGCTGGGATGTCATTTTCAATCGAGTGGCCCTTCTATCCTTTTTCTCTTCATTTCCTGACTCTTTGTTGCAACATTTTTTCTTTTTTTAAACTGATCATCATAAATGCCCTGCTACCAGGGATCCTTTACAGGGGCCTGAGATGAACAAGCTGCAGTTGGACTGTTACAAGTTGAACAAGATGCTGGTTTCAGTGGACCTGGACCTGGACCTGGACCCCAGGTGGATGCCTCCAGACCCTTGTTGTCAGAAGTATCAGTCTTACTATTCCTCATTACACAGGCCATACGTAGCATTTGACTCCTCTATAGCAAACAAAGAACATAATGCAGTGTGTTGATTGGGTTATAAATCAGTTCCAGTGACTCAATGATTATTACGCCAGGTTCGGATCATTCTAGTGGCTCACACTCACACTTCTGTCTGTTGGCAAGACACTCTCAATCCCTCAAGACCACCTTTCTTTCAACTGTTCACTGATAGAAGACAAAGCTGTTAGCCAACAACAAGGACCGCAGGACATTTTACTTACAGAGACTAAACACTTTTGTTCTCAAAGCAATGTAAAATGTAGCCTTTTTGGTAGGTTCCCGTGGGAACATGAAGACATCAGTGCCACATTCATCAGCTGATGAACAGCTCATCTACGTGAGCTGCAAACACACAACCATTTACATTACAGGATGGTCAATTTGAATACAAAGATAAATACAGTTAATTTTTCCTGCTGCTGAAACATGTTAGAGCTGCTGCTAACTGCTGTTTGCTGCATTAAAACATGAAAATGCCCCCATATGTGATTCAATTTAAGCTGATAAAACCTTAACACATTTACTTTATCATCAGTTATGTTTTCATATGTGCACAAGATAACATTTGACAACAGAGCTATGCCACAATTTATTCCCTCTAAACATTTTGTTTTTTGTTCTTTTTTTTAAATTTTGCCCGAAATGAGGTAGTTTTCTGATTGGACCAGAAGGCTGCCTTGAACTGAGCCACTAAGGCATGACAAATTGCAACTAGAATATTTCAGACTAATGGAGTAACTGTTAAGTGGCTTTCTGTAGACTTTTTCCAGCGCACTTACTCTTCTCTATTTTTAAAATCTGTTTGTTTGTGTCCATCTACCATAGCACAAGGGGACGATAGAAGACAAAAGACAATCCATTTATGTTGTTGCTAGTCCCATTGTTCACCGATAATGGCCAGTAAAGGTCCCCGATGACTGTATACCCCTGTAACAGCACTACAGAGGACAAGCTTTGGTTGTGGAGCTACTGTAGAATTTCTTCTCTAGCAGTCAGGAAAGGGGGGAAATTCCAGCACATGAGTGCGCTGTTCCATTTGACACTGGAATTAGGAGATTTATGATTGTCTGAGGTCACAAAGGGAATCATCTGAGAAAAGACCCATTCCTCCCGTGACTCCTCACAGTGCTTTACAGTGTGACAGCCTGTGTCATCTCCACACCCACACACACTGAAACTTAGACACATGCACTAACACACACACAGTAATACAGGCATAAAGTAATACACTACCAAAAGTGAACAGACACAGATAAAGTAATAATAGTGGGACAAATATGCACACTCATCTAGGCAGACATACTTATGAGGACCCTCAATTACATTATACTGTACATTCCCAAACTCCTAAACTTAACCTTAACAATCACAGTTACATGCTTAACTTCAACCTTTACCTTAAATGCAACCAAAACATAACTCTAACCTTAACCCTAAAACAAAGTCTTAACCCACAAACTGTATTTTAAAGAAGTGAAAACCAGCTGAAATGTGCTCACTTTGAAAAAAGGTTCTCACTAGTTTGAAATCTTGAGAGAGCACACACACTCACACTCAGACATCGCACGTGTGCATATGGTAATTTTTTTTAATTCACAAGCATACATACCACACATAAATATGATTGTGCAAACATACAGGCATTAGCAGACTGTTCCTGGTCTCTCACTCTCTCACAAAATCTATGCAGACAAAGCCTCCACTGCTCCGCCGCCAGACAGAACAACTGAACGAGCCTTTTGTCCTGCAAGCACAGACGAGTTCATAGGAAATAGTGGGAGGGCAAGCAGACAGTGGCCGTCTTATATCATTAGACACACGCACACACACACACACACACACATTGTGGCTTACTCAGTGTGGTATTATATGTCACAACACTTTCCTTTTAAACACCCATTTTTCATTCTGTGACAGCCTTAACCAAGTACACCCCCCCCAAAAAAAACCCTAAAACACTGTTTCAGTCTTTGATGGGACCCCAGCTGAGGAAGGCTGGGAAATAAAAATCAAACAGCTACATTTTGTGCAGGGAAGGGAACCACACACTTCTTTTCAAGGTGTGCTTCAGTACTGTCAAATGATGAATTTACAAATAACAAAAACAGGTAACCACTCAGTGATTAAGCAATCACAGCTATTAAGACAAAATGACTTTTTTTGTAACTACATCTGTTTAAACATGTGGAAAACACCCTATGTGTAGCTGATTTCACCTATTTTCATATCGGTGTCATATTGTATATTTTAAGTTAAATGGTGTGTAAATCTGATTCTCTTCCCTCATCTCCTTTACATCCTGTTAGTAAGTTAATTTCCCTGGGACCACCTCTCTCATAACTGTCTATACTGTAGCATCCTAGGAATGTTAATCTCCCCTCTTTCCTGGGAATGCAGTGTCCAGGCAATTCGCCTCTCCAGAGACAACCTGCAGATTTAGCACAAGTGTCTAGGGATAGGGTCACTGATAGTCTTCCTCCTTAACCCTCTTTCCCAACCCGCCTTCCTTATTTTCTCCTTTTTTTAACCACACATTGTGGCCTGTTGTCTCTTCATCCCCTCCTCAACTCTTTATTCCCCTTCCACTTTCCTGGAGATTGTGTTACTCTTAGCCTCACTTCCTTACACAAATATGCAGGAATGCATCACCCTCATTCACATTAAGGCGTTGTTAGCAGACCTTGACACTATTTCCCCCCTTTGATTGATTATGCGCTTCATTTAGAGTGAGGGATATCCCAAATCAGTTTCCTGTGTGAGTTTGGACAGTATACTGTAAGTGCAGGTCACACGGTGAGCCTATCGAAGAACTTATAAATCTGTTCACTGGAGTGACGTTTCCCTGTGAAAGCACATGGAAAAATCAAAAAGCAATTGGCTTTGTTGCAACTGCCATAATACATTTCCATCCAATCAGAGACCTGGATGTAGTCCCAGCGATCTTTTGAGAAAAAATACTGAGGTGAGATTTGTAAAAGAGAAAAAAAAAGGGGCAGGAAGTGAAAGCTGGAATTGGCGTATGTAACATCCCAAAATCTGCTGCTTATCCTAAAACTAGTGGGGATAAGAAAACCTTGAAAGACCTTGTCTGGAAGGCAACTAGATGGATCGATGGGGAACAGGTGCATGAGGAGAAAGGTTTCAGAGACATGGGTGTACGATCCATCAAATTGAATTAAATTTCCATTATTTGTCTTTGAAATGACAAAACAGAAGAATCGGTATTGTTTCTATTTCTAGTTTCTATGTCAGCAATGGGAGCTTAAAAAAAGTCATAATACTGCATTTCATTCTGTATTTTGTTCAAGCAGATTGCATTGAATTACTTTTATTTTACTGCTGGTCTTTCATGGAATTAAATGCAGTTGAAAATTTGCCATCAAGTGGGCCATAGTCTGTAAAACCACAGTCATGCCAGCCACCATTAAGATATTGTTGCTCTTCTACTTGTACAGTATAGCCAAAAATCTTGATTTTAAACAAGTGTTTATTATTCCAACCATGACAGCGAAGGTTCCGTAATCTTAGCAGAGTCGCATTTTTAACCAGGACCATGATGTTTCCCTAAGCCTAAGTAATTTTTGTGCCTAACCCTAACCAAATCTTAACCACAGTGTCACCACATCGTAAAACAGATACATTTTTTGGAAGTGATTTATAACACTTTTGGAAGACACTAACAAACGATGTCGTCCTGTCAATAGGGGCATCAGGTCAGAAAATGCTTCTATGTGTCATTCAAGAGGTCACGGAAAAACAACGTATTTTGTTCTTTAATTTGGATGGCTTGCTTAAAAAGACACAAGTACAGGCTCCAGATGAAACAAAATGCTATAAAGATTTCATATTAAAGATTCAAAAAATAACAAGTAGGCTACAGAGACCTTTTTCCAGAACATACATGGCTCTTTGCACCTTTATCCTATCAAACTTTTTTACACCATTTACAGCAACTTTTAGGTATCCAGAGTTTCTCCAGGTCCAGCTTGAGTTTGGTTTGTCTACGGTGAGGCAAGCCTGGCTTGTTTAAAAGCTTTTAAGGCATGGCTCTATATTTATGGCATACTTAATCAAAGCAGGATTCAACACAACATTCATATGACAGTGACTTTCTCTTCTGTTTTTACTCCCTTTGGCAAGTGCATATGAAGCATTAACATACAGGTAGCCAGAGAAAGGCCATGTGGAAGGTAACAGCAGCATTTGTCCTGCACTGTCGATGCACATGTAAACACACACATACAGCACCAATCACACGCTCGCCCTGCAGCTGACCTTCTTACATGGAGTCATACACCCAGCTCACGCAGTACATCCACACTACATTTATGCAGTCATCCGTGTGCACATGCACAGAGGCGCAGTTATGCAGTCTATTGCACATACATTGACTCCTCACATATGTGTATGACATTTCTGTGTCAGTCCACACCATCTGTGGTGTTACTAAGTGACAGGGTGTTAATGCTTCAAAGGATGTGGGTTGTTTAGAGGAAAAAAACATTTATATTCAGGCAGATGAATAATGTACTTTTTGTAGATCTCTGACATATTTAGTAAAAACTGGAAGCAGAGGCTCACTGGGCCCAGGTGCTCCCAGTAGGCACTGACGACCTCTGTTCACATTCACCTGCAAGACAAAGCATCAACAATGAAACATACCAAAAAGCAACCGCAGGGGTCTTCACAAAAATCCATTAATATAGTTCAGCGTGTAGCATGTATCTGCCCAAAAACTGTAATTCTTAAAAATAATAGTTGTAAAAAAAAAATTGTTCCAGATAACAAAAATGCCGTTTGACAAAGGAATCAGCATTTTTTTACGTCAGAAATTACTTTCTCGCTCGAGAAAAGAAAATTGTCATCTGAAAAAAAATCTATTTCTTAATATTAGAGATATAGACCTACATTATTTTCCAAGAATACATTTTTGCAAAGTCACACAGTGCTGAAAGCCATTTATTCATCCAAGAAAGCCAGATCTTGTACCAAAAAAAACACATTTTCAAACAGTAAAATGAAATCTTATGTAGACCAAAATAGATGCTATACTAAGAAAAGGGAATTATTTCACTACTGTTTAATTGCATGAAGGAGCTTATGAATCACTGTCTTAGCACACACAATTCCCAATCCACAAAACAGTAAATAAAGCTGATATATCTCGATAGTATATTGTTGGGCCATGCATAACATTCAGCAAGATAGACTGTGCACAGTGCAGCATTCCATGATAATTGAGAGGTCACTAAACAGCCTATAAGAATACACAAAATTTGATTTAATTTGGAGTATACTGCCAGTCTAAATCATATATTGTGCTTGCTTGCACAAAAATGTCAAAAAGTCAATTCCAGTACAATGAAACTGCAACCTTTATTGGTCTTTCTGAGAAGCTGTTAGGGCCCGCACAGAAAACGTTGGGTTAAGACCTGCTATTCTGGCTGCCCTCAGCCTCAGGGAGGTGGGTGGCTTGTGAATGCATAACCTCGGGCCCGGGAGCCCTCTGCCTCAACGATTGCTGTTTAATCCATCTTAGGAACCGTACCTGCGGCATGGTTAGCCTCGAGGGTTACCAGGCAACCCTATGCAGAGGCTTCTCTGTGTGCAGAAAAACTTTATTGGTTCAATATAAGAAATTGTGTTTAAAGTTGTTGAGCTGAGGAAAAGTCTAATCATAGGATCAGTCAATTCCCTTGTGTGTATTGTGGTCGACTGAAAAAGTAATCTCTCTAAGAAATGACTTAAATATCCATCGTGGTAAATTTGCACAACTTTTATTCTTTATTTTCCATTTGTTTAATTTGGGCTCACAGAAATGTACAATTTAGGAATGGCTAACATATGATTAATTGACTAGTTTCAGAAAAATAATCTATTTCTATTTTTACACGTTAACCATTCACATAAATCCAACCAAATTATTATCATGTGAGAATGAACAACTGAGGGTGGGAAGACTCCAGATGGTCTATCCTGAAGATATCCTGAAGAGACTCCCCTGTTCATCTTATCTCAATGAGAGGCTGGAAATAGCAAAGCACTGCCATTCCCTGTGATTCCTCTCAGCTCCATGACGTGTCAGCACTCGTCCAACACCGATGCAACCTCGTCTCTCTGCCACTTACTCTAGTGTCTTTGTCTCCTTACCATACAGCTATCACTTTCTTCCACTGCTTTACCTTTGAGCTGTTATTCCATTACCATAGCCAGTGTGCTCTTTAAAAGTTTAGGATCAACAATGCTTATTAAACAGTTTATTAGTATGAATGTGTAAGCTGAAAAGTGTTTAAAGCAAAAGAAACATGATAAATGGCTAATTTATGGACTCTAAATGTACAATAGCTATTAAAACACTGTTTTGTTCTCTTGTTTATGTTTTTGCGCTGGCTCTTTTGCTGAAATTCGACCAACAAATGATCACTGAAAACATGGCCCAAGAAGGTACTCAGTGGATTAGGACTGATGAAGTCCAGTGGTACTAACATCAAGGACTAATTCAAATACACCAATTTTAAGGAGTTAATGGACAAATCATTACAAACATAAAGAAGTCAGTATGATTTACTAATAATGCTGTTTCTCACTTGACTGCCAAGTAAATGCCGTTAGTCAAGGCGTCTGAGTCATCACTTTGAACAGAGTACGTGATTTCAAATTATTCTTTCCTGCCTCCTACACAAAATGTAATGGCCCACTCGAGCTTTTCAATTAAGACGTGGCCTTGAAATTCACCGTGTGAGGAGGCGTGGTGAGGCTTGTTTATTTCGACACAGCAGCAGAACAAAGGTTGAGTATACAGTGCATTTCATCAGCACTCATGCTCATGTATCTGAAGCATTCTGCCTCTGTGTGTGGTTTTCTGTGTGTGCACATGTGTTTGTGGACAAGATCAATAGAGGAAATGGACGAAACAGACCGATCTTAAGAAAGAAATAGAATTGAATTAGAGAAATGTGTACTTTTTGGGTCCATATGTAAACAGTGTGCATTTGTTTTTATTTACTATGAATGCAGCGTGTGGGCGCATTCGCATGGATTTGCACACACAGGGTCCAGACACAAGTCAGCGTCCAGAGTTACACTGATCTGCAAGAGAAGGGAGAGGTTTCAATTTGTCCAATCTAACAGGTGCGGCAAAGCTAACAGGAGAGTCAAGGAGATGTCAAACAAGCACAGTCTACATACCCATGTGGTCTTGAGAGGAGGTCTAAGATTATGTGTTTTTGTTTGTTTTTGACTTTACTCATGCGGAGTACAGTTTGTTATGTAAATATAGGATCCATGAGTAGCTCATTATAACAAACTTTTCCTTACTACTTTACATTACTCTTCTATTATACTGTCATCAGCAATGTATAATCCATTACTTAATCTAATGTTAATAACACTATTGCTAACAGTGTGTGCTTCTTTAAATTAGACTATTCTATAGCAAGCTCAATTCCAAAAACTAGCCCTCTATTTTTGTTTGGTGAGGTCAAGCTACAACTGGATTGTGCCAGGTGTCATATTTGAGAGGTACCTGCAAATTATCATAGAGAGCAGAATTAATCTGCAAAACGGTCAACACTCTTCAGTCTGCTCATTGAACTCCATTATGAACAACCATTCCTAACCCCTGGCAAGTACGCATGTTTATGCTTTTAACACTTTCACTTTGAGATGTTGATTTGGAGGCATTTACCCCAGCCCTCCATACCCCCTACAGTGGTATCCTGCTTAGACATGCTCTCAGGACCATGATATGAATATAAATGTGAAATTAATATAAGCCTGGCACGGTGGCATCCCTTAGATGTATGCAGATTCACTCGATGATGCTCATTCAGTATGTACAGTTGCAGGTAGACCTCCAGCTGTTTGTTTGCTCAATTTATCCCTTCTCAGGCTCAGCGAAGGAGGATGGTTTTAATACATAAATATATAGATGTTAATATATGTCTGAGTCTGGTTAAAACCTTAAAGTGGATATCAGTGCCGTTTGTGATGTTACTCTGAATGCTGTTTGCGGTAGAGGAAATGCTGTATCAGGGGATCTATGTTACAATTTATAAAACATCCAAGGGGTCAAACAAGTGTTATTAACTCAGTTCTAACATAGATGGTGATGCGTACATGTCATGTGTTTTCTGTTGATGCAATGGTGTTGCTCACCAACAACAACGACCTTGAACTCCAGGTACTTTATGTCCAGGTAGTGTTATGCAAAGTGTTGAATGACACTTAACAAATGTGAATCAAGAAAACACCATTTCCGGCTTCACTCTGATCCTCCCGCACACTCAGTTCCTCTTGATGGTTTAGTAGCTTCATCCAAAAAGCTCATGGATTGTCATGTAAAAGGCCACACATAGGCCACAAATGCATACGCCTATCACCAGCTGCCAGTAGGCCTACAAATGTCAATGTCAAACATCTCAAGTAACATTATACGTTGATTGAGATGTCATAAGGGTCGGGAGGTCATTTTGAAAGTAGAACAAATCTTTTTTATACAATGAGGTTCTAGGATGTGAATTTAAACCCTATCAATTATATACGGAATATAATGTCCCTCATGGTGTGATTTATATCTAATCTTGTAATATATCAAGTTGTGCAATAATGTGGGATCTTTGCAATATGTTTTAAATTAAATGTTAAACTTGTTTTATTGCAAGTATGCTACTAAATCCTTTACATAGGGTATGTCCCTGCCTTTTTATAATTGCTAGCACACTTGCAGTTTAATGCTGCACTAACTGCTATTTTTGGTTATGAACGCTAAATGAATAATTATTAATTTCTTTAGACTTAGATTGAATGGGTGCTTAAAATGAGAATGCTGATGGAATGCCTATGTTGCAAAAGTGCGAAATGTTAAAAGCACAGGCAAGTCTTTGCTAACACTTAGCATAACAACTTAATAAGCTGATAATATATTTTAGTATTTTAAGACTCACTGTTATTTGGTTTTGATGTTTGTGACACAAATCACATAGTCCATCTTTAAAAGCTATACTTGTGGGAAATTACTTTTTTTTTTACAGTACTTTCTTGAATAATGGTAAAAATTCAAGCAAGTAATAATTGGATTACATGATTATTTTAATATTGATATTTGCTTTGTTTTGGGACTGGGTTTTTAATGTACTCTCTAAAAAGTGAATTTATATTGTGCTTTGTCTGTAAACTCACAGCATTCCCTCCAAAGTAAGTCCCCAGTTCAGAGGAGAAATGTTATTGTTCATAGAGACTTCAGGCTGAAAATATAATGCCTCTAACTGAAATATGAATCTCTAATCTTCAAAGCGAGGAGCCAATGTGTCAGACTGGATATTCTGGAGTGTCTCGCTGACTTGTATTGGTGAGCAGCTGACATTAATGGCAAGCTGGGTACCCAGGTGTGGCTAAGTAACTAAATTGTGATGAATGACTCATAGTTTTTCTTTGCAATGTTTCTTTTTTATGGGGGAATGGTAGTCTGTGTGGTTTCGGCTCTCCTATTTCTTATAGATCCAAGATGTTTAACCGATCTTAATCTCAAACACATTAACAGTTTCAAACACATTTTAAATTAAATACAGCCTTCATTTTATTTCCAGTTTGTGTGAAAGTTCACGGATACTGATGAAATTCAATTCCTTAATGGGAAAGGCAGAGGCGACATTAATTTCACCATAGACAATAATGCAGTTGAGACACAGGGGATGGAGGGCACAACTTTCATTTTCCTCAGCTGGAAGAAACTCTGCTGTTATGACTTCTTTTTCCATCTACTTCCATCTACATCTAAAGCAACTAGCTCAAGTCCATTCATCCATTCAAAAGTGATTTTCAAAAAGTCAGAAATCACTAAATGGAGCAAAAGTAGATGAAAAGGTTGAGGGAGTATCAGAACACAAAGTGAATTATAACACAATTACAAATTAATTGCTGAAACACACTGAACATCACTGATTATTTTTAACAGTGTGGGAGCTGCATGTGAAGGTGAATGTTTAGAGTTAGTAAAATGTTTCCAATAGTACCCAAACCCAACAATGATCAAACTTGCTGACCCTCCTAACTTCTTGACTGAAGGCGTACACCATATAATTTCTGGACACTGAAGACAATCAAAACATGTTACCTCCTGCTTTCAGTTTCCACTAATGTGCAAAGATGTCTATGGTTGCACTGAAACCAGACTAGTGATCCAGTAAAAGCTGTACAAATTATGTATAACTAACATCAAAGAAATGTCATCCAATATTAATTTCCATCCATTAAATGAAGAATGACATTTGGGCATACTTGCGTTTGAGTGACACGTTGCTATCATGTCAGTTCACCTGCCATCTCTAACTAGTAGTGGTATAGTTAATGAGCTTGTTGTTGAGGAAGGAGCTCAGTTTGAAAAACCAAAATAGCCTGTTCAAAACAAATAGTAAAGAAAGCTGATGTTGTTTAAGAACAAGTGGAATGAGAAATATGACTTATTCTACCCAGGGAGAGACCAGTGAGCTTAATTTGCAATGCAGGGGGTATTAAAATGCCCTTAAGACAAGAACCACACAACTTCACCAGTTGAAAATGTCATGTCAAGCTATCAACAGAATAATTGTAATTATTCAATTATAATAATAATTGTAATAATTAATTATTAATAAATCAATGATAGAGCAAGAGGGGGCAAAATTATCTACATTTCCAACTATGAATACAATGAAAAACTATTGAACTGTAAAATCAGTGTCTCTGCTGGCCTGGCATACCATACATACATTTGTTTAACTACTTGGTTACACAACAAAGGAGTCACTTTCCCATTAAAATAGAATTGCTCCATACCCTTTCTGGCCCTGTCATATATTAGACATTTTGGTAAATGTACCTCTATGACTTGCATTTGAGTACCCCTGGTTTATATCAATAGATTGGACAGTCCAAGGGCATAAGATAAGTCGAGCTGAAACTTAGAAGCATTTAAAGCCTAGTAATGGCGAGGTCACAATCATTCAATAAAGAACTAAAGAGTTGTTTGTACAGTATACCAAGATAGATTATTTTGAATTAAATGCTGTTAATGCTCACAAATAAGCATGCCATTTCAAATAACAGCTGATTATTCCAAAGCTTGCAGTGAGACATTCTTTCTTTGATGTCAATAAACCAAAGAGTACATGCCAAAGGCCATTTCAGTCAAAGTAAAAATCAACTCAGCCTTTGTGAGAGTGGGACTGGAGCTGGAACAATCAGATTGTTGAGGTACTCACTTGAACAGGTCCTTCCTCTCTATGGAGCTGGTCCGGGGGGAGGACAAAGGCGGATTAGCTGGCATACCATCCCACCCCGTCTAGCCTCCACATCAGGACCAGACCCTGAGGTCCACAGATCCCGCCAATTAACTTGTCTTTCACTCTGCTCTTTTTTCGTCACTGAGACTTCATGGCTTCGTTGGTGAAATGGCTTAAGACCCCACCACCCTCCCACCCCATCCCAAGTACTCTAGTATGTCATTACCTTTACCCAGAATTCCCATCAGGAGAGACTTTTGTGAAATGAAAGGACTACAAGTGTGCCAGTTGTGAGGATTGGCTCAGTCAATTAGAAAGGTTAATTCCTAATAAGACTTTAATGTATCTATAATAGACAATATGTGTGTTGATTGATATTATATTATGATTAGCTTAACATACAAAGAAGGAAGAAAATACAAGTAGACAAACATGTTTCAATTGAGAACATTTGAGTCTTTCTAGAGCCTTAATAATGTCTAGTAGAGAATGTAATTAATTCAGAATTAATTCACACTGTAATTAATCATCTATCATCAAGGTCATTCACGGCAGTGCGATGTTAGTAGATATCATATTTTTGATAAGCAGGTATAAATCATCTGCCAGGAGGCATGTTTTTCCTGACACATATTTTGGTTCCTCACAAGCCAACCAAACCATGCCTCCCACGGTTACATCACCAGATTTGATAAATCTCATTAGCCCTTACTCTGCATGCTCATTTGCATAAACGTGTCTCCTGTTCACAAGCCTGGGGTAGCAGAACCTCCATAAATCCATCTGTTTGGAGATGACCTGATGAGTGACTCTCTTGTTTCTCAACTACAGAAGGCTGTTTATGTCACAGTGTTCAGTTTGTCAAATATCCTTACTACCCTCTTATGTGGTTTGCTGAGAATAAGACATATGGTAAATCTACCCCACAGTTATTGTTATTTACATCCTCAAACAATACCAAAAAGTAACAAAAAAAACACAGCATTCTTCATACAAAAGCAGCAGGCTGCATTGTGTCCCTCTGGGACACACTGCTTTGGCACCCGCCTGAGCTCTCTCCACAATAATCAGCCTTTTTATTGTGTTGTTGTTTCTCCACCATTCTCTGATCAAGCCAAACACTCTTGTATTATTCATTCAGTTCAATAGTTTGACAAAGTGCGGTGGAACAAAATCTGTGCATTGGAATGTAGTATATGGAATGTAGGGCATCAATAAATTATACAGTGGTGCTTAATGATAAAGTGCATGAGTAGTAGTAGATGAAACCCTACCGTAGAAAACTGTGAATATGAACTCCATTTGTATGAGAACATGTTTTACTGAATAGAAAGACCTTGAGCGAGACATTTTAAAAGAGGTCAGACATCTTATTTCAAATGAAGTTTTTATCAGTAATAAGAGTATTAACACCCGTGTGGGGGTGATGATTATATTAATGATCAGGGTGTTCCCTTGCTCCAAATGAGGGTACGGCTGTATCTAGCATGGGGGAGGGAAGCTGGATATAAATATATTTTCTGTCTGTCTTTGTCTCCAACATTGTGCTGTATTCAATGGGAGACTGTAAATGTATATTGTGTTGTTGTTTTGTTACTCCACTATTATTCCTGCGAGACATGTTTTACTTTGAGAATATCAGGCACTGTCTGTTGGCTTGTCTGCGATTGTCAGCTACATCCCAGCACATGTAGGACAACTCTGACCCATCACTCTCTTTAAAATCCTAGCAACAGCACAGGAAAAGGTACTGCTTGCCTCAAACGGCAGGACCTGGCACTCTTTATCTAACTGGGGGTTTATTTTAATTGTATTCTTGCAGATAACACACCAAACGAATGTGTAACAGTGTAGAATATCCAAGGGTTGATTTATGAATGAATGTGAGTGTGAATTATATTATTTGGGCTCTAATACATATGTTTTTATATCCTCAGATCATTTAGGTGTGGTCTTGGTAATTGTGTCTCCAAAAACTAGGGAATTTGTTCATCTTCTAACCTAATTCTCTTTTTTTTCTCCAATCCACAAAACCATAGACATTTTAATAATTCTTTGGTGTGAATATTTTGCAGATATATTCAATATGAATGTTTTACAACATAGCAGATATGTTCATTAAACAACATTTTGTTTAAATTGATAATAAAATATAGTCTGGCTGGCATTGCATTGTTTACAGTTTTGTGTATATTTTGGATTTGCACCTCATTGAAATTTTATATTTGCACTCTATTTGCATACTTTCCTACTTTGTACTTCAACTGCTGCACAACAATTTCCTTTTGGATAAATAAAGGTCTGTCATCTTATCTAATTTCTCTCAAAAACAAATTTACTATTGCAAATTAGTAGTATACAAGAGCTTCAGTGATGACACTAACATTAATATGTAGCCTATTAAATCCCATAGGGTTGCCCCTTTGATTGACTTGGCCATTTTAGGTCAGTAGATACACTTAAGTTTCTTAATGGAACCCTGAAATAGGAATTGTGTAAAAATGTGTTTATCTGTACGATTACATCTTCCATTCTTCCTGTCTTCATGCTATTTTTTTAAGATTGTTTTTTGGGCTTTTTTGCCAGAGACAGCTAAAGTGGGAGAGAGAGAGGGGGGATGACATGCAGCAGAGGGCTGTGAGTTGGATTCGAACCCAGGTCCCTGAAGTAAACAATAAGCCTTGTACGTGACGCGCGTGCTTTACCAGATGAGCAATCTGCACCCCTGTTTTCACTTTCTAGCCAGCGAGAACTGACAATTACTAACTTCTTCTTAAAAAAAAACTGTTCCTATCCTTAGCTTTGTAAACTGTGCTAGGCTTTAATCAGACTAGTTTTTTGATGCACTTATGCTTTTTGTTACCTTGTGTTGTTATATTGCTTCCATTGTCTTCCTCATATGTAAGTCGCTTTGGATAAAAGCGTCTGCTAAATGACTTTAAATAAATGTAAATGAGAATACAGCAGACAGAAGTTTTTTTTGGTCTGCAAGTCTGTTCAACCTGCTCATCCTCATACTGACAGACAAGGCCATGGTAAATCCTCAGTTCACTTCCACATGAAATTCCTGCAGGAAAAATCCTTCCCTCGTTTTCCAGTCGGGTGTTGCCAGTGGTAGTTGGCCTTACCCCAGCCAGTCGAAGCTGTAATATAATTTCATATTGATTTCTTGTTGACCTCCCATGAAGCAGTCATCATTCTGTAATGTGCTCCACACGTCTTCTTAATGAAATCAATACCCCCCCGCAAAACAGAAGTCCAACAGGACTCTCTGGGATCTCAGTGCTATTACAGAGTGAGTATGGGGAATGTTTGTAGGTTAAAGACAGGACTTTCACAGCCTTGGCTCATAATGAACCACACCTGAAGATGCAGGATACTATATTTAAAAAATGTTTAAAAGATACATACACAGTGGGTTTGTCCTGCAGTCAAGAAAGGTTTTTACAAAATGTAACAAATACTATTCACTACATGGGGTTTAATGAAGAATTTAGGTGTACAATTGTATTTTGTGTAAAGTGTTTTGGTGATTGTGGTTGAGCTGTTTTTTGCAAGATGTGGTCAAACTTGAATTTTTGTGGGGGCATAAAATGAATCTTGCAAAACGTTTACAGCTTCATAACCCAGACATGTTTGTCAGCATATCCAGCCATTTTGGCATGATGGAGTGAACGAATGCGGTGTCTCCCACTCTTAGAACATTTGATTTTGACAGCTCACGTACACAGATTATGATTTATGTAACAAAATTGCTTCTGAGGAATTGTAAACTGTGAAATTTCAGATTGTAACTCGAGCATCATTCATCACAGACGCTGTCACAGTTTGTTATGTCTGTTCAATCCTACCTAATATGACAGGGAACTTTAACAAGGAAGAATATAGTGCATATTACGATTAAAAATCCTGTTGGCAAGAGTCACTAAATCTGTCAGCTCGACATGTGCATTGCATTGTAGTAATGTAGGTAAATCACTAATCCCCTATTGTGAAGGGAAATGGTGCGTATCAAGTCAGGTGGTGGGGAGGTGACTTAAGGGGTCCAATATTGTTCAATTTATTCTTGCAGAGGTAATCTACCTTTGAATACATTAGGGCATTGAACAACAGAGCGAAACAAAAAAAGGCACAAGCAAACACATCATCACATACATGCACACCTACTACACACAGTTACATAAAGAAATAATAATGCATAAACGTGATGATATTGTTCATGGCTGCTGCAATAACAGGTAAAACATGTTGCCTCTGTTTTGCTTGTTCTTTTTCAACATTTGCAGTGTCTCCTCTGGACTGTGTGTAATGTCCTTTAACGCGCTTAACACCCTCCATCTATTTGGATGACATCGCTGTCCACCAATGACAGCACTGTTGTGGAAACTGTCAAGGTGACTTTTGCACATCCGACCCGATTTGCCAGTGGCACTACCTAAGCCAATGTTGACTGTGGGGCTTTTCCACAGTTTAATTTTGAAGAGCCTTTGGACCTTCAACACAGCAAAACACACCACGTCGCCCTCAAACCTGAAGTGGGCACGCTTTAACAGTGTCAGAGGTGGTTTAGGTAGTGTTCTCTGAGTATGTGCAACTTTAAAGTGTTTAATTTTAGGCACTTTTTTGATGTAGTCATTTAGTTGATGATGATAACATCTACAGTATATTCATGATGTCTGAGTCAGAAACAACGAAAAATGTTTAAAATGGTGGTTTGTATAGAAGTCAAGTTTTACAGAATGACATCAGTCTAAATCACAAACTGGGGTTGCAGCAGAGCATTCCATCTTCAATAAGTGACTCTTCCCAATAATCCCCCCAAAGAAATTCCTCTGGATATGTGTTTTTTCTCCATCAAAACGATGCAATCAACTCTGTAGCTACTATTGAGGATACTGAGGTCATGTTTTCTTGGAATACGCATGTTTAAGCAACATAGAAGAAGATCACATTCTGCAACTAATTAATTGCATGGCTGATATTGGCTGATATTTAATTTTTTATATATTTATAATATTTTATAGGCTGATAGGTTTGACTTATTTAAGCCAATAAATGAGCATGAAAAAAAGATAAAAGCAGCAAGTGACTTATCTTACCTAAGAAATTAAGACATACCCACATTAGAGCTTTTGTTAGTTTGCTGTTTGCTGAGATATAAAGCATTACACACCAGCTAAATTGATACTGTGAAGCATGCTCTGTGGAGTTCACTGATGTCACATTGTACAATTTCCATGCACTTGAGCTTTTCAGTCACATCTGGCAGGCATTTAAATCTGCTAAAGAATAATGAAATGTTTAATTTACATTGTGCAGTTGAAATGTTGGTCCTTTCAAAACGAGACACTGTCTCTGAGGAAAGGAAGATGGCATGATGTAGGTACAGGGCTCGGGAGCCAGGGATTGGCTGTATACTCAAAGAGTAAGAGATTTCTTCAACTGGAGCACAGAGAGGAAAGAGAGGACATGTCTGATGGGACTCATTATCAGATAAAGACAGACTTCGACCCCCCATGGGTGTAGAAAGCTGAATCTCTAAACTCTCACTAAAAAATAAAGAGAACAACCTGCATCATCAGTAATATCTCACTACAATTAATGTATGAATAAATAATAAATTTAGCCTCTCATTGCTGCTACACTATATTCTCAGAGCATATTGTATGAATTCCGTCATCCAAAACGTCACAGGATCAATCCCTACAACTGCCAGGAGAGTATGAAGTGTGCTACGGCAAGACACTGACAACCCCCCAAGCCGGTCGCTCTTTGAAAGTCACTCTGGATGAGAGCATCAGCTAAATACTTTGCTGATGCTCAATGTAAATGTAAAATGTGTTTCATATTCATATGCAGTCTTGTGTCAACGCCTGTAAAATGAGACTCTTGGTACAGGAAAGAGCCACTGTAGCGCTCCACCACACATGGGTCTGACACATTAAATAGCTTTCAAATGAACAACAGCAGAGAGCTAGCATGTCTGACAGAGTCTGATAACATTAAATACATGTTCGTCACAGTCATGGGTGCTTGAAACATAAATGTATGTGTTACTTGGCTTCAGAAATATCAGCTTTTGCAGCAGAATGCTCTAGATTTGCACTGGCCCAAGATGAGGGGATGGAGAAGGAGAGGGGAAAGGGAAGCGGGAGGAAGGGGGAAGGGAGGGGTTGATGAGGGCTGGGGGTGATGCACAGGGAGTGGAGTGAAAGAGCAGGTGTGAAAAATGAAATGCACAAATGGTGTTGACGGAGTAAGCACTAAAGAGGATGGGCAAACGCCTGCACATCTAATGAGTTCCCGCCAAAGACAAAGAGACTGTCCTTCACAGCAGATTGTCAGACATGCAAATGCAGTGATGTACCATCAATGTATGCAAACCCTTGAGACATAAAGAAAAACACTTTGTGGACACGTTTTAGGCTCTTGTACAAAAGCAAGACTGTACAACCTATGCAAATACAATTGGAGACAAAGATATCACATGAACACGTGCACGTCTGACATCAACAGATTTACATGCATATACTGTACACACATTCAGGAATGCAGTGATAATCAAATGCAATAGATTGAATTTATTTTTCAGAAAGGAGTTGTTTTTTTGTTTTTTTTTTCTTTTTTTACCACCAACAAAATGCAATTAAATCCCATTCCCTGCAAATTGGGTGTTAGCCAAGTATGCCCTGCACACCACGTGCGAGAGGAAAACAGAAGGAGAGAAAGTGAAGAAGGTAAGCAAGAAAACCAACAGAGCTGATCTTACCCTTAGTAACAGAGGACAAAGAGAAACAGATGGAAGAGAAGAAAAGAGAGGGAGGACATTATACAAAGCAGAAGGTAGAGAGAGCAAGGAAGATGGACAATGTGAAAATCCTTGAAGCATTTCAAGTAACAAGCTCTAAAGATTCGCTCCAGAGGGAAGCAGTTCTCTGAAATCTCATTGTAGATCATTTTGTAGACGTGAGACAACAGTCAATCTTCAGAAAGGAGGCAAATACAATTACCCATTTAACTGCTCAGCCCCTCTGCGTAGAGTAGAGTGCTTTAACTAGTCTACCGGTGTACTGAATATTCTAGTCAGGTGTTAAATTTGAAGTCAGGTCGTGTTGAACCTTTAGAATAACAGTCTGTACTCTACTATAAGCTTCATAACACCAACAATAACATAAACTATCCTTAATAATTTACTTGGCTGGGGTTTGTTTTTTTTATTTGCTAGGATTTCATGGACATGACCAGGTTTGTGCGTATTGCATGAACTTATTATTTACATGGAGAAAAGACGCAACGCATTGTCTCCGATTCATTAATTGTCTGAGGCAACAACAAGGAAAGAGAAAGCCAGACAATAAGTGAGAGAGAGAGACTTGGTTAGTTAGAAAAGAGAGTGTAGTGAGATTATGCTCTTTCTGCTAACAAGGCGGTGTGTAGGAAGCCATTTAAAAATAGGCTAGCATTTAAAATGGGCCAGATTGTAGATAAAGCAGCCTCTCTCTGCCAGAGTAATGAGCTAGGACCCACTAGCTCTATTAGTGGAGAAAAACACACACACACCCAGCTGTGGCAATTAGATGTTGGCAGTCATCAGATTATTATTTTTACACAATACGTTAGGGCAAATTATCAATATTTGCCTGGTCAAATGGATGCATGCAAATGTAATATGCTAATAAGTGCACATGAGCGTAGATATGTGTTTGCACCTGCATGCAAGTGTGGTTACATGCATGTTATAGTGTGTGGCATTTGTGTTGGTGTGTATTCAGACAATAATGACTGTGTCTTTGTGGACATGAAATTATTAGTCTGTTATCAACATGGGGCAAAGAAATGTCACACCCATATAGCGGTGGAATAGATGTGAGCAGATGGATCATCATCCCTTCCTTTGTTGCCTGCATTGGTGCCGTCCAGTACGAGCTGGTGGGCATATTGTCAATTTTCTGTACAAAGACCCCAACCCCCACCACATGTAGAAACATGGCACCGCCATGGAAGGGAACCCCCTCCCTCTGTAGATAAAAATGACTTTTTCTAAGGTAATGAAAACACAGGCAATATTTTCAGGCAATTATACTCTAATGAAAACATACTTATGAATATTATATTCAATTTCTGCCAATAGCTTTTCCTAAATGTTATACACAGGACCTTTAAATGAACTTCATGTGTTTGTGCTTCTGTGTTCAGAGACAGTTGAGTAAACAGTAGAATGGTTAATTTACTTTCAAATCAATATTGTAGCCCACCACCCCTCCATAGTACACATACATATTGGACGATTAAGTACCTCTGCCAGCATTCAGCACCACTGCAGGCATTGTGTATCCTATATGTAGCGATGTGAATATAAGGATGTAAGGCTATGAATGTAAGGGTGGTGTATGGGCAAATAACAAGTATTTTAGGTGCTATGTGCCTTTAACATTTGGTTGCATCTCTAACTTTCAAAAAACAAAGTTTATGTCCTTTCACATACTTACAGTTCATTTTCACCTTTTCTTAACTGTGACCACAACATTTCGCTAATCTTAACAAAGTGTTTTAGCTGCCTAACCTAACCACGCCTTCACCAGTCTATTTCCCATGACCACAGTTTTTCCCTAACCATAACCATACTGTAGCTGCAATTCACAGATGCTGTAGAAATCAAGAATTGTCATGTTCATAGAATTTTAAAAACCTTGGCATTGGATATAAAAACATCACTGGGGTAATCCAGGGTTTTGCAGAATCATCCAACATTGACCTTGTCTGGCGATGTGGTTGTGATGAAGCATTAATCATGTAATTTATAGTACAGGGCAGCCCAGGGCATTATATTGTAGTAGCATAAGGGTGGAGATAGGTCACAGATAGATCACTGGTCCCAAATCCCATTTGATTCTGCCATAGGCAAACAAACTCACCATTGAAAAAGATCTTTCATCCAATTTAGTTACTTGAGTGGGGAGCAGGGCAACAACCACTCTGAAGATACTTTCTAGCTTTACTCAGTGGTTTTCTAAAATGTCTTAAGCACCAAACAGAAGCCGTTGAAAACTAAAAAATAGGTCCTTAACTTGAAATTCTACATTATTTTATAGTGAGGATTTCAAAAACGACATATGTTATTATTGTTAATTTTGTGGTGGTCATACAGAAAGATCTGGTAGGGCACACAGTGTATTCCCCTGTATCATGTAGACTACACCGTTGCTGCCCAACTGAGAGATAATTGTCCAGCCCAAGGTAATGTGTTATGAGATGTTTAAGAGAGCTTTGCGCAGCTGACCCCAGACCCAGTATGTAAATCAACCGAAACACAGCATCAAATACATGCAGATGTATACCTTGCCTCAGGAAAAACAGTTTCTCTTGCATGAAGGTCTGCAAACAACAAGGAACATCCTGCCAATAGCCTTATGTCACCCAGGCCATGAAGCACATCACTCCACGGGCATGTATAATCTCTGGGTCAGGCCAAACATCAAAATCCTTTTTTTCTCCGCACATTTGATGCTTCTGTGTTCAAGCCACACTTATCTCTGGAAAACAGAGATCCATTGAATAACCGCTTCTTTATGTTGTTTATTCAGAGCACATGGCTGATGTATTTGCCCTGCAGCTCAAACAGGGTCAGAGGAATAGTGTATCCTCAATAGCATTCAGCCTTATGCACTTACATGCACACTTAGACATTGTCTGTCTTCAGTGCACAAGTGTTTTACCAGGATCTGGAAAGAGTCTGTGGTCGTGAAGCACCGCCAACATGTGTATTCTTTTAGATTATTTATTTCCTTTAAAAATAAGCAATTTAAAGAAGGGCATTTGTATTCCATAGGGATAAGATATATTATAAGCTTTCTATTAAAGGTGTGAAGTACATTAATAAACACTCTCATGAACAAAAAACTCAGGAAAAATCATGGATTAACATCTTTAAAGCAAAGAAAAACATTATTTTATTTATTCATTTTTAATTTTTTAACTATGTGTTTCTTTTACAGACTTTTTACAGTTGAACTCATGAATTTAATTTATAAATAATTCATAGAAATATAATATGTACTTTCATTGCATTTTAGAAGAAGTGGTTTTGGTTTGTTTTTCAGCAGCAATGGGCATCATAGGTATGTGGGCACACACTCCTGAGATATTGCTTCAGCTCGCTCTGTATCCAACAACAGTATAATGCCACATATTTTAGTTTCGGAAAAGCAGTAGTCAGAATGATTGACAGTGATACCTATTACTCAGCCACTAAGGCCCATTGTGCAGGCAATAGTACATAAATCAGGTTTCATTACCTGCTGTTGCTGCCCGTCTGTCCTACCACGTCACTGTGCAAGATGCATTGCACTTGATCAAAGTATATTCTGTTTCTGATATAGTCACAGGGCTGGGACCGAGCCTGGGGTTGTTTTTAGGTACAACACTGGAAGCAATGTGAAACAGAACAGCAGAAGAGATGGAACAGAGGAAGGGTAAGACAGCAAGAACGTGAGGTCATGGCTCCCCCTATAGGGCAATAGGTGCAGACTAAATTGTACATAGGGGATAGCCTGAGAGCCTCTGTTCCTTCACTCTACTACCCACTCAGGAATGTCTGGTGATCCCAGACACCAATTGGCACTTAATACACGCAGGACCAAATATGCAGGAAAATAAGTAAATAGGAGCTTGTATTTCCCGGACATTTCGAGCAGAGAGGAAGGATGCTCACAATGGGAATAAATGAGGGAATCATTCGAGGGAAGCAAAGGTTCGTTTAATCCACCGTCAGTAGCAAACTGGCTTCTGGGGGAAAGTGCCAAGGCTGTAGAGCATGTGGGAAGAAGATCAGAGTGTTTTTATCCTGCTCCGAACCTCAGATGTTAGCCTTACCAGGAGCAATGATCTCACCCCCCACCTGCCACAACTGCCTTAGATTAATAACTGTGTACATCGAATTCATAAATGCTGGCTACAGCTGCCAGACATTTAGGAAAAGAGAGAAACAATGAGAGCTCTGCTTGGGATATTAATTATGTGATGTGGCTATTTCTGGACATTAGCAATCCTCAAAATATACACCTTGAGGAAAGTCGTAAAGGTGATATGCAGGTAGCAATAATGGCAAGATCTGTAGGTTAGGACATAACAAATATTGCAATACAAGTAGAAGAATGGTACTTCTTTGTATACCGGTGACAAGGGCCTTCACCAAGTCCTTGTAAAGATGGGAGGAATTTGAACCACATGTCGGATATCCAAGCTTTTATTATTCCTGAATAGCGCCTTAGTCAGGTACCCATGGCTCCTCCCTTCCAACAAAGTAGGGTCAAGAGGTTAGGCAGGTTGCCATTAAGCCCCCCTTTATCGTTCTACCCAGCCCCCCTATCCACAATGCAGGAGTAGGGGATCCAGGCTTTGTGCTTGCTTCATCACCTCCATGCCTTTAAGACTCTGGAGACTTTATCATGTCTCAAGTAACAGCCCAAGGGTTTGTTGAGGCATTTCCAGCCCCAGTCAGGTGTGCACTGCCGAATCATAAAAAACTCTGAGAAGAGCTAAAGGGATCTATGTTTGCCACCAATACCTGATTGAAGCTTGGCAGGCATCAGATTTTGCCAAAATCTAGTTATGACGACTCAGCACAGAAACTATCTCAATGAGCATCATCCTGACTACAAAATTAGGTCAGCATCCTGTTCTAAACTAGTCATATCCATATTTGTAGGAGTGCCAAAGTTCTCTTGCTTGTGAAAAATCCAATTTTTTTGTAATGTTGGCAGTACAAAGAGTAAAGACAGTCAAAAATTAATGAAGAAAGAAGAAAAAGAATCCAAACCCAGAGCATTAAAAGTTATTAAGAGAACTTGAGAAGAGACTGAATATGAATCTGAATACAAGAAGAACAACCCCTGCCATTTAAGACGTGATGAGCATCAAATATTTGCAGCAGGGAAAATTCAGTTACACAGGGAACCTTCTCAGAGTCTTGCTGAGCGCCTGACAGATCAACACTGACATTAAGGGATGTAAATGAGAAATTGTGCAATTCCTGGGAAGTATTAGATGTACGGCAAATGTGTGAAAAAACAGTAATACGAACAAAAACACAGAGAGGAACAAGTCTTTGCTGATTAAGATCAGCCACTCACTAGTTATTCCACCAAAACTAGAAAGGAACGATTTCAAGGGTGTTACATCAATACATGAGAGAGATAGAGTGGATAGTTTCCTATGAGGGGAGCAGAATTTACTGCTCTTATGCTTCATCAGTGTGCTGCAGTGGTGGCTGTAAATCTGCAGATTGATCAAACTGCAGAGCCAAAGGGATCCAAAGCCTTATCTCAGAGTAAGGGCTCAGCAAAGTCGAAGACTCACTGTCGTGTGAGTGATGGCAGTGGCTATCTGGCTTCTACCGGGATCCTTACACTTCCAAACACAAATACACACAGCGAGCACAGACCAGTATAATCTCTCTCTTCCAAACACATACGTACACGTAAACCCTCATATATACTTAAGGAAAAGGATGGAATGTGAGACTGATAAGACAGAGAGAGAGATGGTTTGTGCTCTCAGAGGAGATTCACATACAAAGATGTCTTCTTCATACTCTTCTTCCACTTAGAGTTCTTCCCTGCAGCACAACACTGCTTCATTACAACCTCTGCAGGTAAACAATGACCTCATCCTGGTCAAATCCATACCTGTCAGCCCACCATCCATGTCTGCCAAAAGACACTAAACAATCCATTCAACCATGTGTGTTGTTGAGGGGGGATTACTTTTATTGGACATCTAGAGCCTGAAGGCTGAAGAGACAGACATACCTAGTGTGCCTGCTAGGCTCAGGGAGGGCATCTCTCTTGTCTCTTTACCTTCAGTAACACACAAGGTACTGATCCCGCATGGTGGATGCTGGGGGAGGGACGAGGGCACATGCTTGGAGAAAAGAAATCTGCAGCCTGCCAACCCCACGGCTATGCTATCGTTACTCCTTTCTCTTCATTGCAAATATGAAGGTGTTGTATTTGAAGTGTTGGCCTGCTTAGCTGGCAAAGACCCCAAAATAGCTCAAAAGGATAACTGCGGAAGTTAGAAACTGTTGATTTCTATTTTTAGACTATGGGGTACAAGACGTGAACGTGTGTTTGTGTATGTGTGTGTGGAGGATGAACACGCAAAGAAACCAGCATGTAATTTACATACTTCTCCTTCGAAATGTCTTCAGGTTTATATAATCTGACAACTTTGTGTAAAGTGTTGGAATACCGACTTTAGTAGATGTGGCATTTGATTCACTATTTTCACTCCCTGCCACCACTCCCACACTAGGACAAGTTTTTTAAATAAAAATGTCCTCCTGATATTATTTCCATTAACACAAGAGGCTCAGATATTCCTAATCTTTGTGATATATGGTCTTTGTCAGAGTTTTCAATTAATGCTAGACTAATCCAGTAATCGTTTTGCTGGATCTTAATTAATTTTGTACTGTAATTTTGTTTCTCTTATCATGCAGTAGGGATCTCTCTAAAGGAGAAAAAAAGTGGCCTCCCTGTGGAAAAGTGGAATTCCTGTAGTCTACCTTCTGTTTTACTTCAAACCTACAGTACAGTTATCCTTAAACAGTCATCCTTTAACACTGTGCGATCACATATTCTATTCCAATGTTTTGTGCACAGAAAGAGATATTCAAAGCCCAAATAATTATATTATTTATTATGGTTGACTGGGTTTTATAAGACAGACACTGATACTTTTGTCCTGAAGCAGCTGGTTGCAAATATTGCATGTCATTATCTGATATATTAAATTGTAACAATTTCTATTAATCAAATTATTCAGTGTTTCATCCAGAATTATCCAAAAAAAGAAATTTCAGCTAAACGCTGGGGGAAATTATTAGATATCAATAAAGAATTAAAATGATCAAATAATTAAATCAAGACAACATGCAAATATACAAATAATGACTTCACGTGTTATAAAATATTCATTGAGTGATTACAATATCAGGCTGCCGTGTTAAAGAATAATAATAGGTTGTTTTTTTAAGATGTAGAATGGTACAGGAACACACTTTTCATCTTCACCTAATTCACAGACAGTGTTGTCACAGCTAAATATTTAGCAGTATTTAATACTTTCTGTCCACAAACAGTATCTTATGGACGCCCACTGTGGTCCTCGTTCGCAATGTCTTCTCCAAATCAGCACAGTCCTGAGGGGCAGGCTCTTACCTTTCTTGTGGTCGAGTGGTGACCATAACTCTTTCCAGATGCTTCACTGTAAGAAATGGAGAGGTAGTTGTGTAGGGCAAGAGAAAGTGAGAAAGGAGGGAGAAACCAAGAGGGGATGAGCTCACTTTTCATTTGTGTTGGCTATAAATAAAGAACACATGCAGGCTATTCATTTTATTCTCTTTCTATATCCACATAGCCATAAATCAGACCAAGCCAACGTCTGCACAGATACATGTACATCCTTAGCAGGCAAGGGAAATGTAGGGAGAGAGGGTGACTGGAAATCAAGAGGAAAAAACCCAGGCCTGGATTTTCTGACAGATAAGATATTGCACCATCCGTGCTGTTCTTCCATTGCATATCTCTAAAACCTGCTGGGAGGCTGTAGACTCACGCACTTCATATTTCTTCCCAGATAAATTCTGCTTACTCTTAAGCACATTTCCTGGACAGAGAAGGAGGAGACATGTCACAGTTCTGCTTGGTTTAAATGTCGGGCGTGTGATGGTCATTTAGATGAATGTGTGTATCATACACAAAAAAAAGGGAACTTTCTCACAAATTGTAACTTTCTCAAGACTCCAGACCCTCCACTCATGGCTATTATGCACGGAGGTCTATTCGTGTGAGAGCAAACTCAGTTCGAGGTCTGTGAAAGACGTCTGGGCCATCTGTTGGAAAAAGAAGCCAGTCATGTCAAAATGAAGCGTGACGAAGTCCAGGAAACATCGAGAGGGGGGAAAAAAAGACTTAAGCCTGGATTGGGTGAAGAACTGGTGGCGGCGTTTCACTTGTGTTTTTGGGGTTGACATGTTCTCTATGATCTTCGGTGAGCAAGAGTGCAACACCTGATAAACTGAACATACATCACTGTTACTTTCCTTTCTTTTGTGTCGTTCTCTCTGTCTATGTTTTATGATATTCCTCTTTTCAAAGGAATCTTTCAGTGAACCATTTGTCAAATTAGACACTGTGTTACCATTGAGCCTTTGTTGGCAAGACATGTGAGGGCGAAAAGAAGGAAAAGAACACAGAAAAAATAAACAGAGACAAGTAAAGGGTAAATATTATGACTGATGGCTTTCTGGGGTGTGTGCCTATGTCAATTGGCACCCCATATTACTGTTTCAGGTATCTTAGGACCTGTTATTTTGTCCCACCACACTGCTTATCCTTCTTATTTTAGTTTCTGACGGCATTTGTGTCTGCTAAAGGATTTGTGTTTCTGTGAAACAGTGTGTGTTTGGTTGGCAGGCCTTTTCACGGTTCTTCCACAGAAAAGAAGACACACCCAGCAGTGCGTTACCATTTTTGAGACTGAGACAGAAGGACAGAGACAGAATTATGTAAGCATGAGAAAAAGATGGACTGAGGCAGTCAAAAGGGGAAAAAAATTCAGGCGGTAGCGTAATAATGAACACAGTCTCGCTGGTTTGTACTGTTCAAGAGTTATTGTTCAAAACAAAAATTGCATTCTGTGAGGACAATGGAGGTGTGCGGGGAAGACTATCCCTCATTCAACGATTAGAAATAGCGAGGAACTAGTACTAAGACAGGCAAGCACACTATGTTGCTGTTGTGCAGTGGGAAAGACTATTTATTTACCTCTCACACACTATTGGTATTTCACTGACAGCTCCTATAAGCGGGAGCTCTGTAAATGTCACAAAGCAGAATTGCACATTTGTCGGTGCTTTGTGGCAAGTGACAATGTATGTTAAGTCATTACATAGTACACAGTGTTAAAGGGATGACACATATTCAGTAAAGATGAAGGAATCAGAAAATGATTTTGTGGAAATGCACCTAAGCTAGTTTCATTGAGAAAAGTTTTATAATGCTTGAACAAAGGTAACAATTAAGGGGAATTATTGAAGGAGATACAATAAATAGATACGTATGTTTTCTGTGTGAGTTGGAAAAAGGTCAAAAAGGTTGAGGACAATATGATTGTATTTGCATTCACAAAATATGTAACAAATGGGATGGGAAACATATGAAGTTTGTTGGAAGATACTGTACGTGTAGCTTAGTTTTGGAATCAGGTACTTGATATCAAAGAGTTGGATGGACACTGGACGATGAATGTTGGTCAAAGGAAGCGTGCACTTTGTTTTACAACTATGGGTTTGGTGCTATATGTTTTAATAACACAAAGATCAACATTTGTATGTTAAAAGAAACTGTTTGCTGAGAGGAATTCACAGTGGACTAATTGCATATAGACTAAATAAAAACTGTATACTTTTAAGATGATAAAAAATGAATAAGGTACACAATATTATGTGTATACAATTTATTTAAAAATGAATAATTTTTGTCTATGTTCCCAGTTGAAATCTTGTATCTCCATGTTGTGTGTCAGTCAGTGTCTGAAGTTTGTTCAATGTGCCATCTCAATAATATAGAAAATTTGTTTATTTTTGTTTTTCCTTTGTCCAGTGTAATGAGAAACATGCAATATTAAGTTAGTAAGATAAAAACTGAAATGTATTTTTAAACATGGATGATGTATTAAGACTGAATTGGCCAGATAATTTGTGAAAGTGTGGGAGATGATGAAAAAAGCCCTTTATAAGGATAAACCTTAGGCTTGTAGCATTTCTTTTCTTTTCAGTGCACATTTATTTTAAAGTTTTGCACGTAAACATATGTTATTTGAATGTATACTGTTTTAATGAATGGTTTTTTTTTTATAAGTGTTACCAGAAGATGCCTTGTTATATGTTTGATGATTGCTAAATAGCTGTGTCTAGTAATATCATGTGGGATGGACCAAAGTATTTGCATACTTCATGTTTGTAGCCACCTTTAAAAATCACCTGAAAATGCATCTCTTCTGTCAACACCTAACTGACACTCACTAAAGTCTTCTTCCTTTCTATCTCTTTTCATAAAAAAAACAAAAACCTTCCTATCCTTAGCTTTGTATACTGTGCTGGCCTTTAACAGACTATTTTTTGATGCACTTAAGCTTTTTGTCACCTTGTGTTGTTATAATTGCTTCCATTGTCTTCCTCATATGTAAGTCGCTTTGGATAAAACCGTCTGCTAAATGACTAAATGTAAATGTTGAACTATTTTTTAATAAATGTTGGATTAGTGATGAGCTCAAGTGCGAAAAAGAAAATGTTCATTCCTTCCCTGAAACAAAAGCCACAAAAAAGATTCCACAGGCCACACCAATTCCAAATGACTTCTTTAATGGTTATCTTCGAGTTGTTAGATGTCAGTGTGAGTTTATTGGAACATGTCAGAATAGTTTTGGAAGGTGAGTGACAAGCTCGTTGTTGTCGCAGCTTGAGCTGCCACAGAGTAGCCTGAGGAGATGTTAGTGTCACTACGCAGGCCAAGGCACTGATGCATTGTAGCCCCCAGCTAGTGCTCTTTTACCTAGCTACAACAAATCACAATTGTGACCCAAATATTTACCTCCCTCTTTAGCCTTGATACAGCCTTTTCAGAGATAAAAACAAAGGAAAGACTCAGCAGGTATTAACACAAAAATCATGCGACTATAATGCATTTTTAGTGTAAACATTTGGAAGTCTTGCTATGGGTTTCAGTAGCAGTTCAGGCTAGCACTGACCTCCTTTTAGCAAAGAATGAAGACAAAAATAGATGACATTTGTTTAATATCGGACTAATACATAACAGCTTTCACATTTTTTTCATCTGTCAGTGTTGAAGGTATTTCTGTGATTTCCTGAGAGAAAAATTCAATGAAATCTGTCTCCTCCAGCCAGATGGCTCTGTGGCTACCTCCCTGCTCTCTCACTCCCAGCACCTCCCTTCATCTGCCCACTTTCCTTCTCTGCTCTCTTTCAAATGTCACTTTGTTTGATACACAAGGGTGAGGGCCGGGGAGGAGCGCAGACATAGATTTGGCCAAGTGAGACGTTTGCTTTATCATAGATTTGTTTAATCCAAAACCTTTCCTCGGATGAAAATGTGCCAGACTCCCCCGGATCGGTGCTTTCTGGAGGCATTTTCCCAGTCCATACCAATAAGTACTTCACTGGGGCATGCAGCCAGTGGGACACACTGTATGAGAACATTTGCACACATCTGAGAACATACATTTTACAGATATAAGCTTAAACTATGAAGCAGTACCAGAGTACGGAAACTACTTTAAATGTTGTAATAAAAACTGAAATGCTATTTACGGTATTTGGCCAAATTCTGCTTCATTTAAGTCCTGAGTGCTAGCACAGATGAGGTGAACAGCGGTTTGTTGCTGTGTGTTGTTTGTAATTGAATCCTTCCACATTTCTCTAGAAAGCCATTAATCATTCACCTAATTGAGTCACGGACCAGTAATTAGCAGTGATTGGGAGCACGATGGTTGGAGTGATTCCCTTTGATTCGACACTCTTTAACTGCAGCACGGCAGCCGTTGGGAGCACATTCACAGCGCCCCCTGTTGAGGCTGACAGCTCCCCTGGCACATTAAGTCTCCATAATGATCAAAGCCAAGAACCTGTGCCTTTGACACAACCGATCTCATTTGTTCTTCAGAGGCAAACTCCCACACACCTACCTCTGTGATCCAAACATGACCACATGGAGGTCAGTGGACAAATATACTGACAAAGACATTAAAAAAAAGCAAAACAAAGAATCAAACAATGCCTTAAACTCAATTGAAAGATATTAGCCAGTAGAAATGAAGGGGATATTCTGGCAAAAGAAAACACTCAACTATATTGTAATTAAAATGATAACAATGAATATGATTAGGTTCCTCACTCAGCGAAGCTCAGTGGCCACACAATTAACTTAAGTCTTTTTCTCCTTATGCAGTTAATAAGAGTGTGCACAGAGAAAACCTTAGCATGGTCAAATACAGTTTGAATATGATATTAAACTTGCTTGATGTTCTTTGGTAACTCTTGCTATAGCCATTACTTTTAGTTAGACTGCAAGGTTGTGTCAACACAGATTGGCCAGCTAAGCTGTTACATTAACAGTATAATGTATACTCTTCACTTAGACCTTTGTAATTGTTTCGTCCACTCTCCTCCTGTCTATCTGCAACCCCACAAAGCCTGTGTTTCCTATTTCTCAACTCTCAGAAAAATATCTCAGGCATGTGTAAAGTTTGTGGGGAGTGCATATGATCACTATTATTTTGTTTCAGATGATATGAAACTACTATGCTGCAGGAGTTGAAAATATGGAATATAGTTTCTCATAGGAAGCTGTATGATAGAGTGCCAACCTGTGCAGGGTGTACAATATCCTACTACTACTCACAGAGAGGAAGCAGTACAAACCGATGCAAGAGGGAACAGACATATTACAAAATAAAACAGGAACTAACAGAAACTAAACCCAAAACCCAGACTGGAACAGACATATTCAAAATAAAACAGGAACTAACAGAACACAAAACCACAAAAGCATGTCACTTTGTGGTTAAGAGAAACTAATTTAGGAGTTAGGGTTAGGTTCACATGGGATCAGTATGTGTAGGCCAAATCACCTCAACAACCTTTACTTACTAGAGAAAGCTGCCTCTGAACAACAGACCTTTAACTTTATTGTCCCCAAGGGAAAACTTAATAATACATAAACATATTATAAAATACATAAAGACATATGGTACAACCCCCATACGAGCTCACATTAAACAATGTGGATCAGTAAGAGCAGGACAAGTAACATCATCTAAGGCTAAGCCAATCATCTATGGTTAGAACAAGATTTACCATCAACCACCAATATTACATAGAAAACAAATAATCAGCTGATTTATTACTGAGCATTTGACAGTATGATGATACAGTAGATAAGATGATAAGATGATAGATAGATAGCATGATAGATAAAATAATTGTTTACCCTGTTAGACCCGGGCTTTGGTGATCTGAGTCTTCATCCAGAGGGGAGAAGCTATAACTCTCTGTACAGAGGATGACCAGATACAGTGGACATCCAGAGAAATATCGAGAAGGCCATTCACATCTAATGCCAAAGACATGTCAAAGAGCGTTGAATAGAAACAAGGGTTACATTGTTTCACACTTGGGTCATGTGATGATATCTAAGCCAGTTCAAATCACTGATGAGGAGATGCAGCTGAAAACTATGGAAGAGATAGCAAGAATTGTCATTCTTCACATGACTGTAAGAGTTCACTTGTCAGGAAAACATAAACATGGGCTGACATGCTGTCATGTTTCTGGTAAGGACAGTCTCCATAATACATCCAGCCGACCTAAAAAATAGATAAGCCAGTACAGAAAAATGTGTATATAGAAGTTTTCATCTGAATGCAGATATGCAACACTGCATGGTAAATATCAGCAATGTTGAAAGCAGCAGTGCAGTGTTGGCAAACAAACATTCACCAGAAGATAAGTGTTAAACACACACACACACACACACAAATGGACACAGAAGGGTAATCCAGGAGTTGACCTGGTGAGCACTGCTCAGCTAGATAAAGGAGATTATCCGCATTGTGGTGAGCTGGGGCCTAGGTCCAGTGTGTGTGTGTGTGTGTGTGTGCATGCACATACACTTGTTTTCTGTGTGAATGTACACATGCACTTACTGTGTGTTTCCTGCTGATGTGTCTGTGTACCAAATGTGTTGGTGTTCGTGTACATGTTTGTGTACCAAGTTGTGTTACAGCATTCCGAGCAACAGCAATGACGGATTATCTGGATTTTCCAAGTGGGATTTTCAGCAGGGTAGCAGAGAAATACTACTAAGTCGCCTTCCCCCTCTGACCTCCAGGGCCAAAGGCGGCCTCCCAGGCTCTTGACGCCTGGCTAACTGTTCCAACCTGAGATTTTTATGGACAGACAGCCACTACCTGGGCATCCATGACACTGAGGTTAAAGTCAAGGGGTTGAGTGAGTTAGCATCTTGTGGGATCTGCTGTAGCCTCACAATAAATCTAATTCTTATTATTCTTATTATGGAGAACATATTTGAAATCATGATTCATAGAGCATTTCATTTAACTCTGCTTACCTTAATGATATTGCCATTATTATTGATGCCAAAAACTATAAGTATGGACAAATGTGCACATCATTTACAACATCCATCCAACTAGCTCCATGGAAACCAAGAGCTAGCATAGCAACTAATTAAGCAAAGCTAGCAATTCATCATGTAAACAACATGGCTAGAACACATCTGCAACTAATAGGATACCTGTTGTATAACATTAATCATGTTGTATGAATATTAACATGTTATTTTATGATAATTTTGTATATGTCAAATGGAAGAAGCTTAGCTAATAGAGGAGTAATCGTGTGCCAAATAGTTCACCAGTTTGTTGCTGATGTCCTGGCCTAAGATTTCCATAGAATTACCTTGATGATAAATGTTTAAGATAAACATCCATCATTCTCCAAATCCAGTCTCCTGGCACTAAACAGAAGTGTATAAACTAAGGATGAATTAGATCATCTCTGAAACTCTCTGTATTTAAGTTAAATCCCAGGTAATTTGATAAAGGAAACTTTCTCAAAACATGAAGCCACTGTGTCAGTAGACCCTCTCGAGCTCTTCCAGAAACAAATTCACCAATGTGTGTCTGAAGCATAATAGCGTAAAAGGGGGAACTGAAATGAGTCTAGGGCATTATTAAGAAGAGTCAGATTGATTTTTTGTCAGCGAGGGTCCATGTTGATTTGATCGATGCAGACGGGATGGGAGGTAGAGATGGAGAAAGCAGGAGAACAAAGTAAGAGACCCTTGAGAAAGGATCCATCCTTGGAGTTGCCTCTCATTGCCTTCTGGCCCAGACAGGATGATCCGCAAACTGAGCAGAGCTGTCCTCTTCTTAAGTAAGTAAGACATTCCTGGGAGGTCTATCTATCCATTTTTGATGAAGACCCAAGCCACAATTAAGATGAGTCCTTCTGTGGGGGCTGTGGAAGCCTGATTGATAGTTCCCACACAGCGAGGTCGATGAGTGTTAGGTCAGTGAGCTAGCGGCTTCCTCTGCAGAATAGCCTTTAACCCTTGCCTAGGTTGTAAGTTCCCTTCGGGAACTGAATATGGATGGTGTACATCTGCTTGTTAATGAATTAAAAGAGCAATTTAGGTCTTGTCATCTCCCAGAGGAGTTGATTTCATCTCCTTAACGATTGGCCCCAGTGAACCCGGCTTGGCATTGCCACATTTTATCTTAAGTTATACCATAAGAGAAGCTTATTAACAATGACGTGAACTGGAAGGTGTTAGTAGGTGCAGATAGGAAAATGCCTGAGGTTAGAATTAGCTTAATTGTTCATGTGAAACTTCCGACTAACAGTGTGAAAGCAAATTGGTATGTTGTCATTGGCCTCTGCCCCTTAAATAGCTTGGGTGTTTTTATCTTTTTACTGTTATTTGGCAGTAGAATAATCACTTAAACTGTTGCGTACATAATATGGAGTTATATTGTAGACATATACAAGTGTAAATGTCTGTGAATTAACTATATTGCTGCATTTTGTATGTATGACTGTGTTAACTCACACGTCATATAGCATTACATACAATACAACTTTTATTGAGTGGGATGAAAGTTACTGAGACTCACTCCATTGGTTTTAAATCTGAACTTCATCTCTACTCAGTATTTCACTGATTAACGTCTGATCAACCCACCATATTTCTAAGCAGAAAAGGGGCTCCAAATGACATTGCAGGAACTTCAAAATTCATCTTTAATAAAGATGAAAACACAAAGCTTTGGAGCGGGTAATTAAAAACTTCGTAGAGCTGCACGTAGAGCTTCTCAGGCCTCACTTCATTTTATGATAATGATAATTGAAAGATGGGGGAGGAAGGACTAAATTACAGAGCTGGATTAACAAAATGCCCACGCCGGGTGCTAAATTCACTCTCGTTACACTTGTGCAAAAGCGTTTCGCAGCACCAAGCCTCTGGTTATAGCACACTGACTCGATTACCACCCTCTTAATCAAATTCTTCCTCCTCAATTGCATTTGCAGCGATTTGAAATGTGTTTCTCTTCTCGCACTATTAAAATTCTCCCCTTAGGTCAGGATACACTTCAGCTCTAGAACAAAGTACCTTTAGTTTTTGAGGCCAAAGGAAATTCCTAAATATCCTCATGTTTATGAGCTCAAAAATGTGTCTTTTTCAATATGGTACTGCATAAAGTCTTTTCATTCACTTCCATTAGTGGTATGCAGCGCTCCTTGTGACTCCACTGTGAGGCTTGAATGTGGTAACTGGCACAAGCTTATACATTACAGGGGTGGGGTTTAGCCCTTTAAAGGTTACCAGTTTAGCTCAATTGAGAAATATTGTCACTTATTCAAAGCTACTATTAACTTATACTGGAATCAGGCTATATTATGAGAATTACAGTTTTCTTCCATCACTGTCCTCATATAGGGAAATAGGCAATTTAATACATCTTGTAGCTGCTGTAGTGAAGGTTCTCAACTTTGGGGAAATGCAGTATGATCTTCAACAACTAAAATAATTGTATGCCAGGATTAATTCATTTGGAATAGATCAGATATGAAACATCTAATGTTTAGATATTTTCATATTTTAAATTTTATTGTGCCAATATAATTTTTATCTGCCAACAATCAGTAAGAATTTCATCTTAATTCTCGAGTTTTGTTTTTAAAAAGAATGTTATGAAAAATGAATAATATGGAACTTTGTGTACCAGTGAGGGTGTTCAGAGAACGCGCACATATGGCATCTCCCATGTGTAAACAAGTGCAACTGTGGGGCTGAAAAATTATACTATTGATGAACAAAGAATGCAATCAGCAAACTGTCCAAGAATTAAATGTGTATGGAAAAGATGTCTACAACTGCACAGGTTATGAGTTCTGAGTTATGACACTTACCACTTTTTCAGGGTCCGCCATCATCTGCATAGAAGCGGCTGTCTGTATATCTGCCATGTCATGCATGTGACAACATTAAGGGGACCCACAGAGAGTTGCTCTTGCTAAATGTTCTTTGCTCAGAAGAACTCCCATGTCAGACACCCATGAAACAACCCTATCACATGGCCATCATTACAGTGTTCGCTTCATTGAAATATGGCTAAAAGTTTTAAAACTGGGTGAAAAGTCATAGAGTAAATGTATAAACTCTAAAGTGAAGATACTAGTAAGATACTAGTGGATATATAACTCAACAATATGTATATTTTATCCTGTTTTTGTAGTGTGGCCATTATCCTTTAGTAATAAAGTGCTTACCAAATTAATTGCTGGGATCTGGAAACATAACTCAAACACAATTCAGTTGGGCTGGATCATGTGAGCAGTTGTACGACCATACAGATTTTAAATAGGCCTCCAGGTAAGCCACACTGTTTTCTTGTGCGATAAGAGATTATTAGCAACATTTTGAGTGTTCAGGTTTATCTCCATAAAAGTTTTAGATAATGTAGCTAAACTGTTTTTACAAACTGAAAGATCATCTGACAGCTCGTGTTTCTTTTCCCTTTGGACAGCATTGTAGCAATGTTGCTGTGCTCCCAGATCTAAGCAATTACGTTGGTGAATACCAGTGTACTGTAAGCGATCTAGTGAGCATACTTCTAGTCTGAGTAAATGTCAACCTTGGCTGGAGGGTAAAACAGTAGGAAGGGCATTATTAAATAATACAGTACAGCAAGATTAGATAGAAGCAGATTAAGGGCAAATTACTTCTCCAACATTGTAGGTAGCTGTAACTACATATGTCTCTTTCTCTCTTACTATTTTGCTCATAAACACTTATACCACACTGTTCGTATTTTTTGTCAATAACAGAATAGAATAGAAATGCTGATTAGCAGAGTTGCAAGCTGTAATTATGTTGCTGACTGATAATCACAACACACTAAAACTGCTTTTGTGTAAAACCATCTAAAGCTAACAAAACTGTAGAGCCAATTATAGATATTATGCCTAAAAGTAGTAAAATAATAATAATAATTGAGTGTGTCTAATCTTGTCTAATTCTTTGCTGTTTATATGCCTAGATGTCTCTTTGTTTCTTGGCTGTCTTATTTTCCAAAAAAACGTAATCTTGCGTACAAGTGGGATATGGATATACTGAGGTTGGTCTACCTGCCCTTTTTGTTAGGCTTTGATTGGGACACATTTATACATGCACAAACATGCACACTAACACACACACACACACACATCAACAGACCTGCACGCAGTGTCCCACAGCCTTAAGGGTCTCTGCAGAGGCCTTCTGCAAAATTAATAACACAAGTCCCTGGTCTAGACGGTGTAGATAGTGTGTCCTTCTCTCTATATGTGTCTTGGTGCCGTGTGAGAAAAGGGTTTGATTTATCAACAGCTAGGTCAGGAGTCCACAGAGAACTAGCTGACTGATCGAGCTCCTTCAATCTGACAAGGTCTCAAAGACAAGCGCAAGCTGGAGAGAGAGGAAGAAGTGGAGAGATAGGGGCAGACAGGAAGGATTGGGTAGCTATAAGGTTTGAAAGCCAGATGATTTAGAGGTCTAATATCAGCCGTTATTGCTACTCCTATTCTTGAGTTTCCTAATTTCCCCCTAATGGAATCCTCACCCATCACTGAGCATACTGATCGCCTGTTAAACAGAGCCTCTCTCGACCAATCATTACGAGGCTCATAGCTGTCAACCGCCTATCAGATATGAGGAAAATGGGAATTTCTGAGCATGACAAATCAGATAGGGGTGTTAGGGAAAAGTTCATAAGTTGAAAAATGTCCTCAGAGGCACCAAGGATTAAAAATTGGGGGGAAAGTACAGAAGTTTACTTGGTTTAAGATGTTTTCAAGCTCTTATCTGGAAACAGGAAAAACTTAGATTGCTGTAATCTTTTTGCCTCAAACAATAAAAGGTATTTGTACCATTTACCTCTTATGAGGCTTGTATTATATGACAGATTGATGACACTGAGTTACTAGTTTATTAGGTACATCCACAGTAGGTACATCCAGAGCAATTCAACACTGTACAGCCCTGCAATAAGCTTATCATATTCAGCTTTTGTTGACACTGTGTCAGACATGTGCTCATTTAGGTTTTAGAGGCTGTATTTTGTGGTGCTGTTGAATTGTATTGCATCACATTGAAAGGTGGCATTAATGCGAAATGGGAGAAGTCATTACTTCTCATGAGGGAGCATTTTTGCTCATCTGTAAATGCATAAAATAAATGACCCTCATCTACTGACACCACACAGTTCTGGGCAGACTGAAGCCACACAAACGTGTAAATACTGACATGTGATACAAGTGATATAAGTGTATCACCATCTTCATTATTCATTCATTAAACCAGAGCTATTTAATCAACTCCCAGGATGAGGCCCTCGCAATGAAAGATGAGCTAAAGCAAGGTGCTTGTTTACACAAAGACTCCGCCTCCTTCCTCGTTGTGTCGGATCATGCCGGCAAGCTCTTAACACGATTATGAATCCATACTTAATGAGCACATAAAACACGGCAGGGATTATCAACATGTAGCTAGGGCTTCCATTGTTGGCTGCAGAGGAACACAGAGCCACTTGTTTCTGAGTGGGTTGAGAGTTTTGGGACATGGCCACCTCACTTTCTGTCATTTTTCCTTTCCCTACTCAGTTTAAAGGCAGCAGGCCAGGGCCCGTGTGGTGTAATGTAATGTTAAATGAATCTACCATGCTGCAAACCTGTTAGGAAGTTTTAAAGGCCCATATGGGAACAGTGGGGTGAAAGAGAGACAGAAGCAAGGCATCGAAGGAGAATAGTGAAAGAGACTCTTTCTCTTTTTCTCCTTGCCAATTCCAGATCCATACCATCCAGCTGAGGTTTAGAGTGGACTGTGGCTGTGTGTTTCATTGCTGTCAACTTCACCTGGCAAGGGTCAGTGGCATTCACTAGATTTTGGAAAGAGAGGTACATGGGAGAAAAGGCAAAGGATGGAAAAGTAGAGGTTTGGTAACAGAAGGGGCATGAAGGAGGAAACGGCCAGACGTTGTAACAAAGCAGAGAAGGACCCTCAGGCATTGTGCTAGTCTAGCTTGACCAAATGTCCTCTTTGTAACCTGGTCACGGACATCTTTCACAGGCTTTGTTCAGGTGTTTCGTTTCAGGTGAGGATGAAGAGAAAGCCTGGTAGTCATAGTTACTAAGTACATACGTTTTCAGCAAAGGGTCAGTTACACTTTAATACCCAAAGCATCTGTTGTTGCTCAAAACTGTGGTTAAAGACCAAGTATAGTGGATTTGTATATTTTGCATGGGTGGCAATAAACCAACCAGAGAAAGCAGTTAGAGAAGGCCTTTAATTACCCCTTTACAAATTGACTGTAAGTGTGGCAACCTGTTTTGTTTATACTGCTTTCTGCAAGTATTTGGACCCCCACTGCAACTTTATCTTCACTTCTTAATTGAGCAGTTGTTTGCCAGAGACTAATCTCCAAGGCTTGTGTACACAACAGTCCTGAAAGATGCTGCAAATTAAAGACTTATCTTAATCCTCTCCTTCCCAAAACATTAGCCTTTCAGATCAGAACAATTCGAGCCTAATGTTTTTGTGTCGGTGTGGAGGAAGAGGAAAAGGTAGTTTAAAGCAAAACCCGAATTAGCTTGTGTTGAAATATCCATGTAAGACAAAACCAGTCAATTTCATTTAAGGAGTACAGGTTGATACTTGTGTGAGGATGCTTAAGCCATATAAGATTGCTTTTAAGTGCATCTGTAGACACTTACTGAGAAACACAATAGGGCTAAATGTAGCAATTTTATGCTACACTGAAACGCCCATCAATACCTGTGTCTCGGGTGTAACTTGTTCCCCCGACAAGCCATGAACACCTGTCTCTCTAATCCTACCAATTAACCTGGAGACTAGCTACTAGCTTGGGTTACATCCAACATGGTTTGCCCATACTTTATCCCGGCGCGTCAGCCTGTGCAATCTTCTAATCAGAGTAACCCAATCCTCGACTTCTATCCCCTGTCCGAGCTGAAAAAGGGACAGGCGCGACAGGGAGGGAGACAGATCCTACCTTTATGTCTGCCAGCAGTAGCATTTGGCCTATCATCCAAAGCTACTGCCCCTCCACCCCCACCACCATCCCTCTTTTTAACTTTCTTTTTCTTTTTTTCTTTTGAGATGCAGTGCACATTCTGGTTTATCCCCCATCCAAGCATGTATTCCAGTCACAGATGTAGTGGTGGAATTATATGGGACAGGTATTAAGCTGTGATTTATTTATCTGAGATTGAAACCAGACCAGCGCCTGAAGCCTGTCATGTGGTTTGACTGCCCAATAGTTCACCCCACAGTCTTACACTGCAGTACACTTGTTCCAAATAGGGCCATGTCCCCAATGACCACACTCATTCATATCGATCTCTAGAATATCATCTTTAGAAGACACCCTGAGGTTCATATCGAGCATGAAAAAGCTCCCTGGAGACGGGAGCACAACAACAGGAGAACAACATAAGTACATACAAGGCCAATGGCTACATGGCAGAAAAAGGCTTCTACCTATCTCTGTGCCTTTAGGCAGTAACGATTAGCCACAAAACCTCCGCTGTCCTTTGCTTGATTCCACACATGCCATAGTAACAGCAATGAGATATGCTGGAAGACAATGGGGAACAGATGAAGAACGTAGCAGGTGAAAAGGTCTTGTGGGAATGGCTATTACAGGATGTGGCAAAGCGGCTTTGCTACAGGGGCCACTGCTGGTAAGGATTTATTGATCCATCTTTCTATTCTCTTACTTCCTTCAATTTAGAAAGTAGATTGTGAGAGAAAGCACCAGAGGAAGTAAAACTCTTTATATTGTCTTGGCTTTGTTTCTCAATCCATTATATAAATTAAGTCGAAGTAGTGGGAACTATAGTAAAGTAGAGGTTCAACCTGTGGCAAAATGGTAACCCCACACCCTTTTTTCAGTGGCCAGCTCCTGCACATAAAACCACCACTCTGGGAGGAGCTTCCAGGGCCATGACGATATGGTCAATCAGTTTAGAAGCTCATAAAAGCCTCTCCGGATTAGGCTTTTCAACATATCAGGATGCTGGTAAAAAAGATTTTGTTTCCTTGGTAATGTTGGCTGGGAAAGTGTGGCTCATAACAGTTGAATGATTCAAAGATTTGAACATACACGTAATGGTGAATGCAGCTTCTCACCCGCCACAGCAGCTAAAGCATTTGTCCTCTGCTAAAAAGAGTCTGCTTATAAATGCTCAGAATCCAGTTGGGGAAGTTTGCTGTAGGAGCCTCAACCGATATTGTTTGAAAATGAATACAACATCATTCCAGAACGATTATGAAAAATATATGAGAATCGTCCAGAGAGTTACAGTTCCCATGTGTACTGTGAAGGTCTGGAGACAGAGGAGGCTGATTAGTGCTGCAAGATTTTGGAAGAGACGTAAGATGAGCTGGACTGTCAGAGGCCTAGGCTGCAGAGATCATTTGATATATATGGGTTAGGTGTCCCGTGTAAATGTTTAATCACTGTCTGGGCTCCTGGTCGTTAACCTCCTTGACAGTAGACTAGAGATGGAGGAACCATTATACCTCTGTCTAAACATTGGGCAATTACCTTATCACATCTTAAATCTTCAACCCAGAGGCTAACCTTCCTCTAAGAGGTTTCATGGGCATTGCACATAGCCCTCATCTGACAAATGAGCAGCTGTTACGGTCAATGACACACTTCACTTCCTGTCACTTATCAGTAAACATAGATTGATTTCCTTGGTTTCATATAGTGTGTGTCTCAGTATGCAGTTTATGTGTCACTAAGTCAACTTAGGGGCTTACAGCAAGCCTTATAAGATAATATCAAGTTTGCAGAACTTTGTTTGAATCAATAACAACATTGATCTTTGAACTTTAACTTTGCCAGCCAGCAAATGCAACAGAAGTGCCCATTTTGTGTCTGCTTGATGACCTAGATAATACTGACGCCAGGAGCCTTAAACGACATCTGAGAGCCAGGGATCAAGTTTAATCAAATCAAAGCTACTGCACCCATGGGAAGAGGGAGTTTTTTAAAAGAATCCTCAGTATAGGATTGTCTGTCTAATATAGAGGTAATAATAGTTGCATTAGAATGAAAGTTACCCATTGTTACCCCATGAGTAGGAGTAGAGCCCTCAAAAGACTGACATAATGGTACTTCTTGCAGGGTCAATATCCATGGCATCTGACTGTGTGATCACATGGTTTGGGCTTTCTCTGTGGTGGCCTCAATAGAATTGCAACTTGCAACAGTTGCATGTTGCATGTACTCAGCTAATCAACCGGACCCACCAATCACTTCTGGTACCTGATGTATAAATGTGTTGAACTAGATGGATTATTATTATTATCTGGGCTCATCATACAGTACACAGAGTGGCTCCACACCCAGACACAATGATTGCTGCTTTTTGCCCCTTTTTGTTAATAATATATATAAAAAAACCCAGGTTGACTGCATCAAAGGCAATTGAGAGTCATCCTTCTGCGTCTGGCAGCCTCTGACACATGAAAGCAAGCACTGTGTGAGATCACTCAACTCCACTAACTTCAGAATCTTTTTAAGGTGTGAGCACCGAAAAATGCACATTGGCTTTTTCATTCAGCGGCTGTACTGTGGGTCCATGATGAGCCTCATATTTCATATTTCCTTGAAAACCAGGAAATAACTGGATAAGAGCCATTTCTCCCTGTTGTCTGCAGGAAGTATAGAAATTGCTTCATTGAGCAACACTTCCAGAATCTTCCTTGAGAAAGTGGTCGGGCTACATTAGGGACGACAATCTCTTGAAGAAGGAGGTGGGATGGCAAGCCAGCAAAGTACAGTGCTTTTGAACATGAATTGCAAACGCACATGGATACTTGGTATATGTCCATATGACTTACTGAAATGCAAGCCCCAGTCCCGGCTCACCCATCCAACCCCCCACCTCTACCACCATCACACTAATTTTTTACACATACACTAGAGGCATGACTCACCCCCTTTCCCAACATGCAGTAATTCCATCACGGCAATGTGATCCGAACCCAACAAAAAGGTCCCAATGCTATGGTAGAACACATTGAAACACTACAGACAACACCCATCCACCCACCTACAGGCACAGTAGAGGCACAAGGCCAAAATACAACCAAACAATAAGGCAGCAGGGGTGTGGATATTGTCTCTCCACTAACCCACAGAGGAGGAGAGGGAATGAGGGAGACGGTCTGGATGCTCCACTGTTTTCACTTTTGTGTATGGGAATCCTCAATCTGCGAGGTCATAAAATATTTAAAAGGATACACAAAACCCAACTGGACCTGATTTTAGGTCTTGAAGATCCAAGAAGATTCACCATTGCATTTGACTTAATAGTTAAAGATATGTTTTGATAGCATTTGAACGAACAATATAAATGGTGTGTGCGTGTGTATGTTGGGCGGGTGAGGGGTATACAACAGTCCCAGGACGATGCTGTGAACTTTGACCCTTTAACACTCTCACTACATGGATCTGGAATCTATACACTAGGTAGCTTTTGTGTCACATGGGAAAACATGCATGCCTTCACTTGTGTGCAGTACATGTTCACACTCACACCCACATTAATGCATGTGCAAGCATCAATGCCAGATTAACCACTTTCACTTCCCTGTGCATGGCACAATATGTAAAGCTCAACTCGTTTCTCTACATAGCATGCATACAATTTTCATTTTATTAGATGACATCACTGTGTGTAGCCTGCAATGGCTGGTTGGAAGCAAAGTTTATTTCTTGGAGAGTGTGAGATTTTAAAATCTCCTCCACCTCTCTCAGGGGTGATGTTTTCCAAAGTGGACTCGCTAAGGCGTAGCAAACAAGAGTGAATGCCCAGGCTGGACTGTGAGGAACGGCAGATCAATGAGACAGCTCACCAGCTCATGCATAGCAGCTTTGTGGAGATAGTTCTCTGTGGACAGTTCTGCTTTGGAGACCTGAAATCAGTTTTTGGTGGTGGTGTGGGGGTTTTGCTTATCAGCAGTGGATCCCCCAGCGCATGAAGCATGTCACTAAGGGAGATGGTGGTGCTCTGAGGTGTGTGTATGCCTGTGTGTTTGAGGGACAGAGAGAGAAAGACATGGAGAAATGAAAGTAAAACTCTACAGTCAAAGAGGGGTTGGTAGTACCAGGATGGCTGGGGTAGAAGTAATAAAACAAACCTGGCCAAAATGTATCTGGCAACATGATGTCCATGACATTTAGAAAAACATTTACAGGTTTAGCATGTGAATGATCAAAGGGAAAAAATACACTTTTATATAAGATCTTGTCTGTGTATTTTTCCGCCTATTGTCCATCAGTTTTTCAGTTATGTTTCAATTAATTTCTATATTTGCTAACATCACAAGTTTCATGGAACATTACTTAAAAATATCTGGATATTAGAGGATCCAGAATTCTGCCAAGGTTTAACAAATTGAGAGCAGATGGGGACACAGGTATTGCCAAAGAAATAGAAGATTCTTGGGAAACATTTAAACAGGGTTCCTTTCAATCTGGGGCTGTGCAGATGCAGTACAAGAGCCGGAGAAAACAGGATAAAGGTTATTACCATGGTAAATAGATATGCAACAATATCAAACAAACTGTAATAGTTTGCAAAGGTTCTTCACAGACAAAACTGTGTTGTTATTACTCCATTCAAATTGATGCTGTTACAAACACAGAGGTTAAAGAAATGCATTTTTTAACACATTATATGACCCTATTTTACCATGCATCTGGGGCATTAAGTTCAAATTTGTTAAATGTAAAAATCAGAATACCCTAAAAAGAGTAGTCAATGAGAAAAGTTCTACTCACAAAAGATAACAATTACCTGAGTCCATTTACATTTAGACTAGCATTTTGCAGCAATTTTCATGCATGTTCACAGGTACCAGACAGCTCGATGGAGTCTCACAGTTAGCGATAATGGTAATACACCATGAATGGGGGCTTGAAAATTTAAAATTGAAGTGAAAAAAAGATTCTGCCAATGGCACCTAATCAGCCAAGGAGAAACGGTGAGCAGGCTGACACAAAGAATTTTAGAGACCCAGTCAATTCCAAAAGTCTCTCTTACTCTTTCCTTTGTCTTGTGGTAAGTTGTCAATTCAATTTCCCTCAAAATTGAATTAGCTCCTAGTCACTGGTGACCTTTTATAACCCTGCATAATTGACAAACACTGAGACCTTAGGACTTAATCTTTACCTTAATCATTGATTAAGGTAAAGTTCTACTGAATTATTGATACATTCTGGTAAGACATTGTGGAAAAAGGCCTGTTCAGGCTTTCCACTCTCACAAAATAAACATGTTCTGTGTGCAAATATGGACTAACAAAAGAATAAATATGTTGCTGAACTACAAAATTGAAAACTTGCGTAGGTTGAATACAGAAAGTAAGTTTTTATGGTTGGTGGGGATGAAAGGATATATTATTTACCTTCAAGACAACCACCAGAATTCCCTCCACAACTCATGACAACAACTCAGTAAAGTTTTTAAAAGTTTTTCTAAATTAGCCGTTATTATTAGATGTAATCTTGCCTTAATCCTTAAATTAAACCTTTAGCTGGCTTTTTCATTTAATGAGAACATGATCAGTCCTTGTGAAGGAACAAACATTATTCATGTCATTAATCATTAACTGTAGTCTGTATTTTAAGAGTCACAACACAATTTCACACCATTTGGAAAGGTTGTCGTTTCCCGCTGTCTCTGCTACATCTGGAAAACTGTTAACATATTTAAAAAAATTCATCTTAAAAAAAGAAAATAGGAAAGCAGTTATCCACCATCAGAAATGAATTGATGTTGTACTGTATAACTATAAGCAGTACATTCTTCACCTTTATGAATGTTTCTCTGACAGAGATATTACACACCTGCAGCTGGGACCTGTAAGTCATTAGAGGAAGCTGTAGATTTACCATGTAGTTGTAGAGCACCTGCATCTCTTCTCATTTGTCTCCTTGGACATATTTCTTGTCATGCAAGAGCAGTCTCGGCATGACTACCAAGAGCATGTCAGTCTGTTACCTTGTATGGGAAAGCTTTACCTCCCTGATCAAACAAAGCCTCCCCTTTTTGTTTACAATGCCTTCCCTATAGGAAAGAAGAGGCACATTTATTTATTTGACAGTGGGCATCAAAGCCTGCTCTTATGTTATGGAATGTTTTATGTTCACAAGTGAGATAGTGAGCAATGGATTCCACACACACACACACACACACACACACACACACACACACACACAGTCTCTCCCTTTGCCTTTATCTATTTAGCCCTCATAATGAAACAAACAGGCCTGCAATCAGTGAGATGCATTACTTCTGTGCTTATCTCAGGTACACATTACAGTGAATCATGTTTACCTTTTATTCAAAGCAATGTTGTGACATGGGTCCATTTTGCAAAGGAAACCCAGCCAGCTGTTTGCATGCAAAATGCAGTAAGTGATGCTCTGCAAGATAACTGTATTACTGCTTGGGACAGGCATGCAGTATAAGCTTTATCATTCACGACACTAAACAGGAGGCCCACAATTTTGTAAAAAAAAAAAAATACCATGTCTCCGCTCTGTAGAAACAAAAGCTACAAATTCCTGTTATCTTGTTGTAATGCAAGTCAAGGTTTGTGAACCACAGGTGAGTAAAGTCCAATTTTTCAGCTCAGCCTACATTGTTACTGTTTGGCCCTTTTCCTTGCCATCTCCCACTGAGTCTAGATGTAATCAAATATTTAGAAGGGGATGATACGCCTTTGGGAGATGTTAGCAGAGAAGAACTTTCCTACCTGTTCTGCCTGAGTGGCTCTGCTGCTGTTTAGTGGCTTACCGATGGAGGGATGACCCCTCCACCACCATCTTCCTCATCCTCTTGTGCCGCAAACCTTTGTCTGAAACCATTCCCAGTATCTCACATCCTTTTGTAGCACAACTGAATCCTTCTTCTCTCCTCTCATCCTCCTCCTTGTCCTGACCAGGGTAGGATTAAATGATAATTCACCCTTTATTCTCTTTTGGAACACTTAAGGGCCCACTTCCACTCTTGCATGTCTGATCCTCTTATATCAGCGCACTCACTGACATGTTTTCAAAATCCCTTCCCTTTATTTTCCATGCCGCCGCTACCAAAGCCAACATAGCTTTCAGGGTGCCAACAAGTTGTAAACATGGTAATAAGAGGAGCGGAAGCATAACCAAGAGCGAGCGATGGAGGGAAAAAAGGGGATCCCGCATCTTATTCGACTTAAATGTCTGGTGTACTGTGGAATTCAATACACCCCCACCACCACCCCCCATTCATGTATAGCAGCGATTATGCTGAATGCACACACACATTGTTATCAGTGAATAACAAATCAAACTCATTGGTCCCTGGCAAAAACCAAATTGTCACACACTGTATCAAATGGGAGTTGGTCTCATGTCAGTGCACACATTTGAAAAATGTGACAAGGAGACTCAAGCACCCACTTGTCCAAAAGCTACAGTCTAATCTCACTTCCAGTCAATCCTGAGAGGTAGAAGCTGCAAGAGAGCAACTTTTTCAGTAAACTATAATCAATGAACAATAAATACAGCCACACTGTGACGCTGTTTTCTATTAAAGACATAGAAAGCATTATTCAAGTCAACACTTCTTTATTGGTTATTGAAGTTTTGATTCATGATCAGACAAAAACATTTCTGACGAATTTCAAGCTTTTATCTGCTTTAATTTTTAAAATAATATTTTCATCATGTTTCTTTTGAATTTTGTCTGATGTTTCCCATGTAGACTTTTGTCCTATTAGGACAACAGGAAGATAGAAGGCCAGAAGTAAAAAAAAAACAAAAGAACTTCCAGCTGGTAGCAGCAAACTGTTGTCTGATACAATCACCTTGAGATGAAAAGAAAAATGGAGGCTTTCACTTCTGGGTTTTACATCTTTTATAAAAGCATCTTTTCTCATAGCATGCTTCCTTTCACTTTTAAACACTTATGGCCACAGGAGAACAAGAAGCTTAATCTAGTAGAAATTGATTCCTGTCCCATCATAATTTGCCTTGTCTCTATGTGGCCTGGCCATTGGGCACTGTTGTTGGAGGTACAGAAGGGTGGGGGTGGAGGTGGGGGGATATTACAAATCATGTGAGCACATTGGAGCAGAGATCAATAGGGAGAGCTGCAGTCAGTCTTGTTTATTACTCCTTTTGCAATTTCAGAATTCAGATTTTGTGGAAGGGATGGGAGATGAATGAGTGGGCGCTGCTGAGCGAACGCCACAGATTACCCACACAGAGAGCGTAGCGAGGAGAGAAGAACAGGAGGTGGAGGAGGCAGTCGCCATGGAGATGATGATAATCCTGGACATGCTCAGATGGTGTTTTGTTCTCCCCAACGCACAGGCTACAGAGAGACATACACAAACACAAACAGAACAATGTGTGGTTAATCTTTGCCGTATGCCTGGCTGACTCCAGACAAACATGTAGACACGGGGGCTTAAAGATCAAGAAGACTTTAGGGGTGCTCATCTCAGAAACCAAAGTGAGGCGCAAAACACTTCAAGACTTGGAAACAAAGTCAGCAGTGTCAGAAAAAAAGAAAGGCAAGTGAACATGACTCCATCAGTAGCCTATATATCATCAAGTCAGTGCACACAGCCCTTTCCAATTCTAAACACTGGAAAATGTAACTGACACTATAGACAAAGGTGTGAGACAAGAAAACAGCCAGGCAGCCAGTGACAAAATTGTCTGATAGAGAGAAAGATGCTGCGAGGGATGAGACCAGTTTGAGGACTGTGGTGCTACAAATGGATACAAGGACGAGCTTGTGTGTGTGTATGTTATTGATTTAATATTTGCTCTTGGATGTGTAGTCCTGTTGCCACAATGGCCAGAGTTTTTGCTTCAATACCAATGCAACGTTAATTTGATGCCACTGAGTTTCAACGTACCAGAGGAAGAATAATCAACAATGAATGTGAAATGAGAAATAGCCTATGCTCTTTTCTCAAGTCAGAAAAGGTCTGTTTGCTTGAAACAGCTGCCCATGGTTTGATATGAGGGTTTAGTGTGAGTCTTTGGGATTAAACCACATGGACCTACAAATCAAAACAATAACTTGAAAATGTATGAAAGCTGCAAAGAGTTGTAGACTTTTTGATTCTCAGTGACGCTGGAAGGATTAACACTTTCACGCAACAAGGACTCATTTAATTCAGTGTTAATATCAAAAATATTTATCCTTTAATGGGTTTTCCAAAAGAACCTGAAGAATCCCAATCATTTGTTTAAACTTGCCTTCAATATGGATAGCATCATTCAAATTTGCCATTTAGGTTTTATTAAGTCATTTATCCCTTCTATGGCACATTTTGGTTGGTGATGAATTATATGATATCCTCCACAAATATCTTTTGTCCTCGAGGAACAATAGCTGGCAAAGCGCATCATCTTTATATATCTTAATAAATCTTAATTTTCAATCACTGTGTAATCGTCTTAACATGGACTAATTGGATTGACATCAGATGTGCAAACCAGAGCTTTCTACTGGTTTACCATCTACTCTGCTTTCCATTCACCTTCAGTGTGGTACTGTGTGTTAGGACCTAGGATGTGGTGGACAGTTTGACACTGTTGTCATGTTTTTAGCTGTCCGTGCAATCCACTGTCAGTTCCAGACAGCAGCTCTTAAAAGCTTTAAGACTTCCCCCTCCTTCTCTTTCTTCTCGTTGGCTACAGGGTACAATCTGACAGTGTTGCTGGAATTTCAACTTGCACATTTTATTCAGTGAAGATATTAGTAAACATATGCTAAATTAAATATTGAATTAAAGCTTTCACAACTGTATTGCAGCAGTAATAAAAACTGCCAATGTTAACAACTCCACTGGATGCACATTTGTGTATTTTGTGTATGTATTGTGCAATACAAGTCATATGTACTCTGAGTGTGTGTGTATGTTCCTGCATGTGCTCTGACTTCATAAACATTTTGGCCCCCTCTGTTTTTCATCAGAATGTCTGTTTCAGGCCGAGCAGACATGGGGAGAAAGCAAGAGGGAGAGAAAGGGAGAGACCCTGCTGCATCCCAATCAGTCTGGCTCACTGAGGCAGAACTGTGCCTAAAATACTGGGACTGAGGTGGTCTCCGCTTCACCCTCCCATTTCCAATTCACATTCACCACAGTCCAATGCAATTCAAATAATAATAACAAATGGGGTAAAACTGCATGGATATGTGCAGCATGCTGAGCTTTTTCAATACAACTCCTACACATATCAAGGAATCTAAAGGGAGTGGAGTGCAGGTTAAGCTGAGCCAGGAAAGATTTTTTATGTAATAATACATCTGCCTTATCAGTCTAATCATGAAGACAAGCTGCAACTGAGAGAAGAGTCTTATCTCCCCTAATTGATATGATGTAGATCGAACCTATCTGCCAAAATTAAACTCTGGTGTTACGGATAGTCAAGGATCCTGTACCCACGAAACATAAGCAGAAAATCTAAACTGTCCCTTCAACAAATTCCTTTGGTAGGCCATAAAGCACAACACTCTCACTCGACAGAAAGTACATAACAGATGATTCTATCAAATGTGGTCAATGACATGTTTGAACATTTATGCCAAATAATTTGTTTGTTCAATACCAGTGCATACCAACTACAGTATGGTTAAGGCATGGTTAAAGCTACAATGTGAATTTTAAAATGTCTGACGTTGATGTCTCCTTGTGGTAGTATCAAAAAAGACACCTTAACAGACTGACTGGGCTAAAAGATTGAAATTGTGTGCAGTTATTGAGACTTTATAACATTTCTTAGATTAAAGTTTAGAATATTCAAGGTATTTCTTCTCACCATTATTTCAGTCTGCCTTGTGAAGTCATTTCTTGTGTAAGGCTAATGTGACTTCTGCACTTAGAGACCTGTTGCGGATGTTATCACTTCATCTTTTTACTCTCCCCATGTTTTTTTTATTACCTTTTACTGTCAACTATCAAATTAAGGTAAAAAATATGCTAAAATTATGAATACAAAATTATTAAAAAGAATGTGCACCTACAAGCCCTATTCCCAAAAATGCAGCATGTGCTGTTAAGAGAAGTCACAGTGTGTTAAAATTGCATATGAATGTAATTAGACCCTTATTTATGCATACATTCTTTAGGAGTTGCAGAAGGAAGTGGCGGTAAATAAGAACTGCTGCAGTGACCTGTTCTCAGCCTGTTCTCAGTTCTCAGCACAATCGCTTCAGGTTACACTTTGTACCTGAAAATGTTCAGAGTTCAGAGTCTTATGGAACTCGTTTAGAATTGCACACAGATATTCAACACTACTTCCTTCAGTTGGCGTCAGTTTGATGCAGCTCTGCAAGTCTCAGTGTTTCATGTCAGGCTTTCATATGCATACAGTTGATTTAGTGTCACTAGAGACACAATTATCTCAGGGAAACTGGTTAATCTTGTGAAATTGTAGCATGGTACATTTCTCCTCTCCACACCTCTCCTCTGTGTCACACGCAGAGAAACAGGCATGCCCAAATGCAATTCAAGCGGTAGGTAAATTGAAAACACATTTCTGTCCAATTTCCACACAATGAAACGGTGGCTGTGGTAATCTGGCCAAACGACAGCACACAAAGCCAGGATCAATCTACTCTCTAATCCTATTGTGTTTCGTGTACCTGCTTACAGTGGCTCAGGCTTGTATCCCCATTTCCACTGCATTCCCCTTCTATTATTAAGCACCTGTTAGAACAAGCGAATTCACCTGAAAGGAAAGCACTCCAGGCTATTAGACCTTTGCCTACAGGAAAAGTTGGGTTCATGAATGTCTTTATTGAAGTGTAAAAGCCTAGCTTTGGTTTCCAAACCCTCTCAATTCTGTACCAATTACTCTCTGCTGTAGGTATTTGCAGGATAGTGCTAGTACTTGCCCCTACTCTTTCTCTATATTTATTTCTATTCAAAAGTTTTTTTGTACCGTTTTAACAGTCACTAGAGGCAGATCTGTTTCATACAGTCTAAAAATAGATGCTTTAAATGGGAATCTGAGCTCACTGACTAGAATCTTCCTCTTCTGGTGCTTTTCTGTGTGTATCTAACCTTTAGGGAATTAATGGTGTAACCATGTGGAGCAAAAAAGATGAACAAATGGCTCAGAGACTTAGCTGAAGCATATTAGCTGTACTTTTCCTTTTCAAAAAAGTTTGGTTGTTTCCTTTCTCACTTTCTAGTAGAAACCCACATTGATAGGGATGGGGGTAGATGAGGACCATTAGTTAGAAATGATGCTTAAAACCATTGTTTCAACACAGGGTATCCTTCTGTCATCTCTTGTTTTATGGCCTCTTTAAAGTTCTTTCATGAGCCCAGAGGAGTTACTTTGTATAACCTTCAGTTTGTACTAATTTCCTCCTTTTGTTTCCATTTGTATATGTTTTGATTGAGAAAATGATATGAACTTCAACCAAAAACAGCATCTATACTTCCAATTAATTTCTACTTAGTAAGCAGATATTGACTGTGAGATCAGCTGTAACCTTGATCTTAAAATGCTTCTCTGTCTAATCAAAATTTTCATTTATCATTTCCCGTGTCACTCTGGGGATTCATAGGTGTAAGCATTTACTCACCAATAAGCTACAATCTGTTCATTAATGTAATGAAATTCTTGAATAATACTGTTCTGATCCAGGAAGTATGTGTGATTTGCTTCACGCGCAATGGCATCAGAATCGAAGTGTTAACCTCATCCATGCAGAGCGGGCAAATTAAATCGGGGGCATGTCTAGCGTAGCTGCTGCAGCAGCAACTCCTCATCATCGATCCGTCTGGCAGGCTTTTTGCCAATGACACACACAGTGCTTTCACAGAAGTCATAAACAAACAAGTATTCACCACCCTACATAGTTGAAGAGTAAGAAGCACCCCTGCAAAATTCTGTTTTCTCCCTGCTATCTCTATTTTACTTTCCAGTGATATCAAACCTATTTCTCAGTGTGCTGCTCTGTCCTATGAAGTGGTACAGGAGCTTCAGCAGGTGCTGGAGCGCCTGGCAGAGGTGAGACCAGCGCTGGCACAACTGGGAACAGCTGGGAACAGAAGGTATAGTGCCCAACCAATGTGTCGGTCCTGATAATAATGCGTCAGGCAGAGCTAAGCCATGCTCGGCGAGGCTGCCAGTGTCCTAACTGCCTGGCTTGCTTCAGATTTCTTCCTGCTGAGGAGTATTGAGATTCTGTTGATTAAAAAGAAATGGATTTGTGCCAAAACAGTTTCATCATTTTCTGTTGAGTACTACATTCTTATTGCAGATTGTCAAGGAAAAAAGAATTTTTCAAAAATTGGATTGTGATTGTTCATTCATTCATTTATTGTATAAAGAAATCAAACCTAAATATTTTCCATCACAGTGCCCATGCCTTTATTCAGAAGGTAATGTTTACAATTGTTTACGTCTCTCAAATTTATACGGATGGCAAATAAACACAGATCTCATCAGTGTTCATCAATTTTGGCGTTCCCCAGTGAATTGAGATAATTTGCCAGGCATGTGCAATGTGGATCTCCAGTTATTGCAGCATGAACCTTCTAACATGCAGGAGCCACTCTATATTTTAAAAACATTCCTTATATTCACTGACCAAATAATCTCTTTTCATAAAAAATTAAATTAAATAAAAAAATAACCCCTTCTTTTCGTTAGTTTTCTATATTGTGCTAAACTGTCTTTAACAGACTAGTTTTTGATGCACTTATGCTTTTTGTTACCTTGTGTTGTTATAATTGCTTCCACTGTCTTCCTCATATGTAAGTCATGATTAAATGTAAATGTAATGTGTGTTCAGGTAGTCATCATCAAAATTAACGGCAAAATGAATATATGCATCCAAGGCATAAACTCCACAAATTCCTTGTTAGCATGTCAGATATGGTGATAATCCATAGTGTGGTCTCCTATAGTTTCAGAAAGATAGTTATTTTTCTGTAAAAATGTGCAAACCAGGCCAACACTCATTCTGATGGATTTATTCCAAGAGGGGCATGTTTTTAGAAACAGTGAGACAAGTGAAGGATTTCATCAACATATATTTTGCATTTTTGCCTGTCTCTCATTGTGTTAGTCATGTCACCTTTTACATATGTATCATATCTGACAGAAAAATGAGCCTGCATGGTTTATGGTAAGCATCTATTTGGGCCTGAATGTACAGATAGAAATGACTGTCTCTGTCCTGGCAGTTGTATATAAAGTTCATACTGCCCTTGAAGTTAATGTTGCCTCTTTAGATAAAGTCTGTGTCTGTGGGGGCTATTTCCAGCACTTGTCCTCAAGCAAACCCACTCGAGAAATTTACATTTTAGGTATTTAGCAGAGGCTCTTATCCTCTGAAACTCTGAGGCAGAGAGGGGTTCATAGAATTGCCAGGGGAAACTATCAAGATACCTGACTGTTAAAGAGGAAATAAGTGAGAACTTTTCTGGCACCCAGCACAAAACATTCTTAGTCTATCTATGAGAAGTAGGGTGGTGTTGGAGGTCATAAGGTTGCTTACGAGTTCCAATTTAAAAATCTGAAATGTTTCTTTTATAGGACAGATTCTTTAAGCATTTTGCCACCTCACTCCCAGCTATACGCAATGCCCATACTTATTCTTTCATATACAGACGATTCCCTTGAAGCAAGATCCCCCGCTGAGTAAAAAAGACAGGAGGAAGTCCTTCAGAAGGCTTGAGAGAATCAGTGGAGGCAGTGTTCAAGAAAACAGGAAGCCGAGGAGATTGCAAAGTTGCTCTGCACCACAACATTAGAAAACTACCTACAGTCCCAACAGGACGAAGGGGATTTAAGTCTGGGCCTGAATGTGAACAACCTACCATAACCTTTGACCTCTCCACACTCTTCCCATTCATAACTATGAACACATTCGGCAGTGGTCTAAGAGGAGAGCTTGAGGATGGGGTTAAGGCTTAATGTTGAGACACTGTGTGTTACAAACAGAGCATGGGATGCAGCAGTGTGTTGTGACTCCACAGTATTTCACCCTGACAACACAGAGGAACATTTAGAAGCCACGTCTTGCCAATTTTTTCCATGACTCCCACGGGGAAGGCACATGTAAGATTTTACTGCACAGTTAGTGAGTTAGTGAGGGTATAACATTGTGTGTCTTAAGCTGTTAGTACAACATAACAGCTCAATGCTCTCATTGGCGGTGAGATGACAGTAATGGCAGACTGACATTTAGGTAATTGTGTGGTGATGGGGACTCTTTAGCTGTGGCTAATGGCCAGTTTAAGTGCCGTTCATCAAATAGTAAGCAGACTTATTTGTCCCAATTTACTTACTGATGCACGCCTGCTGCATTTTTGAGCAAAGCCTAACTCGTTTCCCTCTGATGTTTAGTCTTTTCCTCTAAGGGGGATTTTAACACATGGAAAAGTAAAGTAGCACATGGCAGTACTGCAGTTCTACAGTTAATCCTAACTATTAAAGAAAGTAAGTTTGTAGCAGTTATTTATTTGCTTTTATCAGTCAGATTCCAGTCCAGAGGTTTTCACTAGCTTACACAATATAGGGTGAATGATAGGCAGGGGTTACAAATGCTAAAACACATTTCTGTTTTACATCACCTGTATTTTCTTTTTTAAATCCCCCTTAGACAGAAACTACTTCTTATAACTCCCAAGTATATTCACCATGATCAATTGATATTATTGGATTTGTGACTTTCACTCTCACCATTGTCAGAGGGGTGGAGAGACTTTTCTGTCTGTTACTTTGTGATTAAGAATAATCTCTTAATTTGTATTTTGCTTGAAACTAATAGTATAATATAATTATACATATACATATGTATAGCATTTGAAATGTTAGCGAGTAAAAGTAGGCAGGAAGCAGCATATGATTTAGACTGTCTTTGAAAGAAATGCTGTGGGACTCCTTTGTACCGTAAACATTTAGAAAGAAGGTTTTTTGTGTTTCTCGTTCTCCCACTTTCTCTCATTTTCTTTTTCCCTGGGCCAGCATAAGGCCATGTGGTAATTTACTTTACCAAGAGAATTGAGTTCTAGAGGGGCATAGAGGTGAGAAGCATATATGTGCTTATAAAATCAAAAAACAAAACAGGTGGTCAAGCATGTTTTAAATGCTAGTGAATTTTGTATTTGCTGTTTAAATCTAGTGGATAAAGAGTTGTTGGGACCTCACCACGTGGGTGGACAAAGGAGAGGCCTACACATGAAGACCAAGGCTATATCAACACAACAACATTTTTGTTTTAGGGTTATGGGTTATGTGATAGTGGCATTATGAATCAGGGAAGGACATGTCTCTCAAGCCTCCATTTTTGCCAGTCCAGACTAAACCTCAAGTTCGAAAAAAAAAAGGGGCCCGCAGCGTTTTCAAACTTCTCTGTTTTAGGGGCTTGAAAACGTCGCTGGAGTGTGGACGCTAAATGTAAACGTAGCAAAACTAATGCGTTTAAAAACTAAAATGTAGGAGTGTGGCTGTAGCCCATGTCTGAGCAATGGAACAGTGCCAAAACCCCATCAGGTCTTGAAAATCTCAAAGGTCCCAACAGTATTATATTTTCAATCTAAGTATTGAAATCTCTGTTTTGTGTTTATGTGTATGGGAGAATGAGATTGTGTATGTACTTGTGTCTATGTCTTTTTCTATAAAATATTTTTGTGGACATAATCATTAGATATCTGACCTAATCTGTGGCCTTTTATTGCAGTCATGTGCTTGTGCAGCTGTGTGATCTGCCATACACACCTTGACCAAGGCAGTGTTGGTAATGAATGGGTTCGTGAGTCACAGTGTGCCAATGGACAAAAAAAAGAGTGTGGCTTGGTTGGACGAAATGCACCTGGGGTGCCTGTTCCCTGCTCAATCCTTTATTCTGAGACTGAATCGATAGAGGCCGGCTGATCTGAGCAGGCTGACACTGCCAAGCGCTGCCTACCATCATTTACGTCCAACACTTTGGCTAATGGACTCATAGCAATGTCAAATGGAAGGAAGTCCATTGTGGCGGCCTGCCTGGATAAACTGTCAGATATTAGCTGGCCCAAATGATCATTACAGGACCTATAACCAAGCCCTGATTTCTATTTAATACACCTGGGATAGTGTACAGATGCTTTGGAGGGGCAGAGATTGGATTCGAGGCAGGGTTGGGTATGTGGGATAAAAAGCTTGTTACATAAGAGGCTACTGAATGTTATTTCCACTGGGTTTCATTGAATTTCACTTTGTCATGGAGAATCAGTAATGGCGTCTTTAATTTGACCTCATTTAGAGGTAGTGAAATGAACCAAGTGCTGAGGTAAATGGAGGTGCGAAGATGGCAATATGTGGAGTTGCATGTCACATCATTACAGGATGGAGCTTAAATGAGGCTTTCGACAATCACTGACCTTGGAGAAAGAGGGAGGGAGAGTCCAGATTTATCTATCTTTGATTATTGCCACCTTTTCCCTGATTTGATGTTAATCACATTTCAATTCAGCTCAGGAATATTCTCATTAGGTCAGTCTCCTCTCAGGTCAATTCAATTGTTGAAGACAGCAAATGGGCCATTTTTCATTTCACAGTTTCAATACAACTCCTCTTTTGGATTAAGCCAGGGGTGTAAAGGGCTACTGAACGGGCTATAATGGTTTAAGCCTCATACCGTAAGAGAACCCTTGAGAAGTGGCCTCACCACACTGAGAAAACTAAGTGCTGTACATCATTGGTCTTCAGGTCAGTCACACTGCTCACTTCCTTTAAAACATTACTTAGCCTGGCAAAATACTTACCATAATCAGACAATTTAATCAAATATAGAATCTTATTTTTCTTCTTAAAAAATGCAGAAGTGTGATAATTACTTATTTTCTTATTTTGAGAATTTTCTTCAAGGGTAACTTTGGGTTGAACATTGTGGGGATTCAGATCTCCACCCATATACGGGGCTCCGGGGACATGTCGCCAGGGGATATTTCTTTTATGCAAACATGCTTTTAAATGTCTGTTTCCCATTCAGTTTAAGGGGAAGATACATACCAAAACAGCATGCTCTACATACCCCAACTAGTACAGTTGAAAAAAAAACAAAAAAACAGACACTTCTATGGACAACTCTTACATGTCTTTTAGCTTTCTCAACAGTGTTTGCTTGCCACAGCATTTTAACTCACATGTTTAACTATAACTGTTGTTATATTGCTTCCATTGTCTTCCTCATATGTAAGTCGCTTTGGATAAAAGCGTCTGCTAAATGATTAAATGTAAATGTAATGTAAATGTAACTCTGATCTCACGTATTTGTATTTGTTGAAGACAGAGACATTTGGCAACATGAGTATTAACACTAGACACCTCTTGAAAACTTCAAGAAGCCATGGACATTACACACCCACTTACTTCTCAGCATCAAGGCTGTGAATCAGTGCAAGCAAGGTTAAACAAGACAGAGGATAACCTGCTCCCTGATTGGATTAGACAAGGTGATGTCATCACACTCCAGGTTCAACAGACCTGTGAATTAGAAAGTTGAGGAAGGGTAGTTTATGGCCTGTGTTAGTGGGGTGACATTGGCCTTCTTTACTGCCCGGTCCTTAAAGGTGAGATTGAAGGGTGTAGTTAAAGTGACTGTAAAAAAAACACACAAAAAAAGCTCATGAGCGACATGTAAAGCATGAAAATAATGACATCTCCTGGATTCGGTTGTGGCTGACTTGACACTTTAAAGTTGATTAGTCGTGAATAGGAAGTTAGAAAGCCTGACGCTTTCATCAGTATCAAACCTTAGTATCTCAGTCAACATAAGATTATCCTTTTGCAAAAGTCCCAAAATGTGGTGTGCACAGAGTTGTGCTGCTGCTCATTTTTATTTATGTAGACGTAAAATTCCTGGTGTAAAAATCTAAAATTAAAGCAGGTCGTTTATATTAAACTCAGATGTATGGATACTCCACATATGCACTGCACTGAACTTTGCAGTAAAACACACAATTCTGGGCGGTGTACTGCTCAGTATTAATTCTGTAATATGTGCACTACTCAGTGAAGTGTTTATTTGCAAATGTAAGTGAATGCCTCTCTTCCCTCACATCTCTCAGCATGAACCCATCGACTTGGCACTCAGTAAGGTTATGATTTACATTGTGCAGCTCCGTTTAAAAACTTGTCACCCTACTGCAGAGCTCGGTATAAATCAGAGGTTGTAGATTGAGATATACCCAGCTGATTATTAGCACAGGGTCTGGGACCAGTGATGAATGCTGCCATAATCTGCTGATGCATGAAGAGGGAAGTACATCATCACCCCCTCCATATCAAGCCATGACAATCCTTCTCCGTTTTAGTCACTGCCCCACTTGCACTTGGGTGTGGTGGGGGGTCTTAACTGGCTTTTACCATTTACATGCCAGTAGAAATAGGCTGATGTGTGGTTGTACTAAACATGGGTCTATGAATGTGAAAATGGCTTCCGTCACACAGCTTTCAACAATAGCCTACTTTCAATTACATCAACTTTCAGTGTACTCTGACACTGTTACTACACTGTTACTTGCCTTTGATGGGCACTGCATTCCAAGAAATGTTGTGATGAATTTTTGTATTGCACTTTGTTGTAATTATAACAAGCTTCATTGGTCTGCATTCCTTTTCCTCAACCTTCCTTGTTTATTTAAATTTCAGTAATTTCATACTTTTTGTTTTACAGGTGGGCATATGGGCAGAAAACAGTAAACTAGGCAACTAGCTTATTAACTTTGGGGCATGTCTACAAACACACTACTCATGTGCCTGAATTGCATTTTCATTGAGGCTACTTTGGAAGGAAAATTTTGCCTATTTCATGGGGGACTTCATCGTGATTGTGGAACATCTTTGAAAAAATAGTGAGTGAGCTTCTAGAAAGAAGCACTGTTAATAGGATAGGATACCAAAACTCGATGTTTATCATCAATGTTTTAGATAACTACAAAATAGTCTTCCATCAAACTGTACTCAACAACAAAATAATCACAGAGATTTAGGGTACTTTGCCAATATCTGTTTTTAAAAGTTACAAGTGAGGATTTCTTCCTCTAAATTCAAGTGTTTGAAGTACATATCAAATCACTAAAGGCAGAAGTTTATTTTCATATATACAAATGCTTGGCTTGTATTTCTTTTTCAGGCACTTCTTTTTTACTACTTTCTAGGCTGAGTGAGTTATTAATGATACTTGAACATTCTGCAATATGATTTATTTATTTTTCATCTTGGCACAGATATTATTTCAGGAACTACACTCACATTAAACTCACAGTTATGTGATGTTTGATTTGCAGTCGTTCTTGATAGCAGTGTCTGCTAAGTTTTTAAAATGTAAAAAGGCATAAGGTAATTGCTTCAGCTAAAATGATATGAGAACCAGACACCAGTGTGTTAAAGAAAAAGCTTGAAAATCCTAAACAAGTGGGCTGCCAAGACTTGGAACTGGTCTCTCTTTACTGATGTTTTCTCCCATCTGTGCAACACGAGTGAAAGAGAGATGGAGTGCTTGGCTCCCCAGGAGAAGAGCGAGAAAGGGGGAGAGAGCGGGGTCAATTACCTGAACACAATTACTGCGTCTAACAACCGCCATCCATCACTTGCATCCTCCCTCAGCACCGCGGCAACCATCCCATCCCCACATTTGGGTTGGCTTTCCCGCCAGATCGGCCAGACACTCTGTCATCCAAAAGAGGCCCCTCCTTGCACCAATTGAAAACCTGAGTCGCATTCTTAAACAACCTTCGTTCAGCTCCTCCTCTTCCTCCCTTCCTCTTTTCTCCAGCATGTCTCTCCCTTCAGCCACCTCTGGCTGCAGGTAAGCTGGCCTTGACAGTCAAGCCTCAGGAGGGGTGAAAAGACCAGACCTGCCAGGCAGAGTGCTATCTAAATAGCAGCGAATGGGAGCCCTTAGACCAACTCACTGCCAGCACATCAGGTTTGGAATCATGCCAAGGTATATATTGGCCAATCGGATGACAGACCTAATGCTTCACAATGATAAAATAACCAGTTTGAGATTGCAGTTGGATGCTTGCCCACCCCAAGATGTAATACTTGGATTGTTACACATACGTGGATTTGTCAACTGTTGAGCGTTCTGTACCTGCATGGTTCCTCTGGTCTGGTATAGATGGTGCAAATAAACATTTCAGAAACCCGTATTCATTTTGAAACATTTTACTATATATTATTAATGACCAATTAAGATTCACCCTTCCCTCCAATTTGTGTTGTAATGGGGCCTTTGTGGTATGTTTGAATGAATGGAGTAACCTGCCATAAAAAAACACCCAAGGACAGGCTATTACAAGCCAGAGAAAGAGGGCCCAGATTGCCTGATCTGTAATAAAACAATGAGAGTTCCCTTTGGGCCATATGGACACTGCAGCTATGCAAGATTATGTAGGCGGGCGGCCACCCTAGCAATATTAGATGGAGATTGGATTGGAGGCGAAACTCCTTTTTAAACGAGCCCAGAGGAAAGCTGTAAACATGCTTAGTCTTTTTTCCTCCCTTGCCTATCTCTGCAACACACATTCTCAGATGCACATACTACAGGAGGTTGTGAGGGGACTTGGGAGAGAAGGACACATGATCAGAATAGCGATGAATGCCCAGATTGGCAGAACAGGTGCTGCTGGAGGACAGGTGAGTGGGTTGAGAGGGAGGATGGCGGAAGTGCAAGGTTATGTGGCTGCATGGCTAATGTGGTGCTCTGTAGCCGCAGGCTTGGGGTTACTAAGGTTAGACCTTGGGTGCTCCGATTAATCATTACACCCCTGTCTGTGTGGGTGCGTGCGTGTGTCTGTGCCATTCTAATATTTATTTTATCAGTCGGATTTCATCGAGATAGCCCTTGAGAATAGGCCTGACTGAAATATTGATGCCATACATTGAAAGTGCTATAGCAACTGCGCTGACTGGACACATTGACACATTTTTAGATTTATACATGCTCACTTTAGGCTCAATCTTCCATAAATACAATATCTCCTACCACTGCTACGCGGAAAACACTCAGCTATACCTCCCATTAGAACCTCATGAAAACAACAACCCAGTTAGGTCTCTCCTTGACTGCCTCCAGGATGTGAAATGTGAAATACTGGATGGCAAAAAACTGTCTTTAGTTAAACAATAGTAAGACCGAAGTGGTCTTATTTGGCCCCTTCAACTCCATCGGGGGTTTAGCCAATAACCTAGGGCCCCTGGCGCCTAACCTCAATGCCCATTCGAGAAATCTTGGTGTCATCTTCAATCCTGCTTTAAAATTTGAAAAGCAAGTTCATACGGTTCTAAAAGCTTGCTTTTTGTACCTAAGAAATGTGGCAAAAATCAAACCGTTCGTCTTTCTCAACGACCTGAAGACTGTCACTAATGCCTTAATTTCTTATCTGCTGGATTATTGTAATGCTCTTTTTTTGGGAATTAGCCAGTCATCCTTGTCTCACTTGCAGCTGGTGCAGAATACAGTTGCTAGACAACTAACTGGTATCAGGAAAGGAGAGAGGATCGCCTGTTTGGATGTCCCTGCATTGGCTACCAATCAAGTATAGGAATGAGTTTAAGGTTATTTTATTTGTTTTAAAAGCTTTCCATGACCTGACACCCCTGTACATCTCTGAGCTCCTGGTCCCTTTCCCACCCTAGATCTCTCAGATCATCAGACCAGCTGCTCCTGGCTGTCCCACGTTGGAGGCTAAGGGGTAAGGGCAATCGTGCATTTACAGTAGCCACCCAAAAGCTTTGGAATAGTTTACCATTTTCAAGTTTTTTCTGTCGACACTTTTAAGGCTAAGCTAAATAAGACCCACTTGTTTTCTCAAGCCTTTGAGCGCCATTAATGGTTTTATGCCCCACTTTTACTCCTCTTGGTTTAAAATTCTCCTTTATCTATTTATTTGTGTATGGGTTAGTATTTGTATGCTGGCTATGTTACCGGCGCCAGCCCTAGGGGAAGCTGGGTGGTAGCAAACTGGCACACAGCTAAGGTTAGACTGTGTAGCCTAAAGGTGTAGTGTAGCTTTGGAGAGTCGAGGCGGAGACACATTAGTCTTGCCACAGCTTGTTTAATTCTGACAATCATTCAATTATCTCATTCTCACAAAAAACAATTAAGAAAAAGATAAAGGACAATAAAGACAGTAAAATTGACTAAAAACAATAATAAACCATAAAGTGCAAACAAAAATACATATAGTGTATTACAGTAATAAACATCAACATATACACTCACTACATTGCAACAAAAGTGCATTAATTAACACCATTTTACATTTCTACCTTTCTCCTACACTTTTACCACATACACACACAAGCGGGTCGGCAACATGAAAGAAAACGCGCCAGCGAATGGCAGCAAAACTGTCTCTAAAACTCTGAACAGTCTGCTTGGCGGCTGCCTTAACTTGAATTTATGTAACATTTATAATTAAAACACTATAAACTCGTGTGTTACTAAGCACTTGAGCAATTTGCATTGCTTGAATAAGGCTTTAAATATGTTATTAGCTTCTACATTGGTACTGAACATGGCGGACTCATGATGAAAACGAGACGATATGAAACAGTAACAAAAATACACTTAACTAGAAACCAAACTCTCTAAAACATTTACCGTTTGTTCAAAACCTTTACACAGCAATCTGAATAATTTTAGGAACCAAGTCTGAGTTAATAAAATAACTTTTCTTGTCATACCTGTGGAGAGGCGAGGCGGAGACACGTTAGTCTTGCCACAGCTTGTTTAATTCTGAAGCTGCGCGTGCGCTATAGTGGTTTGGATGTACCCAAAATAAAAGACACATTAGAAAAATACGAAAAAATAGAGGGGGTGTCTGTTTCTTCATGAAACGTTATATGTAGCATTTTTCAACCTACTACAGCTACAATGTTATATGATTTTATTCTATCTATGTTAAGTTATTGTACAGCACTTTATTCAACTTTGGTTGTTTTTAAATGTGCTTTGTTAATAAACTTGATTTGATTTGATTTGATTTTTGGTCCAGCAAACTACTTCTTGAAACTCCAAACTTAAAGCAATCTCTAAGTCTTCTTTTCTCATTCAAACACACACACACACACACATACACGTTAATGGACTCACTCACTCTTTCTCACATACATGGAGGCACACACAAGGTTTTGCTACACACAACTAAGACCTGCTGTGAGGCTTGTCCTCACCAGCCTCTAACTGAGGCTCTCTCAGAGATCAACCTCACAAAATCACAAAATGACTTGTCTTTGTCCAGCGTTTCTCTCTTGTCTTTTGGCCTTCAACGTCTTCTGACAACCTGCACCTTTTCTCCTTTTTTTACGTCTGTCTGTAGCCCATGAGCCCAATTACCCACCAAGAACAAGGAGATCCTATCATGCTCCAGTGTTCACCACGCTCACTATACAGGAGTGCAAAATTCCCAACATACTTGCTGCTGCCTCGAGCATGGAGTTCATGAAGCAGTGGCCGACCCACCTTTGATCTGGCGTCAAGTCCAAATTCACCCACCGTTTGGATTTCAGAGCCATTCGCTTGAAGGGTATTTTGCTAATCGTGTCTCATGTCTCCTCTACTGAAGCCTGGCAGCTTTTTGCTTGTTAGCTAAATTTCTCTCACCACTGAAACAGATGGGAGTGTGTTATCTGTGAACAGTGGAGAACCATACTTTGCAAACACAGTCGCCTTTATTTCAGTGGCTTCCTTTGTGGTAGCCTAAGGGGCACAGTTTCTCCTATTCATTGACCTGAGGCAGGACACACAATAAGTTGTGCAAGGTAAGGTTAATGATCACTTAAGTTCCCTAAGCACTTGACCACAAATGACTCAACCCTCTGTGAGCACTTGTTTTAGAAACAGCTGCCCTCCCTTGTTATTTCCTGGGACCTAAACACGCCAAATTCATTAGGATTCTTTCTGGGGCCAGATATCTTCATTGGGATGATTTTGCTGTAAAGGTCAGCGCTGAAGACCTCTAATGACACCAGGGCCTGGGGTGTCTGCCAGACGATGTCACAATCAACACACACTGTTGTATACTGACGCAGGACCACTAAAACGTAACCAGACTTGACAGTTCACTGCCTGCCAGAAAGGTCGAGCCCCAAGGCTATTCAGCATCAGCCCAGAAGAGAGCCAGAAAGCCAATTCTGGGAGTTGAACCGCAGTTCAGTGTCCAAAGTGTGAAGCATAGTGAAAGCAACATGAACAGCCGGGGAAAGATAGCAGTGCTCAAAGGACCCAAAGTGCCAGATTGCTCTTGCATATGGAAGCTGCTCACTCACAGCTTACTGTATATAGGTCAACTGCATCTTTTCCGGGTCAGCGCACTACTGTAGGGTTTAGCGGAGCAAAGAGTCATAGTGCAGCCAGCGGCAGGGGGTGGTGCAGAATACAAATGCCTACTTGACTGGTTGTTTAGAGGATAGAAAAGGCTGAGAGAGGAAACTATTTGCCACAATGGCAAGTTGAGAGACAGAGGACATGAATGCAAGCTAAAAAGTCTGTGTAGTGAGGAGGTGGAGGGGTCAACAAAACATCAGACTTTAACACAGGAGACCGTTGTTCATTTCCTGTTTCCAACCAACAATGTTGTTATTTTCAAATCTTGACCACTGTCATTCCATAACCTTAACCACATGTGTATTATTGTAACTATTATGACAAACCCAAACCTGACCAAATTATTTTTTGTGCCTCAACCTAACCAAACCTTAACCATAGTGTTTTCATATCATAAAACGGATATATTTTTCATCAGTGATTTGTAACAGTTTTGAACTGCACAGACAAAGATGTTGTCCTGTTAATAGGGGCCGCAGAAAATGCTTCTATGTGCTGTTCCAGAGGGCATGGACAAACAATGTATTTTGTAATTTAATGTGGACGACTTTGAAATATCAGATATGTGAAGATGCGGTGTGAATGGATTTCTGCCTTTTAATGTCACTGTCAGGCTGAGAAAGACTTCATAACCAAAGATCGGAGACTATGAGTGTTACTTCCTAAAATTCTGTAACTGTTTTAACAGTACAGTAGAGTTTATCCTCATGCATTTTGTTTTGACCTTAAGATTTACAGGTAACTCTGAACTAACTTTAACCCATGTCATCACTTTTTCAAGTCCAGCAGCAGTTTTGTTAGATCAAGTGAAAACCAATACTATTAGAATTGGCATTGTCAATAAAAGTAATAAATAAAGAAATAACCCTGCAACACGGGGTGCACGGTGGCAGAGCGGTTAGCGCTCCTGCCTCCTATTAGGAGATCGTGGGTTCGAATCCCGGACCAGACCACGACCTCCCTGGGTGGAGTCTGCACGTCCCCCCCATGTTACCGTGGGTTTTCTCCAGGTTCTCCGGTTTCCTCCCACCGTCCAAAGACATGCATTGGTGACTCTAAATTGCCCCTAGTGGATGAATGCGAGTGTGAATGGTTGTCTGTCTATGTGTCAGCCACTGGCCACTGTCCAGGGTACCCCGCCTAAGGCCCAAAGCCACTGGGATAGGCTCCAGTCACCCGCGACCCCAAACAGGAACAAAAACATTACCCAGGTAGAAAATGACTGACTGACTGACCCTGCAACACTGAAAAGGGGGTGTAGAAAATAGATGGATCTTTTTGATTCATTGACATTTGAGGATAAACGCCTTAAATTATATACATCCTGTGAGGTAATGGAAGGGCAAAACACACTTGCATTATGTTTTAAACCACTTTGCTTGCACCTTTACCATTTGCCTTTTTTCTCTAACAGCTTTACTGATGAAATCACACACACAATGGGACTCTGAAAGATCCATCGTTTGTTTTTCAAGGCATAAACCATCAACCCTGGTGACACTTCACTGCAGCAGGGGAGGCATGAATTTACAGTCGAAGCTATGTGAAAAACTTGCTTTGGGCTGCTGGTTGAGGATGGGACACAGCTGTGCAATTTATATAGATCTGAGATTAGATTATTAAAGTCAATTTTTTTTTTCTCCAACACTTCCCCAAGGATGAAAAATTCCTCTGCTCTAATAAAAAGCCTAAATGAATTGTGATGTTGTCAAGAAGGAATAATTGCACTATCAAATACATTACCCAGAAGCTATTAAAATGGCAGAGGTGTAATTAAGTGTTGTGCTGTTGGGACAGGGAAGGGAAGAGGTGTGACTTGTACCACCCAAACACTGCTGCCATGATGACTTGTAAGAGGAAGTGTTTGAAATGGACTTTGCAGAATGTGATTTATTTGAAATTAAATGTTTATCGTGTTTTGAAACAAACTGTTGCCCATGAGTTCCTAATAGCTCATGCTAAACTGTGACAGTCTGTTTCCAGTGGCATGTTTCCCTTTGATTTATAACTCCACATCATGGTCATAATCTTAGTGTTCCCTCTACTCCGATTTAAGCCCAGTACCACTATAACCCTGCCGCTTGCATCCATATTTAGGGGCCATCCCCCATCCTCTGCTCAGCAGACAGAGGAGATTCATCATTATTACTGCAGTGACAGGACTATTACCTCCCGAGACTAAGAAAACAAGAGAACTTTGCAAAGAAGCCATAGTGGAAAACTCATTTAAGGGCTGTGCCAAACTTTTCACTTTCTTTGCCTTTGTGGCGATGTAATTAAAACAATGCTCTACTCAACACTCTGATCTTTTTTAAGATTCTTCTGAGATTTTTCTCTTCTGCTGGTACAGTCAACTAGAATTTGTAACTGTAATGGGCTTGTGAGAATGGTACATTTCCGTTATTTTTTAAGACTATCTTTTCATATGGACGGTGCACCAAAAAATTATGGTAACCTAAAGAAGATGAAGACGACGGGTTTTAAATTTAAAACCACAGAACTTCTGGGAAATTGCATGCTGAGAAAGTGAGTGAGTGAGTCATGGTTTCTATTCCATTTACAAATAATTGAGGAACCCTTGAGCAAGTAACTTACCCCTCAGTTGATCCAGTGGAAATGTTCAATGTAGAAGACTGTGGTTTTTCTGGGAAGATCAGAGGTATGTGTATCTGCATGAATGTGTCACAGGAAAAAACTAACTAAGAAAACTGAGAGGGAAAGATACAGTATTAAGAGTGATTTAAAGGTGTAACTATTAAATCTGATGCCACTTGATTACAAGCTAACCTCTCACATTCCATGAAAACCATAGAGTAATATCTCATGAAGACCATCCCAGATATTTTGATCTTCTATGGCCTGCTTCCCCTCCCTTTTCCAATTTCCTTTTCTCTATCCTTTGTTACCCCATGAGTGTCATCACTTCCTTATCTTCCCGAATGGTTGTTGTAGGAAGCATTCACACTATGTACCACCCTGATATATTCCTTTTCAACCTTGCAGGGCCACAATCAGATAGAGCATAGCTACTACTGCAAAGGGTTGCTTTCCATTGTCTCTACAATCACATTTATCTGCATTTTTTTCATATTATTTGACTTTAAGGTCAGATCTTGCTGTGATGTCTGCTTGTACTGTGTCTTTATTTCTTAGGGAAAGTAATAAGGTGTTTCTTAGACAAGTCAAGTCTGGTGGGGACTCTCTTAACAAGAGTATGTTAGTTTGATGAAGGTACTCAATTAATAAGGTCTTTTTTTCCACATGTTTAATTCAAAATTAAAATTTAGCAACGGTTTTTGGTTGTTTTTTTAAAAAAAAGGTTTTCGTAGATGTTTAGCGGAGCATTGGAGCAATCTCTTTTGGTTTCTTGTCAACAGTATCAACTGTAAAATCACTGGCTTTGTTGTTATTGTCGACACACAATCCACCTTGCTTGCTACTAAGACACCATGCTGCCATAACAATGTGAGTCCCAAAAGGGAGGTGAATGGTGGCCCATGACTACACAAACAAACCTGGATAAACGCACTGCTTGTTACGTTTTATAAACGGGTTGGACTCAAGTGCAGGACTCAGACACAGGGAGATAAGTTTAAAAGGTTTATTAGGAAACAGGGAAGGGGAATTGGATGGAGACCAGGGGCTGGGATCCAGAGCTGACGATGGCAGAGCTTGGGGAATGGTCGTGAAGCTGGAAAGGCGGTGTGTAAGATCCAGAGCAGGTAAACAGGTAGTGAAGGCAATTGCGGTGGATATGGCATTGCTGAGTGACACGTGGCTGACAAACTGGCAGGAGCATACAGGTGAGTAATGATCCTAGAGCATGGAAATACTGGTTAGCAAGCACCGGGTAACAAAGAGCAACGACAGACAGAGTGCTTGGCATAAGCAAGGTTGGCCACTGAGCAACTACCGCAGTGGCTGAAACAACAATCTGGTGATGAGTGGATGAGAAGCTGGTGTAGATATACTGTAGAGGACGCGTTGATTGGAGGCAGGTGTGTTGGCTGAGCGAAGTGATTGGATGAGTTGACTCATGTGAGTGAGGATCCAGTGGAGGGTGGCAGGAGGAGTAGCCATGCCTCCAGCCACACACACACATACACAGAGACCGACAGGGGAATGATGTGGGAAAACACTAAGGGAATACATACAGGTCTGTGACTGCGTAACACTGTTGAATTGCTTGTCCAAGACAGGGACTAAACACCTCTGCGCTAAGATGGCTGCCTGCAAGAATCATCCTTGTGTGAGATCTTGAGTAAACAGGAGAATCTTGACGTGTAATGTCTTATCTTCGACAGTGATAGGGATGCATGACGCACACTGGCTAAGGTGATAAGTGCTCAAGATGGAGAGAGAGAGGTGTGACTGTAGATAAGCACAGGCAGAGGCTGAGGGAAGGGGAGAAGAACAGGGAAGAGGTGGGGTGGGGGGTAATGTAGGTAATAGGCCCTACTCTAGCAGACAGGAGAGTTACTGTGCCTTAAATCTTGCTGCATAGTTGCTTATTGTCTGAATTAGATTTGCCAGTTTCTTCTGATTTGGAGATCTTAACTTTGTTATCTGTCTTTGACCGTAATTTATCTTCAAGCCACCTGACTGACTGTATCAGAGTCTGTGTGGCTGTTATTCAGTCTGCATTGTATGGGTCTTCACAGCCTCTCCACACATACTCTGAAAAAATCTTCTAGGACGTTAAATGTATCTACACAATTAAGTTCGGGACCGTTCTTCATCTGATGCACATCACATAGATTAAGCAAAACTCCTGCAGCATTGTAATTCGGCTATGAAGTCACTTTTTCACTGAAGACTTTATCAGTTTCAGCCAGATTGGAACAGGCTGGCGTTCTTGGATCCAGGACTACGATACCTTAAGGCCTTGATCTGAGAGCCATCTGTGCTTACTCCATTCATGAGGTGGTTGTGTGTTTCATAAGCTTTCCACAACCTAATAGCTTTATTTATGTGTCCCAGTGCATGCTGACAGAGGAGGCATGAAAACAGTACACACCAGCTGAACATAGTTACTGTACAATGCAGGCCAAAGTACAGACAAAAGGGAATGTGGTGAAATAAATCACCATACTCTCCGTGGGTCATTTAAGTCTCTTACCATGAGTTTCACATCAGAGTCTTGATGAGGTTTAAGGCCTAATAAGAAAATCTACTATTAATATCTTCAGTCCAGTTGATGAAATATAGATTAAGACAGTCATTTTCCAAATGAATGCCTGCCATCTGATATGAGCAAATTTACAGTAGCTATTAAGCTATGATAGGGCAGCTGATAAGTGTGCCAAAGAGAGGTCCTTTCAGACAAATAGAATTTGACATTCAGCAGTTTGCAACACAACAGAGTGGCACCATACAAATGCAGTATAAAGCTTTCATACTTAATTCTTTAAGTCCTCAAAAAGAAATTATACCTCCAAAAGTAGGCAACAAACAAAAGAAAACAATGCACATTCAAAAATACAGTCACAGTAGAAAGTACCATCAAAATTAAGATAGATAAGCCTGTGGGGACAAAATATTTTATTGACAAAATTGTTAAAAACTTCAAATCTACAATACAAATATCTTACAGAAAATGTGCCACTGTGAAATGCCACAAAAGCTACAAGCCTCTTGCAACACAGCCCAATTACAACCATTCTAAACATTGAAAACAATGTAATTAGCCTACTCTTGTGTTGGATAAAGCATTGCAACACATGGTGCTTTAGGGTGTTACAAGGCAGTGCTGCATTCACTACATGATCAATGGGACATCCCATACCCATTGAACATGCTCATGCTTTTGGTGAATGGTGAACTGAACATATCCGTTTGCAACTAATGAATGTGAACGTGACCGTCATTCACTCTTGTCGGAGTGAATGGGACTGTGTTTTACGGCACCCGGCATGAGTTTTGGGTCACAGAATCTGATGGGTCATAGATTTTTGAAACGACATAGCGAGCTGAAGCATCCAACCAGTCTTGGGAAATATCTGCAAGTGAATGATGATCAGAAGAAATCATTAACAAGGGGTGAGTCTACAGCCACAATATTTCTCCACCCAAATCAAACTTACAGCATTTTATTAAGGAAATATGAACGTGAATTAGTTCATGTTTTGGTACTTTGAACTTAGTTCAAATTGTGAATGAGTTCATTGTAATCTGTGCGAACTGAACTTTGAGCTAGCTCTTGTGAAGTGTGAACTTGCACAACACTGCCCATACCAACCAAGTGCCAAGCAGGGACCCAGTGGGAAACAACCTGGGAACTGTAACGGCCCAGCCGGCAATTTTACTGTAAATGGCTACATGGCAGTTGCTACCAGTGGAGAATTTTGTACAGTTGCCTCTGGTGATGGTCTTCTTATATTACTTGAAATTGCTGTCGCAGAACTCTAGAGTTTTAGGGTTTAGTGGACTTGTGAATGTGTGTACAGGCACAGCCACTATTACAGTATTTTAATCTGATAGACCCACATTGTCACAATGTGAAATATCAACAGTTAAGTGTCTGAGTATTTTTATCTCCTTATCCTGCTCCTGCATTTGAGGTGACAGTGGCCTGTCATAGGTTTTCACCTAGCTGTAACGTTCAATCAATGCTGAGTGCAACTCTCTGTCCTGACAATCAGGGAGAACCACTGGAGGGTCAGCTTTAGCTAACATTAAGACTGAAGCAACTGTGTTTAACAGGAAACATCCTTGCATGTGGTTGGAATAAAAAATCAGCAGGACCACACAAGAGACTTTCAGACACTTAAAGAAAAGTGCATGAGCTATCAAAGCATACAGCTTTACAGCCAATTTGATGAACCCAGAAAAAGCTTTTTACTCAAATGTAAATGCTGAGAGTATTTTTTTATACAAAAATAATAATATACATCTATATAAAAGGAATGTAATCGGAATTAAATATTACTATTAACACAAATTAAGTCACTAAATACTACTGAGCAGATGTGATCAATTGAATAGAAACTAGTCAATTTGATCTTATCAAACCAGGGAAAGGCAGGAAGGATGTACATGTACAGTATGTGTCTGGCCACTAACAGAAACTCATTTTGTCATGGCACTAGATGAAACTGAATGACTTGAAAAAGAATATACAGGATTATATTTATTAAAGAAATATGAAACTTGTTTAGTTTTTTTCCAAATAGTTTTGGTTCACATAGTCCAAAATTTTAGCCACACTTTGAACTGTCAGAATAGACACAGGGCTTCTGTGAGATATCCAAGTGACACAGGCAGCGGGAGGTGAAGTGATAAATTGGGGTACCTCAATGTATCTGTTCCCTGTTTCTCCTACAACTGCCGGCAGTCATGAGTGATACAAATTACTTTCTGCTACAAATTTGTTCTGTTTGCACATCACCACCCCGGAGTTAAGTCCATCTCTTGTACGTCTGTATTTTTTTTTTCTTTTTGTCCTCTACATTTTTCTCTGTCACCTGTTGCAGCCAATTATCGATATTGGCTGTGTTGTTGTCTGTATCCTTGCCAGGGTTGTGACTTGTTGTTGCAATTGTACAAGAGAAGTCATTACTTAATGACAACTGCATGCAGGACAGAGGTGCGAAGGCTGTGTATTTTGAGCTGGTCTGTGAAGACTGGTTATGCTTTGCTGACTCATTTTGAGAAAGATTAACATGAAATTTCCCATCCAGCATACATCTTTTAGGGAAGAGATAACCTCATCTTGAGCTGTAAAATGTACATCTACAAAAGTGAATTTTTGCTGTGAAATAATAGCAGTTGCATATTCATGCGCCTCAAAGCAGTAAAACTGCCAACAGCCTAAAACAATCCATTTATCCATTTATCTATTTATCTACTTGGTCTCCCATTTGTTCTGGTGTGTTTATATTCTGCAACTCATTCCTCAGTTTTTTGTTTTGTTTTTAAAGGTAATAATGATTGCTGAAGGTGTTCGAGTTGGTGGTGATAATCAAGATGATGGTGATTGAACTCGCAACTACTTGTGATATTTCCTATGTTTTAAAGTAAAGGAATGTAACACCACTAATGACAGAATTGGGAAGACAAGAGATCTAGAGATCAGAATCCAGCCGATGAAAAATAACATCAGTGAAGAGAATGAAGAAACAAATTGGAGTAGAAAGAGAAATAATGAAAAACATCCAGGGTCATAGGGAAGTGGTGGAGGGGAAGATGGAAAACAGAAGAGGAAAATTGCAATGCAGAAATGGAGAGTGGCAAGCACCAAACCAATGAAGACAAAGTATATTGAATAAATAGATAGAAATGGATAAAAAGAAAAGAACAGGATGGAACATAGTAAGTTGATGTGAACGTAAAAGTGGCAAATAGAGCAAGAACAATAGAATGGAAAACAAATGTAAAATATGGCTATAGACAGCTAGAAAAAGATGAAGGACGTACATCTGTGACAGGTGACAAAGACAAAGACTAACCCTAACAACAGAGCACAAGAAGAATAGATGAAAGAGAATACAGACTGGATAAAAAAGTATGTTAGATGCAGAGAATGAGAGAGAGATGGAAGTATCATACATAGGATGAGTAGCAAAGGATGAAAATGATAAGATAAAATAAGAAGGAACAAGAGAAAGGCTGAGAAAAGGAAAAAAGATGGAGGGGGTTTGTTCTGTTTGTCCTGACTCTGAGCCGCCTGCTAAGCAGATGATGATAAATGAGGCGGTGGGGAGGCCGGCTCTCCACTCTGTTCGCCGGATGGAGAGCTGCACACGAGTCTTTTCCCTCTAATTACCTCTCACTTACCATTAGCGCTGCCACCGCCACTCAGTTCCACCATCAGTTCCCAGCCCTGCCTGGCACGCCACCTCCCATTGGTCCCATATAACAGAGCATCTTCAACTGACTCCGCTGATTGGTTGTCTCCGACCGGTTCACGCTCGTAGACACTCAGGCTTGATGTGTGTGTAAACTTGTCCTTTGCAAATTCATGAGGCTGCAGGTTGTCTTCCATTATGTCAATTGAGTACATGGAAACAGTGTAGAAATAGACATTCTGTGTCCACTTGGACTGGCTCTACATCTGGCTAACACAGAGTTAAGTATACCTTTTAAAATTTTCCCATCATATTACACATATACTACTGTGTTCTTGCTTGCTGGGTGAGTGTTGAATGTAATGAATCATGATGGCTACTAAAGCGCTGATTCATGAATCCAGTGTCAAATGTCATCCATCTATTCTGTTTGCAGATGACATTAACTGTAAGAGAAGGGTTTTTGCATTAAAATACCAGTCAAATCAATCAAACTTCCTCCCAGTGTATAATAAACTGAGACTTCCAGGACTGGTGGATATAGCTCACTGTATTGCACAGTTAGCGAGATACTGCCATCCATCTACATTTTACTGTATAGTTTTTAATCAGGCCTTGCACCCCCTACTCCCAGTTTGCTAGGTCTTATTTTGAATAATCATCCTGCCCACCAGCAGGGACGGGTGAACTCTGGTGTGGGGTGAAAACAAAGCACACGAACTACAGGATTTTGTGATGCAATTTCAGAAGGAAATATTACTGTAAGAACCTTCCTTTCTTTCCGTCTCAGACTCTGCAGACTATTCATTCTCATAATCAATAATTTCTTAGAGAGTCCTTTGTGACAGTACGCACATAAGGGGCAGTGACGTGCTGAATAATTTATTGTCAATTGTTAGACTTTTCCCAAGATGATAATACCGGATGACAGTCCCCAAAACTGTCAAATTACTTGTCAGTCTGTATGACATCATGTTTCCTCCTCTTGGTTCATTTCATAATAAGTTCTGACGTTTTAACATGAAAGCCACTAGAACTAAAACGGCAACAATGTATTAACATGTTTCTTGGTCCAAACCTACTGGACCAAACCTCAGGTGTGAAAGCAACTATGAAATCTTCCTTCATATTAGGTATATGGGGTTACAGATACAGCCCTTAATTTATAAAAACATTTAGATATAAGCCGATTTGCATGTGAGTTGATGATACAGTACATCAATGACATTGCAGAGATCATCCCAGATGACCAATTAGCTACCTGCTATTTGCTTCTGCTAACTCTCGTATTCCAGTGCCATAAATAATCCGCTTTCCTCTTCCAAATCAAAGTGCCCCATGGACATTTCTTTTCCCAAAGCTTCTCTCCATCTTGGTCCGTTTTTTATTGATTGAGCTAGAAGAGTCGGGACAGTCAGTAATTAAATGGAACGACTGGTGGGTGTAAAATTAGCCTTTGTGTCATTAGACTGGAACGACAGAGTGGGTGAAAGAACAAGTGCGGCTGAGATGACTGATGACTGAAGGCCAATTAAAAGGCAGAGCGAAGAAAGGATGAGAAGAACCATTGAAGATGTGGCAGAGAAGCATATGGATTTGTCTTGGATAATGAACTCTTCAACCGTCATCGATCTGCTGGGAAAGAGAAGGTGGATCAAGGATCTACTTTGAAGGAGCTCAGGGGAATCAGATGATAGTTTGCTTTAGATCTCCAGATGAATTTGTAAACATTAAACTGGTTCCCTTTTAACACTTGGAAATTGTATTATCTTGAATCTTTTCAAGATAATACAAGCCACTCTATTAAATGCAATAGACCTTTCTGGATGTATCAGATGCTTAAATTAACAATCTCTGGAGTCAAGATTATTAACGTTCTTTAAGGGGAATTCATCTCCACTCTTTGATGAATGGTGTGACCTTCGAGTCACCAAAACAGTACATGTCACCCTTGTTCTTGAGCGTCACAAGTCTAAAGTTTTCTTGGCATGCCAAAGTGAGTAACAAGGAGTGAAGCTTTAGAGGACAAAACATGTGTGTACAGCAAATTCAGTTTGGTAGAATGTGAACTTGATCATATGTTATCAGGTTTTTAAAGGCAAATTTCAATATTTTACAATGTCAGACTTACGGTCCATTGTAGAGACTGTAGACATAATGGACATAATGGAACGCTCCTCTGGAAACAGTTAATTTCCAGTGGGGTTTCATCTTAAGCAGCTCTAACAACAACCAGTCAACTCCCTTTTGCTTTATTAGGATTGTCTTAAATCTAACTTTGGCTGTGGCTTGGTGGCAGAGTGGGTTGTCTACCAATCGGAAGGTCGGTGGTTCGATCCCGGCTTCCCCCAGCCATGTGTCGAAGTATCCTTGAGCAAGATATTGAACCCCAAATTGCTCCCAAAGCTGTGCCTTCGGTGTGTGAGTGTGTGTGAATGGTTAGTTGTACTGATGGGCAGTTAGCTCCTGCCATCAGTGTATGAATGTGTGTGTCTGGGTAAATGTGATATGTAGTGTGAAAGCGCTTTGAGTAGTCGGACGACTAGAAAGGCGCTATACAAGTACAGTCCATTTACATTTACATTTAAATTTAAACCCCTAGGTTTTGCCAGCCAGATCATGTTCAATATTCTGATCTAAACAGCACAAAAACAGTGATGTGCATCCATGTTCCTGCAGATGGAACCCGGGAGTTGCTCTGCAACAGCTGTACCAAACAGCAGTAGTATTGTAATCTTTGCTTTAGTTTTTACCTCCAAATAACTGCTTTTCAAGGATGAACTGTTCAACCCTATATGGGATATGTCTTTCCTTGGACTCATTGGACTCTGTTGTAAAGCTTTCTCCAGTGGAGTGCTGCAACGATGGTGGTGAGTACAGCGTTTGCAACTTGCCACTGGTGTTAACCTGGTCAAAACTATGCCAGCATGGCCCAGGTTGTAAACAACAGAATTTTCCTTCATGCTAACAGATTAAAATGAACTACTTGATGTTCATAGTTCACAATTTTGAACTAAGTTCACTGTACCAAAAATTAACTAGTTCACATTAACTTTGCGGCTTTTGGCTGGTCTTACCCTTTAATGATTCCTTGTGATCATCATTCACTCGCTGATATGTCCCAATCCTAGTCAGATGCTTCAGCTAGCTGTGTCATTTCAAAAATCTGTGACCCATGAGATAATGTGATCCAAAACCCTGGCATGCCTGATGCCATAAAACACAATGCACGAGTATCGCTAACTCTCGCGGGGAGTGAACTATGCTCACGTTCACATTCATTAGTTCCAAACGGATACATTCAGTTCACCGTTCACCAATAACATGAGCATGTTCAATGAACAGCACTCTTTGATTTCATGGACGACACTGGCTAACAGTCACAATGTTTCTCAAGGTTAGGACTGATGTAATGCTTTTTGGTGAGAAACACAATATAGAAATCTATTTATGATTCTGTGTGTATTGAAGTATTCTGGTCATGAAATATAATTTCATTATGAAATTGTGAAGGCCGTCATTAGGCCAGACTAAATATATGGTAATATCCATTCAGATGATAATGTGTTGTTAATTTTGTTGTTTTATTTTAAAGAGTTTGCATATCTTTGCATATCTGCCACGTTCAATGGGTCATAAATATAAAATCTACCATATAATAGGGTAACAAATTCCAGTCCTGCATTTCTTTTCCTTTGTAAACCAGTAACACATGGGGTGCATTTCTGTAATACCCATGGCTAAGTGTTTGTAACGTTTCGGTAAAGTCCCTTGTAAGCCTCTGTCCAACAAAAGGAGCTCTCTAAATGAAAAGGCCCTGATGTCAGCTCTGTTTGCAGGCTAATCTCTGGAACCAATACTGCTCCCTGGCATGGCTGCAAACCTTGGCTAGTTTGAATTAAATCAAGATTTGAGGTAAAGGGAAATAAGAAAAATCGCTCTGGATTCTCAGAGTAATGGAGCTGATAGTTTGTTGGATTTATTGGATTTGATACACTTGCCAGGCATGATTCGTTTGAAAAGTGGAGAAAAATGCTGATGTGCAGTTTAATGCGTTACATATCAAATTTTGAATCCTGATTGTCCTGCGTTTAACAATGCTGTTAAGGGAATCTGGGATGCTGTGTGAGGACATAACCTTGGGATTAGTAATAATGACCACTCACAGCTAAATTATCAAATTTGGCCAAATGCACTGTGCCAATTTGAGTCTGAATGTACGTTCAACCTTGGTGAACTGCCTGTTTGGATCTGTGCAACATCTGATGTTTTGCTCCATCAAAGTGAGTCAAAAATTCTTGCTCTGGAATTTTTTGAAATACAGTCTCAATCTTACTTCTAGGATTCAGACCGACTGAATAATTGAGTCCGAGTGTAGGCTTGAGGTTACCATCAAAGGCAGCATGTCCTATGTTGTGATTGTATACAAATCTGCAGAATAAGGTTAAGTCTTGGAGAATGGGTTGGCTGATCAAAAAGAAGCACAGACATCTATGCATGCATTAATATGCAACAAAAGCTGATGTGAAGTCTTTGTCAGGCATTGACAGTAAGATAATGAATGATATACAGATACTTGTCACATACAAGAGCAGATGTTTTAAAAGTCCTTGCAATAAAAGGATTTAAATGCCGTGCTGGTAGTGTTACATCTTCAAGAGCCTTTGCCCTATGTAGCTAAGCAGCAAACCATCAGCAAATTCACTGGATAACCCTCCCAAAGAGCACATGACTAAGGCACAAGTATGTCTACCCTGGCAATTACTGTAACCCTGTCACAGGAGAAAATATGTGAAAGGTAATCTCACACAGAAAGAAATACACAATGCATCTCACAATTACTACACCCTTGTAAAGCATAAATTAAGCAACAGAAAGTTAAATGTTAATCAGATTACACTATTGTTAGCTAGTTAGTGTTCTCCTAGTTTGAGAAGCTCTGCTCATCAAAGCTGCATCTATCCAGTCAGTGACACTGCAGCAGACATATGGTTGTATACTTCCATTCAGTAAATAAAATTGAACAAATTCAGAATGAAGAATTCATGTAAAATGCATTATATGTGCTTTGTACAATATCTGATTTGTATTAGGAAGCCTCCAAGTAGAGTACAGCAACCTGCTGTTCTGTCCAATGTCAGGTAGTTTGGGGTTACTACAAAATATTTATCACAGAAACCCTCTAATCCTCCACTCTACTGTGAAAATAATGCATGTTTTAAATGATGAACAGACATCAAGCTAGGCATTGTAGGATATGCTAAGTTTGGCTATCAATCTGGCAAACCTGCTGTGCCCACTCGCTTTTTTTTAAGCCGACCTTAAATACATTATTTAAACCACTTTTTCTTTTTAAAAATATGTATGATTAACTGCCATTTGATTTGCTGATATGTTTATTAAGATGCCGCCTATCTACTAATTATGTGTGCTTTTTCTAGACAATTATTTGTTAAAGCTCTTATTTACTAGCTTTTCTACGCTACTCCTCTTGCTTGCATTATTTTTTCTTAAGAGCTTGCTTAAGATAAGTCGCACTACATTTCAAATAAGAGTGGGGCATTTGGCTGCTTCACTTCCACACATCAGTTGCATCAACTTCAATTTAATGCACTTTTCACACTCTAAACTGTCTTGGTGCTCTCAGAGCCCCTTATCTAATACGATTTATCAGCAATGCACCACACGGGGCTGGGAAATTACAAGCTGGAAGCCAAAAAAAATTTGTGATCAGTCCTTTCAAGTCATAAATTGACAAACATTCTTGACAAAAACCAATGGTCTTGTTTGCCGCTCCCACTTTGCCATCACTCAGTCACAAAAGCCACTCAGACAGCAGCAGGGAGTAGCATATGGCAGGAAAATTTGTAAATTGTGCCCCTACATGTTGTGAAATGCCCTTTGTTCAGTCTGGAAATATTGATGGAAATCACTTCCGTTACCATGGAAACAAGAAAAGTAGCATTCTTAGTGTCATGAAGTTTTCACTTGTCGTGTCAGTTTTCTTTGATCAAGGAATTTCTCATTTAAAGGTCTTAATGTCTCTCTATCCAGGTCTTGAATGTTTCTTATGGTTTGTAAATTGGGGATGAGTGAATGAACAGGTAGGTAGAATCTTGTCAGCAGGCCAGTCAGCAGGGCCTTAGCGGTCAGGGGATCAAACCTGTGACATTTTACTTACATCATAAAAAATAAATGTGAATGAAAACACAACTTCATCCATATATACGCACACACACACACAGATCCTGTCACCTCCATTGTCCTCATAATCTGAATCCTTAAATAAACCCAGTGCCCAAGGCTCTGAGGCTTATTAATATTGCAGCTCCGTCTGTATTCATTATGAATGAGAACAAGTGTGAAGACTCCGAACGGGCTGAAAAACAGTACAAGGCTATGGCTGTAACAATGCAGGTCACACAGATAATCAGCATGCCCCACCAACCTCAGCTTAACTGACAAGCTCACACTTGGCACTGCTTAGAAAAACCTTGGTTTGTCCATTATCTATAATGTGTGCGTAAAATACCTGTTAGCATAGCAGATATAATCAGGGAGACATTTTTTATGTCACCCTCTGGAATATTGTGAATTTTGAAAAATGTTAATGAAAGCCAGTGATGTTTGTGTGAGACATTATGTAGGTAGGGACAGCACAAAGTACAATAGTTTTTCTGCTTCTGCATTAAAAGAGAAACATTAGTCACTCAATCAGGAGCTTGCTAAATGGGATTAAATGTCAAGGTGTCTGTTTCTTATCTGCTCTCTATTTAACTCTGCTACTGTTTTGTACTGTCACAATGGGCATTCACATTTGCAGAGCAGAACAGGGGGACCTATCAGAGCTCCTGGAATGTCTCTTTATAAATGATTTACCTCTTTCCATTAAAATGTCCTATGACATCTGTGATGCCTGACTTGGCACTGGAGCTGGTGGCAGTGGAGTGCCACAAGGTGCTGAACCGGGTCCTCTCGCACTTGCCCCATGTTGATTTCAACTGTGAGTCCGACAACTGTGGTTAAGTGCTTCCTGATTTAGCTCCACCAGACGATGGAGAAAAAGAACGAAAAGCATATAAAAAAACAGCTGCAGTGAAAGAGTATAACATAATAGTTTATCTGACACAAAACCTCTATACTCTGTGACTGTGAAAGGAGGCATACCATAGTAAAGGACTAGTTTGAGATTTTGAGAAATCTTTGCTTTCTTGATGAGAGTTAGATGAGAAGATCTAAACCACTCTGGTGCCTGTACGCTAAGTATAGAGCTAGAGGAGTGGGGTAATTAGCTTAGTTTAGCATAAAGACTGAAACAGGGGTAACAGATAGGCTAATTCTCTCAAAAGTTAAAAAAAAAATCAACCTACCAGAATCTCTAACGCTTACTAATTAACACATATTTTTTTCAATCCAGGTAGATATTTTACTTGGGAAAGAGCCAGGCTAACTGTTTCCCTGTGGTTACAGTCTTAATGCTAAGCTAACCTAATCCCCTGCTTGCTCTAGCTTCACAGTGTGCACAGACATGAAAGAGGTATCGATCTTCTCATCAAACTCTTGGAAAGAAAAGCAATAAGCATTTTTCACCCATTAAAAGGTTATTATTGTCCCAACAAAATGTAGAAACTGATCTTTCACTCTGTCTTTATCTCCTGTCACAGCAGCCTGTTTTAACAGCAAATATCCAATTAAAGGAACAAGATTTTGTCAAAATGGACACATCATGATTGATATCGTTAAAGCAAAGTGACCTATTGCTGTTTCCACTGTTTCTCCTTTATTGTCACCCTCACGTTTAATTTTATTAGAAGCTATTTCTGAGCCTCCACTTATCTTACATTTGAACATTTAACAAACAGGGGCACATGCATGCCCCCCCCACCCCCCCCTACACACACACACACACACACACACAACGTCCTCCAGTCTTTTGCCTTTTTCTCTCACCTTCTTCAAATACTGACACCACATAACTTCCTTCCTGTTTCTCTGTCACTATCTCTCCCTCCAGCACACACACTCACCTCCATTCTCTGGTGGAGAAATGACTGTATCTGTGCTGCCAGGTGTGCTCTCAGCGGTGGCTGTGACCCCAGACAGGGATCTGCTCTCTGCTGCGCCATGGGGGATACAACGACAAAGCTGCTCCAAACATTTATTTTCTCATCTGTCCTCTCCACTGCAACTGTTATCACCTTTGTCAACTTTCATGGATAGGAACGCTGTACTGTTGACAGGCAATTTCCTGTTTTAGCACTTTAGTTTCACAGTCTTACTTTAAAGTAGTGTGTAGGATGTAGTGGCATCTAGCGGTGAAATTGCAGTTTGAAACCATTTGAATACTGCTCGCCTCACCCTCCCCTTCCAAGAGTATAGGAGAAACTACGGTAGCTGCGATAACTTGTGAAAATTATCAACGGCCCTATCTAGAGCCAATGTTTGGTTTGTCTGTTCTGGGCTACTGTAGAAATATAGTGGTGCATGATGACAACCTCCGTCGGAAGGGGAACTGCTCCCTATATAAAAATGGCTTATTTACATTATTTAATTTATGGTAATGAAAAATGATTCATATTTTCAGGTGATTATACACTAATTAAACATATTTATAACTGTTACATTCCATTTCTGCCAGCAAATATATTATAAATGATACATACTGGACCTTTAAGTTTGCAGTTTTTCTTGCTTTGCAAACAATAATATGGAAAATAACTTACAGTGGCTATTATTGATATTTCTGTGATAACAACGTTTCAAATGACATTAGGAAAACGTGACATGTGACAATGGCCGCTCATTGGGATGAATTTACAGAGAATTGTCATCCACATCTGCAGCCTCCCTCAGCTTTACATAGCTTTATAGCGAGTTTCAGCTCATTGTTTGTTTTGTTTCACTCACAGTTAGCAACTGTGTCTTCAAAATGCTGCTAAATGCTGAAGGGATGTTCAGTAAATGTTTGATGTTTACATTAAACGCGTTCTACAGGCTGAAATTATATACTACTGTAGTTTGAAACTGAAGTAGTGACTCCAGCTGCCTTTCAAATCCCCTGTTGCAACAATTGAAGAAAAATATATTGTTTTAATTCCATTTAATTTTAATTGATAGCTTTGCTTTCTAGGTTTGAAAGGGCTGTAATGTATTGCAAATATACTGTATGGTGAATTTTGCCAACATGTAGTGACTTCCCGAGGAGCAGTGCTGAGGAGCAGTGGAAGAGAACCCTGCAGAAATGTTCATAAAATGTAATTAAATAATAATAATAATATTTGTCTTCCCTTGGACCAAGCTTAAATTTGTAGAGGAGATAATCCAATGTTTGTATCAAAGATAGTGATGTATCTCACAGCATATACAAATCTGATGCTGCTATATTTTCATTTCGCCTTTCAAACATCAAACGTTATTTTCTCTAAGCGGAAAAGGTAAAAGGAGCTGTAGTGTTCATGCAGGGAGCAGGTGCATCAATAAACAGCAGTGCTGGTCTAGGGGATCTCTTTCTATGCAACAGGTGTCTTTTACTACAGATTTGCCCACTGAATAATTCACAGGGCTCTTCCACCTTTAAAAGATGCCGTATCTTATTCATTATTTAGGTGCCTTTTCACTGTGGTGGGAGGCACCTTCAATAATTCAGCAATAATATAGAGCCTAGCAAGGGGCTAATAGGGCTTTTGGTATCTGTGAGCGGTAGGGTGGGTTAAATGGGTGGGGGAGGTAGTGATGTGGGGGGTGGGAAAGATTTATGATACAGGTCTAGTGGCGAGGTGAGAGATTGTGGCAATGGGGGAATAGAGCTGTGAGACTGAGTGAGAGATTGAGGCGGAAAACAGTTTGTGATGATGGGGAAGCATCAGCATCAACCCCCGCACCACAAACAACATGAGGCAGAGATGGGACATGTGTGTTTGTACTGAAAGAAAAAAAACATGTCAGTCTCAGAAAGTCATTAGATTTGGTTCTGTGACTTGAAGTTTAATGTTGCAAGACATATTGCACACTCAGCTGTATTAGTGGGGGATCCCTCTACAAACAGGCCCACCCTGAGGTTTTTTTCATTTTTAGTTTAGTTTGTCCTAATGAGGTTTTCTTGTGAATTTTTCCTTCCTTTGACTTGATGGTGTGAGATTGTTGGTAGCTTCAGAACAATAGTAGGTACAGTATGTTCTGCCTTCCTTAATCCTGCTTTGTGATTTCTGTCTATGTTTTGTTTCCTTGTATTTTTCTATTTAAGCTCCACTATCATCAATAAATAAAATGTTAAATTTGAGCTACACATGGTCAGGCTTTTACTTTTTTTAAACACCTGTTGTCTGTTAGGTCACATTACCTCCCATACAGTTTGACTGTTTGATGAATCGGAGCTACCACTTCACACCCACTCTTCAGTCAACTTGATTGATTTTACATTTACATTTAGTCATTTAGCAGACGCTTTTATCCAAAGCGACTTACACACTATCATACTAAAGGTGCAGCTTCAGGAGCAATTTGGGGTTGAGTATCTTGGTCAAGGATACTTCGACACGTGGCTGGAGGAAGCTGGGATCGAACCACCAACCTTCCGATTGGTGGACGACCGCTCTGCCACCAAGCCATATTTTAAGCAATTCTCACAAAATTCTTGAGACAAAATTCTTAAACAATATTGTCAATAGTATAGCTGGCTTCAGGAGCAAAATGTATCACATAAGACTTAAAAACAGTATAATCTCTCAAGACATATTTGTAGAGTAGCTGAAGAATTTGTGTCATTTAATGCATTTGCGTTCTGATTTAATAATCTAAAAAGGGGGAGATACAGAAGACAAATGTACCATGTGAAGATGTAAAACATCAGAACAAAGTAGAAGGACACTCAGACTCTTGATTTGTGTTGAATAATGCTAAAATTATCTCCCCCGTTACAGCACTAAGGGTCTTCAGCAACAAGTAATGCAATATTTAAAAGACAGTTATTCCCAAAATAACTCCTTTGGAATAAAAAGGAAACAGAAACAACTGATCTAACAATTTATTTCAATTTGTATGTTCAACAAATTGCAAAGTGTCCCAACAAATTTGATCATTTAGTGTAAAGCAAAGGCAACATATGAGGTTGTCTGGTTGGTCAGGAACATAGAAGACTTTCCTTACCACAAACCGCCCCCTTGTAGTTTGAGAAATTCCCTCAAGATCCCCCCTTTAGGTTTAAAATAACTTGGCTTCCGATAACAAAATGTTCTGATTTCAAACTGTCTCTGTCCCTGTCTCTGTGGCCCTTAGCTCTGGTTTGCGCTGTTGTCTCTGTTATCGCCCTCTTCGTGGCTCTCCTCACCTACTGCTTTCCAGCCAGGAGGTGAGAAAGGTGCTCTTGCCCAGGGCTCAGGCACTACATTTACCTGACAACATCGACTGCTGTATGTTATTCACTTCATGCGAACTAGCCATAAAATGTGGATTCTAAGACTACAATTTAATCCAGTGTCTTTTTAAATATTAAATAATAACTTTTTTAAATATTGAACAAACTTTCTAATTCAAACAAAATGTTTAATTCATTACTCTCTTCATTTTTGTTAGACAGGAATATAGTATGTTTAGTATGTTTGTTTTCAGATGTAGATCAGATGTAGGGTTATACAGTATATTCATCATGTAAAATGTAATTCTAAGGATGTGATTAGCTCACCCAGTAGCCCGCCCCACGTGCGAGGCTACAGTCCTCACTGCAGCCTCAGCGGGTTCCTGTGGCCCTTTGATGCATGTCATCCCCCTCTCTTTATCTCCCATTTCCAGTCTCTTCAGCTGTCTCTATCCATTAAAAAAAGCCCAAAATAATATACTTATACTTAATAAAGAAAATGTAATTCTGAAATAGCACATAAGTGACCAACACTCCAATAAAGGTGAAACATTAAAAGGAGGGTACAATCAAGCATACTTTGTATAGCAACTTTCAAACAGATTAGTGCAATTCAAAGTGATTTACAGATAACTCATTAGCTTATAATAACACGTGATCATGTAAAAACAATTCGATATTACTGGATGTTCAGACTGCCGCCGGCGATCTGTGTCAAAGTGACAGGAAGTCATTAATTGTGGGCGTCAAGGGAAGTTGAAGTCTAGGTAACTTTATGGTAATGAGCAACACATTGGAATTTTAAAGCCCTGTGCTTCTATTTTGTTACCAAGCATTCAAACAAATTTTGCCTCCTATTTTATCTATGTTAGAGCATACACGAATCTTTCTATAGCGCTGTTGGCAGGGCAGCCAAAGCAAATTTTGAAGTTCTTGCCAGCAGCAGTCTGAACGCACGGTAATACACACAAAAAAAGAAAAAAATACTTATGTACATATACAGTATACATAGAGAGATAATAATAAAAAATAGAAAAGAAATAGATTAAAAAACAATTAAAAAAGGATACTTCGATTTTTATTAGCCCAAACTCAAGCTACCCTACTGAGGAACAAACACGCTTTTGAGGAAAGACCTCAAAGTTAGACAACTATGTTACTTACATACAAAGTTACTTACAGTGAGTAAACAGAGGGATACAGTGTCTCATTCAATAACACATTAACAGGTCACATGGCTGATTACAGGTACATGTTCGTTATTTCTAGCATTAAACATGTGACTTTCTGTAATAGGAAAGTCTGTCTATCCCCTGTATCAACCTAAAAATGTGTTACAGCATCCCATTTTGTCCCTCTCAGTTACCTTTCTGGTGGATTCAAGCTGTTGGAAACAGCCATCACATCCAGTTCCTCCGACCATTAATTCATTACATTAATCTGCACAGTCCACCCTGTAATTGATCAAAAGCTATCATTTTGCAATGTTATCGTTATCATCACTAATTGATTTGATGATCCATGCGTCCCATAAATAATGTAATAGATGGGAGATTAAGAATTTAACTGTCCATTGCCATTAATGTGATCAAGATGTAATAAATGAATGAGCTACATTTCATTTAATTTAATCAAACTCAATTTTATGCAGTCCAGTTTCAGCCCATATATCCTGCCAGCACACAGATATTAAATGCTTGAGGTTGAATGATGTGGAAAGTTTTTAAATATATTTTTGATAGACTGAAGTTTTAGACACTTTGAGCTCTCCATTTATATGAATTAGTCTGAGTGGTTTTCAAATATATCAATACCTTGTAAAACACCATTATCCCTTTAGTCAGACAAATATACTTATTCTAATATGATGCCAAGACTTTATTTTGAGAAAAAAAAACGTAGGCCCGGAATCACATATTTCCTTTTTACTTACAAGTAATTTAGAATAAAAGCACCATTTTAAAAATACAGATACAGAAACTTACTGAAGTGGTCAGCCCAATCTCATTTTCTTCATCTCTCTCTCTTTCTCTCTCTCTCTCTCTCTCTCTCTCTCTCTCTCTCTCTCTCTCTCTCTCTCTCTCTCTCTCTCCC
>CM022489.1:12779248-12866596 GCA_011952105.1 Coreoperca whiteheadi | reverse complement strand
ATGTATATGTAACTGTGTCTCTCTCTTTCTCTCTCTCTCTCTCTCTCTCTCTCTCTCTCTCTCTCTCTCTCTCTCTCTCTCTCTCTCTCTCTCTCTCTCTCTCTCTCTCTCTCTCTCTGTCCCTCTCTCTCTTTGTAGTGCAATTAGAAATGCTGCAGCTCCCCCTATTGGCATGGATGAGGTGGGAGCGTTTTGAAGATCAAAGTTTTGCAGCTTTATCAAACACAGCTCTGTAATGTAATGGATACCACATCCAGGAAATCAATCCTGACCAACATTTGACACGTATAAGGTGATAATCTTTATCCACGATCTGTGCGCAGTGGTTTGCCTAAATGGTACAGTCAACAGAGCGGTGCCGGACATGTCATTAAGGTATTCATGAGTGTAATTAAGCATGCCTAATCTCAAATGTCATCAATAACTACATCCTTCGACAGTACATCTGATCTTATTCACTTTTTTTCTATACAGGGAAATTATATCAATTTACTGAGATCAAACAGCAGCGGAAATCCTTCAGTCTTGAGTGTAATTACTGGTTTATTGAGACAAAAGCACCCTTTCTGCCATAACAGTTGAATCTCAAGTGCTCCGCTCTTGAGCTCCCTTTGTCCGTCGATGCCTGTGATGTATGTTCGCGATGCTCGCCGTGTTTCTTCCCTCTGAAAATTGAGAGGTTGATGCCTCTCGCATGACAGCTGGAGAGCAACAGACAGAGTGTGAGTGGCTCTCTGTCTTTTGGGCCTTTCTCCTGATTTTGGGAAGCCCAAGTGAGTACCACTCTTCATACATTCACAGTGAAGCTCCAACTGCTCCAAATTTTCACTCACATGATCAGGGGCCAGTGTTCCCTAATCAGTATGAACAGGATAAGAGTGCATTCACTTGTGAACCGCCTGGATAAGTGATATAAAATGAGATTTGTATCTAGGCAGACGCTTCAGTTTGGCCAAAATTTAAAGACACATGCCATAACCAAAACTTGTAGGTACAAACACAGATGTGATGTTTTTTGTTATTGCTGGTCTGTCCATGGTTCTTTTCAGCAGTGACATACATGTCACATCCCTGAGTAAATAGGAATCAAAAAGAAAATAAAAGACAGCAGCAGTTTGGAGTTGAGCATGGAGGCCTGCAGTGTGTGAACGCAGCCTAAAACAATCAAAACTCTGAATTGATTCCCTCGTCTTTCCCCTCCCATTGCTTCTCCTCGATGCTGAAAAAGCAGATTGAAACCCTTGATACTGCCATACATCTGTCTGTCTGAATGTATATCTGTCAGCGAGGAGAAAGAAGGAGTAATGGAAATATGTCTGTGTAGAGTGGAGGAGAGGGTGGGTGGAGGGATGGGGTTGCCGGTAAGTAAAGTTTGCCCCAGGTGACAGTTTGAACAAACTCCCATCAAGAGAGTTGCATGCTGGGCCGCGCAGAAACAATGGACTAATTAAGGCGAGGCTCTCGACGCTGGGATCATTGCAAGTCCTTGGATCTCGGCTGGACGGTGGAATGAGCGGGGAGGGAGGGTGTTTTCTCTCCTGATTAAATTCAGATCAAGGGAGCTGACACAATCTGGCTTTGGTTCTGGCTTAATGAATGGCTTCAATTATTTTAGCTGCACGTTCTAGCTGCTTTGACTGCAGTATACTCACACACAAACACAGACACACATTTGCTGGGTCTGTACCTGTGTAACTCAATGGATACAACATGGCACTATCAAAGCCAAATCTCACTATATAGAGCCACAGTTATAAATTGTCAAACAAAAGGCATGTATTAGTGTATTTTCCAACATTATAATAGTTCTACTTTGCTATACTGAAACAGAGTGCCTGTGTGCGTTTCTAAAATGTCACATGCTAAATGTTTGCTAAATTGAGCAAATAAAGCCCGAGACTCAATCTATGCCAACCATATCAAGAGGAAAGATGGATTTGGAAAGTAACCAGGAGCATATGGTAAGACTTTAGGGAGATTAAGCTTTTTTTATGTGGTGAAGGTGTAGGGAAAGAGAGAGACAGAGTAGGAAAATCAAATTAACCAGGATCTGAATTCAAAAAGGGGGGAAACATTAATTCAGAGTTTTACCAATGAAGTTTTCCAGTATAATTTGTGAGCCTATTTTAATATCAAATCCATACTGACAGTCACAAAAATTAATGTACCGTAACTCTGCATGATATTCTACAAATTGACTGAAACAGGAGGCAGAACTAACATAACTCAAACAGGCAGTCTGGCATTGGACAATGATGTGGTCTGGTAGGAAGCTGCATGCATTACTTTGAATTACCGTGTACACCCCCAACCCCCCCCCCACCACCACCACCACCACCCCCCTCCCACACACTCACAAACACACACACACACACAATATATACCCTTTTTAGGTTACTACAGCTAGGTGCATTTTTGTAGACTATATTCATCAGTAAAATAGATATAATAATTGTATGGTATGTTATTAGTGACATTACAAACACTGGCAAACACACACTAGTCCTGGAAAGTCTTAACTGTCAGTAAATTTAAGGTGATGAAATGTAGTCTAAAAAACGTAAACAGTGTTTTACAATTGAAATTTCTTATGGGGAATTGTGCTGAGCACACTGATGAAAAAATCCCAAAAGGAACTTTGGATTTCTTTCAATTTCATGACCTTTACAGAGGAGAGCTGTGTGAATCATACTTCCCTGGTTCCAAGCTTAGAAACAGGTTTGATCTGCATTTAGTGAAGGGGAAGGATGTATAACCATTATAGTTGAGGTCAGTCAACATTAAATGAAAGGAGCTGTGTTTGAACTGTAGGAGAAACCTTCAGAAACTACTTGGTTAGGTATTGGGTAGTCATGTGGCATAAGTGACGTCAGTCACTTGACTTCTAAGTCACGTGGTGATTAGGTTTAGGCAACAAAAGTACTTGGATAGGCAGTAGCAAGTCACGTGACGTAAGTGATGTAAGTCACGTGACGTGACTTGTAACGTAACATAACTTAAATCGTTTAATAACTCAACGTTTACTTCGAGTGAAAGTCCTGTGTTTGTTTGTGCCATGGATCCACCACCCACCTCCTCCACATCCCGACTTTCTCACTCTTTATGTCGCTCATTTTATTACGTCACCTGACTTGGCAGCCCTGTGCATCCCATACAGAAGGGTACCTTGTGTGTCTGTATACAGCGGGGCATGACAAAACATTGTTATTGTTGATACCCTGGGAATGAGAACGGGCTGGTTGGTCAGGTGCAAAGCTTGAAACTCTTTCTGCCAAGAAATGTAACATTATGTTTAATAGATAAACATGTATTATAATTAGAATTTTAGTCTACCGAAAGACTCCTCAAACCATCACTTACTCTGCTTTCTCTGCCAGAATTGTTGATTGGCTTTGTTGGTTTACACCTGTCAGGTTCTAACCGCATCTCTTAATAATAACATTTAGTGAATATAAACAAATGTTTCAAATATGATTTGCTCCTTTTTGCTCAAATGAAATTCTGGTGTTAAGTGTGATAACAGGTGTGAAATCTTCTCTACAAAATCCAACTTATCCTCTAAAAAAAGAAAGTGGGCTATCCCACACAGAAAGCTGGACTCCCAAACTAACATTTTGTGTCATTTTGGTATCCTTTGACATAAAGCATCACAGACTGGCTGGGTTGCTAAACTATATTTCCGACTAAAATAACTGAAAGTTACATGCTAATACAATTTGGAGCCAACAACACAATGAACCTGGCCTTATAGCAAGGTCTTTATTAAACTGCAGCACTACTATTACTAATCAAATGACCTGTATGTCTCCAATCCATACAGTATTTATTCTATATAGCGAGTGTCATATGGCCACTGAAGGACTTTACGTGGCTGTTAAATGAGAAGCTACTATGATTAACCATGTTTTATTTGTTTGTCTTTTACTTTTAAATGATAGCTATTATTTCCTGCACCATCCCCAACACACATTCAGTCCATCCTCTAAAACTCCATCCATTACTGTTATTTACTGGCAGTTCATTTTTGGGTTTTAGAATCATTTGTTCCAACTTGGCAGTGACAGCTTTACGGTTTGTCGAAGACTGGGAAACAAACACATGCTGTCATCTGTCTGCCTGTCTCTCTGTCTGTCTGTCTGTATGTCTGCCTGCCTGGGCTGTGAGGTTTCTCACAAGTGACAGGTTTCCGTTCAGCAATCTGTCCTGTCTGCTGATTTGAATCTGGCTGTTGTTTTGTGTGTGTGAGAGACCGAATGTGCAAGCACTGCAAGTTTGTGTGTGCATGTATGTACGTGGCAATTTGTGTGTATGTTTATGTGGAATGTGTGTGTGTGCATATGTCCGGCAGATTGAGTTTTAGTTAAACATTTTCAGATGCAGGGCTCTAGCTGGCAAGCCAAATAAGAACGTGGCTTTTGTAGCCAGAAATAACACAACTTAGCTAACTAAAAAATTCTTGAGTGGCAGAGAAGAAACACAATTTTTTGGACAGAAAGGGAGACGTCACCCCCAATAATTTAATTTACTGTAAATAATTTGTCCCTCTCAATTAAGTCTATCAAAAGTATCATAAACCTTAACTCTCCTCAACTATACAAGTGAGAAACAGATCTGAGAGAGACTCTGCAGTGGTTCACAAGTCACGTTCATTCACGCTTTTCAAGTCAGTTAGTTGTGGAGAAATTTAGCTCAGTCGATAGCCATAATCCATTGTAAACGGTTACTTTTAGCTGTTAGTCATACAGCAAACATCTATTCCAGGGTGCTAGCCAACTAATGTTTTTGTTGTTATTATTTTGTTATGGAACTGATAGTTAACGCCCTACTAATTAATTTTTATTAAAATGGGTAGGATGAATTGCAAAACATGCATCTTTTTCAACTGTTCAGGTCATAGGTCATAGTAAGAGCCAAAGGGTTATATACTGTATATGTAGTGTATTGCACAAATAGTAGCCTATACCATTTGAAACATCAGTAGGTAAAGACTTGGTGAGGACAATTGCAGCGGCTTGAGGAGTTATCAGTCAAAGGTGTAGAGAAAATCACACCCTTGGCGCAAAAAAGACAATAAAGTTCAAATCTTACTTTGGAAAATTTTGGGTGGTTGCCCAGAAATAAATGCATTTGCCCACATGATAAAGGAAATCTCTTCCGACCGAATAGCTGATGCCTCTGTTTCACTCCCTGTAGTTAGTTTTTTGTTGCATTCACTTAACTTATTTCTCCAGTGCATACCAGTGGTGAATAATAATAATAGTAATAGGTACACAGGGTAGGTGGAAGGAAGAGATTTTATGTTATTGAAACAAAACAGGTTATTTGTCACAGAATCCATTTAAAATATTAATCATGATGTCATGATGTGTTATAATATGTTTCAATATACCACAATGGAAATTGTGCTGGCATCAATACATTTGATGTAGAGTATAAACTTGAAAAAGAGAGATAGAGATGGTTCATCTTGTCCTGCTATGGTGGTTATATTTCCTTCTCCCTACATTGATTTTACCCGTTATCTATCTGTCTGTCCTGGTTGCAGGAGCACTGCCGTTGAGTGATCCACATTTTCTCCAGTTCTCCTCCTGCTGCTAGTACTATACCACACAGCTATTTTGTTAGCCTATAGCTACCTTTAAAGGTATAATATGTAACATTTCCACATTAAAATGTCTAAAAACGACTAGACCTATTTTATTATTTTGTTGAGTTGTGTACTTACATTATCCCAAATGTTTCTAACAATGTTCAAACCCAGAGAAATCCTTAATTTTATTCAAGGTAACATTTCAAAATTTAACTTCATCCAAGAGCTGGTAATGATTTCAGCCGACAACATTTTCTGAGATTTTGCTTTATATTATAGAAATATTATATTTGGTTGTTATGATTATAGTGACAAAGACGTTAATGCATTTTTCTTTATTAATCTAATTTTAATTTTTGCCAAATTCCACATTCACAAATGTAAATTTACAAACAAAAAAACATAATTCTTTGTACTTATGAAGTTGAACATTACATGTCAACGATTTCTTTCTCACAAAACAAAAAAAGCTATCATAACAATGACTTTATATGCAATATCTCTAAGGTTTTAAAGTGAACCTTTTGTCGAACAGTCACATCTTTAGTCAGTCAGTCAGTCATTTTCTACCGCTTGTTCCCGTTGGGGGTCGCCGGTGACTGGAGCCTATCCCATTGACTTTGGGCCTTAAGCGGGGTCACATCTTTATTTCTACTTAATTTATTTATTTTACTGTTTGTTGATAGTTTGAAATAAAGATTAAATATTAAAAATTAAAAACATTGTAGGAACGTGACATCGTCAGTGAAAATGATTTCTGCCTGAGTCATGTCAGATAGCTTATCATCGGCAATGGTGGTTGTTTAACAATGAAGACAACAACTCCCATGATTCTGTGCTACTTCATGACATCATCAAACTACATCTTTTGTTATTGTTTTGATGTGAGAGACTCCTTGCGGCAGAAATTACATACTCTGCATTTAATCTGAATTATTTTGTAAATCAAAAACATGAAGGAACACACATTCCTCTTTCTACCTTCATCTAGAGTACACCCCTTTGTTGAATAAGAAGGAGTATATGTGATCAGTCTGTGTCTATATATAAAGCCATTACTTCCAACTTTAATTTAATCTAACAATCTTTACTGTCCAGTGAGTAATTGAATAGCTATTCCACTATAATTGCAGGACAAGCTCTCACAGTTGAGTGTGCTTGACTCCACCTGCAGGTGGATCACAGACTTCCTGTCCGACAGGAGGCAGCACATGAGGCTGAACATCAGCTCCCTCACAAAGAAAGCCCAGCAGAGGATATACGTCCTGTGGCAGCTGAAGAAATTCAACCTGCCAAAGACAATGATGGTGCACTTCTACACTGCCATCATCGAGTCCACCCTCACCTCCTCCATCACTATCTGGTAAGCTGCTGCCACCGCTAAGGACAGGGGCAGACTGCAGAGAATCGTTTGCTCTGCAGTGAAGCTGTAATCAACCTTCCCTCCAGGACTTGTACGCCTGCAGGACCCTGAGGCATGCAGGAAAGATTGTGGTTGACCCCTCCCACCCTGGACACAAACTGTTCCAGACAGAAACTTCACGCCACGAAAACATCCATCCACAGCCGGCCTCATCAACAAGGCCCGAGACCCCCCAATGACACTGACTCCCATACTCGCCTAACCCCCCCACTACACCTGACTCAATGTGTTAATGCACATTTTCTGGACCACCATCTTGCACGTGGCAAATATTCTTTAAAAGTCATACTGTGAACTTTTCCACATTCCTTAGTAAATATTTTTCACATCCCTGCACAAAACAATACAGCTCTTTCATTTAAATAACAGTCATATTGTACATGCTTTTTTAATAATATTTTTCCATATCTTATTATTAATTTTATATTGTATATTTATGCTTCTTGACTTACAGTACTTGTTTAATCTGTCCTTATATATTCTACTTACTATGTTTATTGATATGCACCAATATACCAAAGCAAATTCCTTATTCTGATATACAGTGAACACATACTGTTGCTACAACAGTTAAAAGAGCTTTGATATATACATCTGCTAAAGTATTTGGATAGCCAGAAAATCTGGGTCTCTGTGGTCCTGTCCAGTGAGGTTTGACTCAACCTGTGAGATTATTTTTTTGCCTTCAGAGCAAAGTCTGTTTGTGAGGGTGCGTATGTGTCCATGGGTGTTAAAAGAGGGTCATCCGTAGGAAGTGAAGATGCTAAATAATGATCACAGCTCTGAGATGACAACCACTGCAAAGAGGAATCTGTGACCTTTCCAACTTTTCTGTATCAAAAATGTTTAGGAGGAGAACAGCTGTCTCCTCCGATCTGACTCTCAAACATGAATAACAAACATTATGGTTCCCCAGTGTCACCAGATAGCTTTGTTGGGAGTGGTGTATAGCCAGGCAGTGGCAGCTTGGCAGGGTGTGCATGTGTGTGTATTCCTTCATCATTTTGAGTTTTCTTGTTTTACTTCTTCCCCAGACAAAACAATTGAAAGGCTGTTTTCATTGCCACATATCCTTTGCATTATGGGTAAGACGATACATAGAGCAAACTGTTCAAAACCAGGAGGTGCTGCATGGGCGCTGTCATCCGAAACTAAATGAAACATTTAGCCAAGGGACATATACTCCTATAAGGCAGCAAAAGCAGACAGTGTATGAAATGCTGCAGACGGAATGGAGGGAGGGGAAAAAGCACTCAAACATTTTATATAGTAAGTGGTGCCATCTTCTATGGCCAAACAACTCAATCAGCAATCTGTCAGGACATTTAGAAAATGGGATTCTCCTTCCTTGATGACTGCAGGCATTCACTTCCTCTGCGATGGAATGATATCAACCAATTTATTTACCTCCGGCACTACATCCCAAATTTAATATTACAGCATGTATTTCCACATCTGCCCTGGATAGTTTTTATCAGAGGTCAAAATGTTTCAAAAACTGCAGAGTGCTGTCATTAGAAGCCTATCATGGAAGAAACATTAAATAAAAACATCTTGGCTCTGCTGTGTTGGTGTTGCAGCCTCTGCTACTGAGGAGCCTATGGACTGTAAATGGGGTGCAGTGCACTATGAGAGCTGCTGCCATACAGATAGATTACGCTTGTCACTGCTGATCTACGCAGAATGGCTGGCCATTACCAGAATGATCTCAGCCCGCATACAAATGCACATTATATAAGTGGAGCACAGGTGGACAATCGGCATGAGATAGATATTTGATGGAGACAAGTAGTGTGTATTGTAGGCTACATGGTGAAAGACAGATGGCAACATAGACTGCAGTAAAGTACTTGCTAATACACACAATGCACACACTCACAAACTGAGACGCATGCAAGACACGCCCATGTGCACACAATCACACACACGGTACACACATGGAATCCCAAAGCAGATAAGGTCATCAGTGGAATTAATATCTGTGTGCTGTAGTGCATTGGGCCAAAGCCCTCACCGTAAACACATCACTCACAGCGTAGCCAACCGGCCAAGGGATCAACCCAAGGGTTGGGAAGGAGGGGAAATGATTTAAGTGTGTATGTCTGTTGCAGCTTAGTAGCACTAAAACAGTAAGACAGTAAGCTCAGAGATACAGATGTATGGTGGATGTTTTCTTCCTGGGTTGTGACAGATTTTTTTTTTAAAACTACTGTATTATTAAACATGATTTCCATTTAATTTGCAATACAGAAATGAATAATAAACAGTACCATAAATGTTTATATTTGTTTTTATTGTCAACAAATCCAGTTAAACAACCAAAACTAACAATGATTTGACCCTACTAACAAGTATTAGTTTGTGTAGCCATCCAACGCCTGAAATAGCTTATTCATCTGTGCCACAGACCTCCATTTTTGTCCCCAAAACAATTAAAAGAACATTAATAAGCCACGCCGTTGCACTGAGTGACATGTTTCTTTACAATCAGCATCAACACTGTAGTTTATTTTCAGTCAGTCCCACAAAGACCATCCAAATACTCACTAGAGTACCAAATGTGTATTCATTCGCGGCTGAAAATTGTTCCCAAAAATGCACCATTTACCATTGTAAATGTAATGTTTCCAACTAATGTGCCCAGTCGTTTTAGAAAATTCTTTAACCTTTTTGAAAAAGGAAAGTAAATATTCATGACAAAGTTTTACAATTTTAGGAAGAACCAATTAGCCACTTAAAAGCTGGAAAAGGTGCAGAGTATTGGTAGTTTTAATCTTCTCATAGGATGTGTTGACAATAACAAAAAATGTAGAATATCAAACCTTATCCTTTAACACTATGATGAAATAAGTTCTTATTATTGCACTGAGCTCTTAAATTGTGCTACAACAAAGATGTCTGGCTTAAGATCCTTTTACTCTTCTCAATACCATTCAGCTGCTTTTAAGTCTTGGTACAAGATTAAACTGCCTTTGTTCAATTGAAGTTTGCTTGATTGAGTAAAACCCAGAAAGAGAAGAGGTAATCATGTTGAGTTGATAAGAAAACAGAAATGTTTGATGATGATGTGACATCAAAGGGAGACCAAACCAGTAGACCCCCCACCCCCCACCCCAAATCTTTAAAGATTTTTGATAAAATTCCAATAAGGGGGAAGTTTTCATTGAGTCACCATTGACGAAGAAGGCCATGGTTGGGAAAAACAGGGACAGTGGATTGTGGGACGGAAAAGAGGCACACAGGATGCGGGTGGGACCAGAAAGGAGCGGTTGGCAACTGTATGGGAAGCTAGAGCGGCCCGTGTCAATCACACAGACCTGGGCCATGGCTGAGTGGGAGGTGGTGATGGACCAGAGCAGGCTCCCGTTATCACAAAAAGAGGGCACAGAGGGGACAAGCTTAGACAGGCGGGCGATGAGTGAACCTCGGCTATACTGAAATAGATAAATAAATTGGGTGAATTTTTTAGGGGAATAAAGAGAGCGACAGAAAGGGAGAGGGGGCTTCAACGTTCGGGGTCCAACATCAAACAGGACCCAGGCTGAGGAGACCTATTGTGTGTGTAAGAGAGAGAGAAAGAGCGAGAATGAAAGAGAGGCTGTAAACGTGAGCGAGATTGTGGTTTTAGTGTATAGAGCAAGAGAGATGGAGGATATCACAACCATTTTAAGGGATACACTGAGACAAGACGGGGGTAAAAGATAATTGAATAGAACAAGGACAGCCTTTGTTGTCTCATTCTTCACGGCTGCTTTGTAAGCTTGATTACTCAATCTCTGCAACCAAAGGGAATGAGTTTACTACGCCTTTTATGGAGCTAAGTACAGACAGGTCTGCCATATGTCTTAAAGTAATATAGAAAGCCAGGATCAAGGTACAATATAACTGAGATAGAAGACACATTTTACAGCTAATACATGGATCGAATCTCAGTCTTGCAGAATAAAAGATCAATGAAGTGATTTGGGGCTGAACTGTAGTTCAATCTCATTCAACTTTTATGACAAACAAGGAGCAAAGAAAATCAGGAAAGGCATTTCATCCCCTTTGAATGTTTAGGGCTTGAAGCTACACTTGGAATCAGTAGTGAGGTTTCCCACCTGGAGTCTCTCTCTCTCTGGCAGCCATTGTGAAAGAACAGCAGGGAAAGGTGAAGGACTTACTGTGGGAGAAATAATGCTGTGGTGTGCCTGTACTCCCAACAGCATCACACACAGATCCACACAGTTTCAGTGCCAATACAAAACAATACTGAAATAAATAAACAATACTGATGAAGAAAACGCTCGTAAGCTGACCTTCACTTAAGCAGCGTTTTTTTTGCTCTTGATGTCTTGTTAAATGCTCTTTGACACCATATTGTGAGTAGATTATCTGCCACCAGCAGTTGTTCAGTTGGGTAGCAGTTGCTACTTAACTGACAGTGTTACATCCATCATTTAGTCAGTTATGTGGCTAACGTGTGTTGCTAATACAACATTCTAAGTAAGTTTACAATTACTGACATTACCGTCATTACTGACGGCTTGACTTTTTGTATTTTACTCTATTTACTTTTACTCTTATGGACTTACTTTTACTCGTATGTACTGTATATGTTTACAAGATTATTTACACTGTTGTATTTATTCGTAAAATTTGTTTCCATCTCATTTTTCTTTTTTGATACGCAAACTTTTCCACATCAGCCAAGTGTAAAAACGTTTTTATGATATTTCAACATTTTTCAAATTTACTGTGTTTTCGCGCATGTTTTTTTATGCACAATTCAAATGAGTTGATACACACACTTACCATACAGTTTCACAACTCCCTCCAGTAAAAAACTTCAAAGGCCAACTGCTGTCTTCAGCCTTTATTAGAAGTGTGTTTAGCTCGCTGCCCTACACACTTGTGAGTGAGAAAGAGTGAGGACTAAAGTTTAATGTTGTCTAAATACAAGCAGCTACACAAGGAATAAGCTTATAGGAAATGCAATTAAAACTGGTTACATTTTGATTTAAAACCAAAGCTATTTGATCAAAGAATAAGCAAAGAAGACTACAAATGTGACCAGGAATTCAATTTCGACTTTTGGTATACAGTTTTTAATATTGTGCAGCAGACACCATTTCCATGGGTACCGAAACGTTATTGAGATTCAATACCCAGCCCTACTCCCACTTGGTGTCTAACCTGTGTATGTGTATCATTCTATGCAGCAAATATTGCAGTGATTCCGCCTCTGTTTAGTATTGATGATGTATTCCTTTTTCCCATAGGATAAGACAAATCGTCTTTGTGGACATAAATGTATCAACTACAGTACTAGCAGTGTTTTTCCCTGATTCTAGCTAGTAGTGTGACTGTTAAAAATCAATAAACTCAGCTCAGATAAAATTAAAGCATCTGTACTTGCACCAACTTATGGGTAAGTGTCATGTGTGGGCTGACGACTGACTATAAAATGCACAGCAGTTCTCGAGAAAACAAGAACTGCTGAGAGAGAGGGAAGCACAAGTTAATTATACACAGGAACAGTTGTAAGAAAAAAAGTTGAGTTTGATTGACCCTTTGAATCAGCTCCTAGTGAAACCAAAAAACATGGAAGCACAGCATTTTCTTGTCAAACAATAAAAGATCTTCAACGTGCTAAAGCTTGACAAGTTTCTGGCGCTGGCCACCCACTTACTCGCCTTCTGAAAAATGTGTGTACTCCACTGACTCGCAGGGAAAAAGTATGTGAAAGTCTAAATCACAATCCATGCGCGCACAAAACCGGTGTAGCCAAAACATTGTTGTGCAGCAGATGCACGTGTCCAGAAAAATTAAAAGTGACACATTTTAATGCCTTTCATATCTAATCTGGAAAATGTTCTCCAGAGACAGGCTATCACTTTAACTTTTCTGGCAGCATTTTGGTGAAAACTGACGATAACAGGTCTGCACAGTGTTGCAACTGCTGCCTCCTGACAGTCATCTGTAAACACACACCCACTCAAACTTAAAAAAACTACCCATACATGTGCACACTTAAGCAACAAAAACCTTCCCATTGAAATGCATAGGCATTTGAAGCCACCCACACTTACACACTCTCTGCATCCCTCTCTCTCTCACCCTAGACTCTCTCCCTCTTCCGGTCTCTCTCTCTTTCTCATGCTTCACTCTGGACGCCCGGATGAGCCTCTCTTAACGCCTCAATACAGAAATGTCCCCCTCTTCCTTCACTTCTTTTCATGTCTCTGTTTGCCTGCTGCAGTGGAGTGGGAGCTGACAGCCAATAAAAGGGAAGCCTGTTTCTAGTTGCCCAAAAATAAAAAAAAGGGACTGATCCATTCTGTGTTGAGTGGTTTGTTTTTCCTCCTTTCTGTGTACTTTGCTCCAGATTTTGGCCTCTTTTAATGTGGTCTTAATAAGAGAGAGGGAATGATTTAATAGAATTCATTACCCCAAACTGCCAGTCGCAGCTTGGCTGGCCAGCCAAAACGTTTTCTGCACATACAGCAGTGGGATGTTGAAGTCTATAAAAGTCCATAAAAGCCTAAACAGAGATATAGTGTTGGGGGGGGTTAATGACTATAGTCAAGTCAACATGTTCAGTCAATTAGAAAGATTAATTTCCTCCAGCACACAGCTGACAGCCTTGATTTACAGTGTTGATTTGAACAAGAACGGACCAGAGATAGCAACGATCAGAGATGGGAAAGAATGCATTGAAATCTACACTGCTGAAAAATCCAGATACTCCCTTAACTTTTTTATTGGAAAAAAAAAAAAATTGTAAATGTGTTCCGTTGAAGTGCAACTAAGAAAAAAAACACACATCTACATTTTTTGGCACCTGCAAATATAAAATACTAAAAAAACAAAAGCATTTAAATTCATACATAGGAAAAACAGGCCACCAGCGCATCTGCTCTTGGAATCAAAACACAATAATATACACTATGGGTTAACTTTACCTTCAAATCTGCATGTTGTTATACTCAAAGCTCGCTCTCTACCAAACACTGAACTCCTAAAAGTTCTGTGAATATTTGATAGGCACAGGAGGCTTTTTTTGAACCACCAGCACGTCATTTCACTGTTAAATCTTTCAATATAGCCTATATAAATATTTATTTTCACTGTATTTGGCTCATGAATAATTCAGGTTGGATAGAAGAAGGCTCTCAGGGGCTGTGGTTGTTGTTATTGTTACCTCTTTTGTTTGCCGTTATGGCACTCTTCTTGGCCCCAAGCTATACCATCTCTTCTTACAGCAGTCCACTTCTTAACTGGCTTGTTTTGTTCAGAGGAAATCACTGTAGGCCCTTTTGTTTTCTCATGATGAGTTTCTGTTAATTTTACGTGTGTGTGTGTATGTTTGTATGTGTGTGCAGAGACCAATGGACACTGCACAAAAATGATAGGAGCAGCCATGATAGTGTAGCAAACATTCATATATGAAGATGTCCTGAGGTGTGTGATGATGGTCAGTAATGTTCAAACAGCCTTTTTAATTTAATCTTTTTTATTATTGTTTTGTTTTTATTGTGTTATAGCATTTTTCTTCTGGATTCAACCCATACTATTTCACAAAGCATTGCTGTTGTTTCAAGACTAAGGTCCCAAGACTAAGAGCCTACAGCATGGGCTCCAAGGGGCCATTGTAAGTTTTGCCATTTTTATGTTGCTTTACTGTTGTTTTTTTTTGCAGGTTAGCCTGCTAGTTGAACTTGGCATCAGCACGCGGCTTTAGCCTAAAGGCACTGGTATTTTCACCACAGCGCCTGATTTGGTGTTTGGAGTATTTCATTAAGACTGAGGGATGGTTGAGAAAGTTTGTGAACGTTAAACCTCCATTTGAAGCCAGTTCCAGAGTTGTACGGTGGATATGGGAAACTTTTTTTTTCATGTTGATTTTTGTGGAACTTAATACTGCAAGCTCAGCTGACTCGTTAGGCTACTTGTTAATGTGAAGTCTCCGGTCTACCGTTACACCCCCCTCCCAGCGCACACTTTCTGGGCCCCCCAAATGGATAAGACGCTCCTGGTCTACAGCCACGCTAAGAGCTCTGGGAGGTTGTACTTGTACAGTGGTGTTTTGGAGTAAATGCTAACATCAGCATGCTGATCAATATTTGCTCATTAGCATTAAACACAAAGTACAGCTGAGAATGATGGGAATGTCATTAGTTTTGCAGGTTTTTGACATAAGCCAAAGTATTGGACAAATTCAAAATTTGACCTGTTGAGCACGATGAAAAGTTAAGAGATCACCAAAGTGATTAAAATTCATCCTGAGGTGACCATGAATGCCAGTACCATGTGTCATGACAACCTTTCCAATTGTTGTCAAGACATTTCACTCAAAACCACAGACGTCAAGCTCATGGAGGCACTAGAGGAAAAGTCAGAGGATCACCAATGTCAGTAGGATACATCATCTGGGATTTCAGTACAAAACTGTGTGCCTGTCAGCAAAGTAGATGTTGAGATATTTCACAGGATAAGTGAACATGTTGACCTTCTGGTGGTGCTAGATGAAGAATCAGGGGTCAGCCAAGTAATTAGGATTTATGATTTGGGCACAATGCATATAAATGCCAAATTTCATGGCACTCCATCCAATAGTGGTGGACCGACCCAGCCCTGACATAGCCATATAAAGAGCTACCCCGCTAGCAAGGCTAAAAATGTATTGACACAGAATACATTTTATTTACATTACATTTTGTGTTTTACTAGTGTTTACTAAATCAAAAGGATAAATAAAGGAAAACATCCTGGCACTTCAGCATCAAAAAAGACCTACTTACCCCAGAGGGAAAAAAGTTCCAAATAAGCCATTTTAAATTCATTATTCTCTGCTGATCACAGGTTTCTATTTGCAATTCAGACAGGGCTTATGAGTTTGACCCGTCAGCCCTCCATCATGCCACGAGGGCTTGAACAATTGGCTAGATAAGCAATGCAACAAATACACAATAGCAGTAAAAAGCTGTCTAAGGAAAACCTCCATCAGATTAAGGTTAAGATGTCAGAGTTTCCCCTGCCTGCTGTCCTTGGCCTTTTACAGCTCAAATGCAGGTGGTGGGGAGACAGCAGGGCTGCTGGGTCAGCAATCAGCACTCACTGGTAAACAAACGCAGGAGGAGGAGAAGGGAAGAGACAGAGTGCTAATGGTGAGAGGAGAGAGGGGAGGCGAGCAAAGGTACATTTTGAGAATTCAAGAGTGAGTGGTAAGGAGGAGGAGAAGGGCAAGAGAGGTGGAAATCGCAGTGGGAGAGGAGAGAGAGAGAGAGAGAGAGACGGCGAACTCAAGGAGAGGAGGAAGGAGAATCTGCAGGAGCAAAAGTGAGTTGAGCAGCTAATGAGTCAGCTTTTGTTTATTGGAGGGGTTTGAAAGCTTTACAGAATACAGAAGTGTTAGTGTGAAACAATGTGTTAGTGGATGTATGTCAGTGTAAGTGTGTGTTCAGACAGAATGCAAAGCAAGTTTTAGAGAAGGTGCATCTGCATACAGTTGGGAAAGATTTGACGTTTTGCTGCATGCCAATGTTTTAAAACAGCAGAAGAGCTTTACCTCAAGCTTTACAAGTCCACTTTATTAGCAAGAGGAAACATGAGGAGGCTTTGAAGGAGAAAAACAGAAAGAACTGGATGTCCTCGTAAATTTTGAGGTCAGTCCAGGTTTAAGATGTCAGAAGCACTAACAGTTTTGTGTGTGTTTGTTAGCTCCAACTAATGTCTACTCAAGTTGGTGTATTGGCTGTTTGTGGCAAAAGAAAGGACTGCAAAAAGACTCCAGAGGTAAAATGTGTGCAAAAAAGGCAAAGCAAAAATTTGCTTTGGTTTCACTTGAACAGAGGCAGATTTGAGTTTTAGCTATACTATAATCTCTCATAGATAAAATTAATTAAATGAATTGAGTTAAACTAAATGGGCACAGCCAAAGGATCGTAGTTTTTCCAAATAATTATATAAATAATACTTAGCCTAGCACTCACCTGGAACACCAGAGTCTAAAGGTTATCTAATGTAACATAGCTAGTTAGCTTACAGTAGCTGATGCTCTAGATTAACTATACCATATAGGTAGAATATACTGTCTGCCTTCAACTCTTACTATACACATTACATTTCTAACCCACATTAAATGCCTAACCCTATCACTGCCCTGGCAGTAGAAACATCAGCCTGTTTCCACTGGCCTGCCCTCTATTGCCCTCTATCTTCTGTCTGCACCATAAAGACCAGAGCCTCACGTACAGGAAGGTGTGGTGTTCACCTGACAGTCATCATCAAAAGTTATAGATCCTCATGTCACCTGCAGTGGCAAACATGCTCGGTCAGTCATTGCTCAAATGTCTGAGCCATGTCAGCGAACCCATACAACTTCATTGCTTACTGGCTCTGTTCTTTTACTTCACCACCAACTAAAGATGAAGAATTTACCCTTAGTCCAAAATGGATTCATCAAGACAGGGGCCACTAGTGGATACCTCACCTCAAAAACCTGATACACATAGGTACACATGCATCACCGTGATATACTTCAAGTTACATTCAAGACTCAATTATCCTAAAGTTAAACTCTGTTAATTATGGCACAAACCTATTCTGAATCACTAGACTAGAAATTTGATTATAGACAATTTTTAGTTTATCTGAAAGATGAACCTTTACAGATTCTGTGTCAATTTATTTTGTACTCTCATCAAAGAACCACACTGCTGTGGAATATAATCAATAATATGAACAAAGCTCCTTCTGTGAGGGCTTTTTTCTATTAGGAAGAAGAGTCAGTGTTCCTGAATGTCTGTGAGGTTTGTGAAGCCAGACCACCAAGAGTTGACCCACACTGCATGCAGACAACTTTAATCTTTTACTACTACCGACACATAAAGATAAAGAATCTATCTGCAGACTAAAATGCAGTGTTCAGGATAGAAGATTTAAGGTGTTTTGCCCTCCCTGCTGAGCCTCAGAGTCAAATGTCTGTTTCCTTGATCTCCCTCAACTGGTTTATAGGCCTTTTTTTATTGCTCCTGTGAATTGTTTACCATAGGTTATCTGGATAAATATGTTCATGCATAAAACCATCCTGTCTTCATCTTTATTCATTGTCTGTTTCACTGTTATTAGTAAATACCTCTTGAAAGCAGTCAGATATTTTTTAAAGAAGAATCCGCTAGTCAATGGATTGGGAAGCAGTGGCAATTTAGGCTTCAAAGAAACAAGCTTTTTACTAAAAAACATGTTAGATCCTATCCCAAAGAAAATTTGGTAGAGGAATGTAAAAGAAAAACAAACCTCTTTGACCTGAAGAATTACCAATGCAGACTCATTTAGCAAACCCGATACAAAGGGTTTTTTCTTTTGCAGCGATTGGCTGTGATGTTGGGCGACCTCTGCCAATGTGCCATGGCATGTTCCCTGACTCATTAAAGTTAAAGAAAATGAACCTGTGAATTCTGCCATGTACTTTGCTGGCTTGACCATTCTGCTCCAGCAGTGATGACCAAAGAGAATAAATTAAATAAATCCAACAGAAAATTGTTCAAAGACAAAGATGAATTCAAATATGGCCAAAGGACAGACTCTCTGTCTTTATGTCTGCGTCATTTCCACTTAAACACACACACTCATACACACTCATAGTCACTTACACAATCTCTATATAGCCTCCATCCACCTAAGTCGATGAATCCTAGCCTGCACTAGAGGTCACCAGCTCAACAAGCCATATTGAGGAATTAAAGGTCGGAGGTCTGAGCCACTTCCAAGTTGGCCTATAAAAGCTGCGGTCACTTCCTGAGGGGAAAGCTTTGAAACCTGAAGTGTATTTTTATTTTGTTTTTAGCTCACCGACCAAAGACACATATGAGCACACTCCTGATAGATCTCATAGATCTCGTTCAGCCGTCAAACTACTGTCTCCTGCCATATTTACGCTCGTGTAATTACTACAGCCAGATGACAAGTCGCTGACAGATGGCAGATAGATGGGCTGTGCCCTTGAGTTTGAACTGCACCCGCATGGCCTGTTCATCAAAAACATAATACTGTAGGTGGATGGTGCAGAGTCACACAAATGGATTCCGAACCCAAGGACATAGGAGTGCTTGAGGTCTCTTCAGAAACTGGATGACTATTATACACTCTGCGCTAAAGAGAAATGCAAGTTTGAATGTTCAAACTATTTCTTTCCCCAGGAGAAATATACTGCCATAAGTGCCATAAATATATTGGCACATAAGTATCTTTGACAGCACGTTCCCTCTTCTGGGAGTAGTTCAGTTAATGCTTGTTGGGTGAGAAAATGGAGGATTTTTCAGATGTTGCTGCCATCAATCCACAGCATAGTTTTCATCTGAGAGAAGAGATGGGGGCAGCCATAACATTATGTCATCTGTCAATAAAATACTTTCTTGCTCCCACAGCAACCATGCAGCACCATCCGGTTTTGAGCAGATTGAAATGTGTATCGTCTTACCCACAATGCAACAAGTATGTGACAATAAATATGCCCCTTCAGCTGTTTTAAGTGAAGCAAAGGATAACAAACCAATATCACATTCAAGGATGGTAATTTTTGCCATTATATGATCAAATAGTTCATTTTAAGACACACATTGCAATCATGTTGTCAGGTTTGACTCACATAGTCTACAGTAACCCGCACAGAACCCATCCCATTTCACTACAGGAACTAGGTCATAAACCCTTCATAATTCTGTCACTGCAGTATTATTACAGCTGTTACAGCCATTTGCAGCAGAGCCAGGAAGACAGTTGACGTTGGCGTTCAAGAGCAACAAAAGAGCGCATCAAAAATTGTGACGCGCTGTGCCAAAAAAATTCACCATCTCATCACCATCTGTTTTGCCTCTGCATAACTTTCATTCTCAAGCCTTTCACTCAAGGTTGCCTAGCTGCTGCCGCTTTGTGATGTGACAGGCAAAAACAAAGTATCCTCTAAAACATGCCTGCAACTCATCTGCAGCTGCCAGCACTTTGTCAACAGCCAGTGGAGGAACTCTGCACGAATCACAACACAGCAACTGGGAGAATTGTCACCTGACAATGCCTCTGCCACATTGGTCCATACCTTTCAAGCTTTCAAATTGCTTTCACCACATGTAGGTATAATGCAATTTAAGAGGTTGGAGAAAATATACAGAAATTGCTTTAGCTATTCTCAATATATCATTAAGTGGGTAATAGAAAGGGTCCGTCAAGCATGGCATCACACAACACTGAGCCACTAATTTCGTGATTTGTTATATTACACAGATAAAGACTAAATCAGCCATTTGGTTATATTGCCCCTGGAGGCCAAGGCAATGAAATGTTTACGAGCACACATTATTTTGTCTCTCATTATTTGCAGGCAATCACAACAAAATTATTTGCTGGTGGGCTTTTAATTTCCTGCCTGGTTTCAGTAACAGTTGACTGAAAGCTTAAACATTCTAGTTTGTTTGAGTCTTGTTCCTTGTTGTTAATCAGGCTTTGGAGCTATTAAAATATTTCTGTCCACAGAGACACACAATGTTTTATATGAGCTGAGATATCCGAATGACAGGTAATTCATTTTATGAGAAAAGTCGTGTCTTCCTGCAAATATGTCTTGAGATCTCAGCAAGGAACACTGAGTTTCATCATGTAGCGATAGTTAGCATAGGACATGCCGTCATTCATTCTGTGTGTGTGTGTGTGTGTGTGTGTGTTTGTGTGTGTTTGTGTGAATTCCATGTGTGTGTTCAGCACAGGCCTCTGTACCCGTCATCCTGTCTCCAGAAGGATTTAATCTAGTCCCTCAGGCCTTGTGCTCAAAGGCAGTGACTGACAACTGGCAGGGGGTGTGAGAGATATGCATGATACGGTGTACTGTAAGTGTGTGTATGTGTGCTCTTGTTTTACTACATTCGTGGGGCCTACAACCCAGGAGCCCACTATACTTGTGGGGCCAAAATGCTGGACCCCACAAGTTTAAAGGGCTTCTTGAGGGTTTAAGCTTGGTTTTAGGGTAAATATTACAATTAGGTTAAGGGTAGGGTAAGGGTTAGGTTTAGGCATTTAGTTGTGATGGTTAGGTTTCGGGTAAGGGGCTAGGGAATGCATTATGTCAATGACGGGTCCCCACGAAGATAGTGCCGCAAACCTGTGTGTGTTGACCGCGTATACCTACTCCACAACTGTGTGTGATTCTGCATGGTTTTGAATACTACCTGATTTATTGTGCCATTATGTTTGTGTAATTGTATTGTATGAGCATTAGCCCATACATGAATGTGGGTTACATGTGCTAGTGTTTGGTGTTTGGCATCCAGCAGCAGTGTATTTTCTCTTCACTTATTTTCAGTCTGCCAGCATAGCCATACTATTACTCATGAGTGCAAGTTCCCCCTTGTGTATGCCATGTGGGTTTTACGGTGAATGGTGTGAGTGTAGAAAGAGATGCCTGGAAATTCAGTTCACATGGAAGTACAGTTTTTATACACAGACTAAAAAAAAGAATGTTTCATTTAGAATGGTTAGAAAATAACTGTATAATTTAATATCTCTAACAATAATCAACTTTTGTAAAATGCCAGTATCGTGTTGGATGAGGTCACTTTCAGTCCTTGAAGAAGTGTTCTATTGTCAAAATGTCTTTATATTTTTCATATATTATTTAAATTATAAATTTGAGTTATGCTGAGCATGAAACTTGAGTTAAGATTATTTTCTCAAATCGGTGTATGCTATTTAACAGTATCGGTAACTTATTTTGCTGTAACTCGCAGTAACTTAAAGCTAGGGTATGTAACGTTGGAGAAACTAGCAAGAGACTGATAGATTTTGAAAGTAACCAACTGAAAAAATCCCACCCCCTTTCTTCAGGCCTCCCTCCAAAGCCACTCCCTCAAAACACATTTTCATGCGCAGTGAGTACAGGGGCAGAGTGTGCGCAGGTAGGCAGGCAGCTAGACCTTATTGCACGCCTGCAACAGCCACAGATACCAGATTTGTTTTCTTTTTTTCAGAGCATTTGATTGACTGATTTCAACAAATATAACCAGAATTGCTTCTGAAATAGATTTCCTACCCTAGCTTTAATTTGATGTCAACTAACACAAATTACAGTTTACATTAGCTAGATATGTTTGTCACTAAAAGCCTGAATAAAGTTTGACATTTCATCTAACGGCCTCACTGTTAATTACAACAGTGCACAGCTGCAGGTTAGTGTTGGCGAAAAGTGAGTTATCAAGCTCTGAGGCTGTGAATGGTTGCACTGTGTGAACAGCGGCCTCGTATGTCAATCTACAGGGGGGCTACTGTTGCACCGCTAAGCCTTATCATTGTTACAGTTGCTACTGTTGGATAAGGGACATACTTACACTGCTGGGAGCTGGTGTGTGTGTGTATGCGAGACTATATGTGCAATGTGGGGTGTCTCCAAATGTGTTGAACAGGCTGAAGTATTCGTGTATTTGTGTGTGTATGTGCTCAAATAAGTGCCTCATACAGTGTGCACAGTATGCATGTGTTAGCACAAGCGTGTCTGTCTTTACTTTGTGCATGTGTTCGTATCGGTGTGTCCTCAGTCATCTGTGTGCTTTCTATTGTAAGAGTGTGTCAGTGTGTTTTGGATGAATTTCAGATCCTGCGCCGACAACAACAGGACCCCCAGTTTGAGTGCCAAGTCACATAGTGCCCCCTAATTCCCCATAATCCACGCTGTCTCCAGGCAGGTGATCCTTGAGTGTGTATGTGTGTGCATGTCTGTATGTTTTTGTGCCAAGCCCTGCTCTGGTGACATCAGCAAATTGTGGCTACTCTCACAATGCTTTGGAAACTCATTTTCCCATCAGCCTATCACTCCACGCAGTAACCAGTAGGCTAAGCCTGTCACAGCCCCAGTTAAGCCTTCTCATATGCTTTGTTTCTCACCGGGGGGTACAAGGGCTATTAAATATCAAAACAAGGCCACTTTGGTAGTGCCATCAGTCATTGCGTCAGGCTTTTCAGGACAAATCTACGACCAACCGTAACAACCTAGTTACCGCAGCTAGGCACATTCTAAATTCATAGTAGGCTATGTTTTGCTATGTTTCAAAATTTAAGCAACTTTTCTTTGCCCTGTGTTTAGCTCATCTGGTAGCGTGGCCTCACACATGATGGGGGCGCTCCTGCTTTTGTAGCCCGAGATGTTTTTGATCAGCTGCCGCATCATCAGTTCAGATCAGATGGAATAAACAAATTAGATATAACATGTTAAGTAGGCTAGTGGGCTTTAAAAGGTGCTGGTAGGCTGAATGTTTTAACATTTGGAGAGATGCATCTGTCTCCCCCTGCCTTCAGTCTTTATTCTAAGCCAGCTAACCATCTCCTGACTCTAGCTTCATATTTAGCAGGAAATGGCTTCATATTTCTTGCTAACTCTCAGAAAGAAAGTGAATAAGGGAATTTCTCAAAATGTTGCACTATTCCTTTAATAAAGCCACAGAACGCCATGCTCCAGTCTGTTAAGACAGACAGCCAGCATTCAATATCAGTATTTCATCAAGCAGAATTTCAGTATGGCTGCCAGAGGATGTGCTACATTACCTGAAAGCTTTTTCTTGGTAAAATAATTCCATATGTGTACGGGAGAAGCTGAACCTCATGGAGGCTCACATCCATGAACGCACACAGACAAATACATGCACTCAAACGTATGTTCATACCCAAGAAAGCCCACATAGACATCTGTTCAGGTACACACTCTTGCACTCACACAAACACGTAGGACATCATCACCACCACTATTATTCCACCCACAGACTTTAACATGCCCACTGCATTTGTCAGTCATCCTGTCAGTTATACCAGGTGTCAATCATCTTCCTAGCTGACCAGCCATCACGGCGTGCAGCCAGAGTGAACACCGGGCCCCCAGCTGCACTCCAGCGTGAACTCCTCACCCCAACCATAATGCACTTGGCCTCCCTCCAACCTTCCTTCAGCCTCCCAGCTTTTACCTTTTTCTCTCTATTCATAACACCCACATTTATGGACTCAGACCGATCCATCACTCAGAGTTCTCCATGTAACCTCCCCCCCCTTTTCTACTACCCCCCCCCCCATTCTTGTTTAGGCTCTTATCCAACTATTCCTGGTATTTAGCCTGAGTGACAGCGTTTAATAATGTGTTCAAGAATAAAAGGGCATTATTAATAGGGTGAATGGGGAAGGAGGCTGCTAAAAGGCCAGCTTTTAGGGCGGCCAGGTGAGGAAGCATGTTTGTACGATGGGCACTCGTTCACCGGCGCCAATGGGTCATGCTGGTGGTAATGTATGCTTGCATGGATGTTTGGATGTGTAATTAAAATGAAGGCACACAAGAAGGTTTAATAGCTTGTCCAATCATTGAACAACAATTATCTCAACAAATGCCCCCCAGCATGCTCTGTCTGACGTGTTCGACACTGATAATGCATAGAGTAATGAGCACGCTCTGACGGTAATTTGGTGTGTAATTCTACATGAAGTTAGCATTAACTGAACATCACAAAAGGCATTACCGGCATGTCTAGGAATGTGTGCTGCACAGCCGATCCTGGCCAATGATAAGGCACCATCTGTTACCCATGAGTGGAACTGGTGGGCTGTCCACGCGCACAGATGCATACACACACCAGTCTTGTCATTTGTTCTAAAGGCCTCCTTCCATAGCTTAGATTATGGAAGGATTTTGGTGTTATAGGCTGCTTGGTTTTCTTTCTGTTATTGTAACGTCTTTGGGCGACAGACGCTGCCCTTTCTTCCTCTCTTCGGTTTCTACTGGGGATTACGAGGAGTAAAGGGGGGAAGCGGTGGCTATAAACTCCCGTCTCCGGTCTTTCTTTTTCTACGGGGGGTACACAGGGCTCCATAACTGCGATTCTCTTCCCTTGCATCCAGTTTTTATTTGATTGGATGTGCCAGCAGGGGAGAGAGAGAGACTTACAATGGGAGAGAAGACGGGACAAGAGAAAAAAAGAGCGATCACGTTGTATCAGTTTTTCCTTGCGCTGTGTACAGTCCCTGGTTGTTGTGTTTGGAAGGGGTTTAGAGTGTGAGAGGGCTGCCTATGGGGCACAGAGAAAGGATAAGGTGACTCCAGCTTAGTAAAATGGTCACAGGATTGTATTTCCACTAAAGAGCTTTTAAAAAATGGCATAACAATCTTTCTGACCTCACTATAGTTTAATTAAAGAGCAAGCGAGGTGAATGTGAGTCAAAGCAAATGGAAATGATACGTTTTGAAAGTAATTTCCCCCCCTCTCTCCTGCCTTGTAACATCACACAAAAGTGCAGCAGGCAAATTGTCCCTTCCAATCAAAGTTCCTGATTGGTATTGTTGTGTTATCTGATGGAGTGTTGGAATGAAAGCCTGTCTACAAATAGCTGGCCAATATCGTTCTGGGGCAAGCCGCTGTTGGAAGTAACCATATGCCTCATATCTGTACTCACTGGTGTTATTTTAGGCTGTTTGCTTGCCAAATATGAGGATGGAAATGATTTATGAAAACACTTTAGGTTACGTTTCCTCAGCAAGAGTGTTTCTCTATGCGACCTCTAGTAGGTAGTGAGAATATGAGGTGCTTCGCTATGGAGACATTGTGCTGTCTTGACTAGTTCACTTAATGGCTGGGTTATACATGTAAACCAACAGTTCACATTTTTTTCTGTCTTCAACAAGATTCAAATACTATACTGATAGATCACAATAAATTAATAGAGCAACATTTCGATCTAAAAGAGATCTTTGTGTGGCTTTGAATTGACTTGACGTAAATACAGTGTGCAGATCTATAGTCTGATTTCTGCCTTTGGTTTGAATCTTTGATCCAACGTTTTGTTGAGTGTTGAGTGCGCTCAACTAGATTTTACATCCTCTAGTAAGCATACATCAGTCCATCTCAACCCTTCACAACCATAGCTCACCTGAAAGTCACTTCCAAGTCTTCTCCTATTACATGGAGCTTCACATTCTCCAACTTTTGCTTCCCAAGGTGGTGGCTGACATCACCTAGTGACACCACCTACTTATCGTAGTTGGTGGAGGAGCAATAGGAATCTGGCTCAAAGGAGGTTGGTAAAAAAAAGCAGCAGGAGGGTGACACAGACAGTACCAGTGGGAAACAGCAGTAAAGAGTCAGAGAAGCAGACAGAGATCTTCAGAGCACCAGCTCAAGTCTGAGATGAGTTAGAGACAGTGGTTTCATAACTGGAGAGTTGTCAGTTCTACTCTTCCAACCAACTCGAAAGACCAGCAGAATGAATAAGTAATGCAGTTCACTCTCATGAATGAATAGTTATTTCTGACTTATTATTATGTTATCAGTGGTAGTACTTGGCCTGCATACATCTCTGATACAACTTAGCTTCTCTTTTCACATTCAAATTATAGTTCTGTTCTATTATTGATAATAGTTTTAGTCTATTATTAATAATAGCTTTAGACTATTATTTATGGCAACAACACAATAGACTTAGAGTTCAACAATACAGAGACATGCACATGTTAATCATATCTCTAATATAAATTCTGATAACAGAATTCTAAGCAATATGTCACAAATTTAATAAAGTATCCGTCTTTTGGTGTAATGAGCATAAGATCAAGGCTTGTGACCATTCTGCCTGAAATGTCTTGCTACGGTGGTCATGAACTCATATGGAATCATCTTTTGTTAAGTCACAAATTTCAGCACCTGACCAGTAATCCTCATTAGTAGGGATAATAATACTAAATTATAAAAATATTTGGTGGTACTGTGAGCCTCACAGGTATCGCAGGACAGTTGTGTATCCAGCCCGCCACCCCCACCCCCCCAAGGACCTTGTCGTAAACAAATGTGTCCTTGTCAGGTTAAATAAGGGGTTAACGAAAAGAGGGGCGGTGCAGAAGCTGCCAAGTGTTTGACGCTGGAGAACTGTCGGACTATTGGCAGGAAACCCCTTGTGGCTGCTGTCTCATATCCAATGGCAGCCTCCCAAGTGTTTGCTGCTGGCGAAGTCTGTGTACTGTGGGGAGCATGCTATCGCTCCACTAGCTTAATGGCCAGAAACCATCCTTTAGCCACTGAAAACCTGCTAGGTACTTGTTTTCTGGGTCAGGGATGTCCCTAGGGGTACGAGGACATGTTATGTGAGCATCGAGGTGTCCCCACACTTTTCTTGTTATATTTTTGTTATCTTTTCTTTTCATTCTGTTTCCTTTGCAGTCCAACCCAACCCCCACCCACTGCCCCCCAACAGTCTGCCAACTCATGTCATTGCGATAACGTCGAAACAAAGCGGAGTGCCTTGCTGAAACCAATTCAGTGGACTAGCCAATCGTAAAATTCCTCCTTCATTTAACAAAAACCCACAGAAAACAAGCTGCTCACTGACAGTATATTAGTAGTGACAAGTTCAAGTGCATGTCTGCATTTTATGTTAGTTAGTATTTTTCACGTGAGTCTGTGAGTTTCTGAGTCTGGGGGCCACAAAGGCAGAAAATATGGCAGGCAGACCCTGTTCCCTAATCCCCATGTCCGCCCTGCCTCCCTTAACCTCAGCCTTCTCTCCAGGCCGGTCGGTTCTCTCCATAATAGTGCAGACGTCTCAGCTGTCCTGCTTCTTCACTGTCAAGGTGCTAACAAACCATGAAAGGTGTCAATATGGAGGTCCTCTGATCAGAGTTTGGCTAGCACATGAAAGCAGTCATACATGTGTGTGCTTGGAACTCATCTGGCCCCGGAGCACTGTGCGTGATGGCAGGACTAAGAGAAACTGATGGTGGGCCAAACGGCTCGACACACTCAGGTTCTCAGCGACCCACTCTCTAGGCAGATGTGAGCTATACTTTGGCTCCAGCCAGCACAGTGCTGATCCAAACCTGTGAATCTGATACCAATTAGTGGCAGCCTAATCATGTGCCTCCCGGTCCTGGCTTTTGTTAGGAAACGAAATAAAGACATGGAGAAAAGTAACGTAAGAGAGCCAAAAGAGGGGGGTTAAAAAAAAATCCAGAGTGGAGCAAGTAAAGAGGGGCCAAGGGATTGTTTAGAGAAGTGATCTGGCAGCAAAAAGGCTTAAATACTCAATTTAATCTGTGAGGAAAATGTTCACTGGGCTTCATCTGTAGGAATGAGTAGGGATATGACACAGTGGACAAATCTGAAACGTGGGATGTATGAGACCTTGTGTTTGCGGCACTGCTGGCCACATGTTAGCATGATTAATAACCACGCCCGAAAACTCACCAAATGCTCTCTTACAGACAAATGCAAATACAAACACATGGACAAGGACTCACGGTCGCTCATACGCATACAGATGCATTATTGTCACTGTTATCCTCTCCAGGTGGAGGGTTGGCATTTAACCAGTCAGCAATGCCCCGCTGAGCTCCCAGCAGATTTGCAGTTCATCAGAGGGTCATATCTGTCTCACTCTCATTCTTTATTCATTCATTACTCTACCCTTAACTGCACCATCACCCAAAATCAAGGTAGTATGCTGCCCTCTAGTGGAACATATCTGTCATATAACAAACAGCTCCAGTCGGCCCTGCAAATCTTTCAGATAATTTGAACCAATAACCTCTGTGTGAACCCTGTGTCATTCAGAGTTCATGGTGTCTGAGTTAACAGCTAAGCTTCTTTTTTATTCTCTAATAATGAAGCTTAGACACATGTCTAATAAACTACATGAGTTGAAAGCATTTGTTTGTTAGTTAGTTTGGAGGATCCTATCTGTTGGGGATGATGTAAGTGGACAGCGTTCTCAGGCTCCCAAGCTCAGCTGCTATAGGGTTGGTCCACTGTATGGAATACATGCACAGCTCAGAGAAAGAAGACCATTCCATATATTTGAAATATCTTTATTTATCTAAAGGAATAATTCCCAGATCTATCTTCTAATTTCCCCAGTCATTCATGTCATTTATAATTTTCATCAACAGCAAATCTGAATTTTCTGATTTATCCGTGAGCCTAATTAAGACATGTTTTTGGTTAAATCAAAACAAAATGGGGTCCTTTAATGGAATTATGACATAATACATTAGACATGCCTATAAAATGTTTTTGATGTGGTCTAGTCTAGTTTTACTTCCAGTTATCTATGTTTTTAAACTGTTAATTGTACTATTAATAAATACATGTATGTAGAGTATGTAGGTATTTATGTAGTATAAGTATGCTATGCAGAGACTGAATGAACATATCCATGTGCATATCCTTGTTTTGGGGTTTTTTTGGTGTGATGTATACTATATATGCATATCTGTTTTGTACATAAGGCATTGGGGTAGAGGCACACTTTCAGGGAGAATAAATGATCATATTAATAATTATAATAATTGCCATTTACCATTTATGTGGTTACATGTCTTTGTTTTTCCAACATATCTACCACTGAAAATTCAAGGTTAGAAAATTATCCCGATTAGTTACTTCCTTCTTAATAATATTTAATTTACAGTTTAATGGACAATTTTTGATGTACAGAATTAGCTGCTTTAGAAATGTTATTAGGAACAACAACAGGGAAAAAAAGGACAATACAATGAATGCATAACAGAGAATCTAAACAGGCTTTTGCAATAGGAAAACAAAAAGAAAAGTATTTAGTATTCTATTTAGAAAGATTTGGTAGCAAATGTGTAACCACTTTTAATTCCTCAAAGGCTCATTTTGTCAAAGTGTAGTGGTCAGTTTGTACCCAAAAGAAGAGGAACACATTCTTAAGGATTGTACCTCAATAGCCTATATATTTTAAAATTTCAAACGACACATATTTCTACTAAAAGTCATGCATTATTTTATCAGGTCCTAAAGGACGTCTTCTCCCTCCAAATCCTTTAGAGCAGCTTTAATTAGCAAGCCTAGATGTCATGTTTTGTGCATGGGTGTTGGTCGACAAACATTACATTAGCATAGTACTCATTTAAACCATAAGAAGGAAACTGTGTTTTGAGGGAGCAGGGGTTATTCAATATTTAGTAATATATTAATAAATTGTAAAAAGTCCTGCATTGTATAAAAAACAAAAAGTAAAATAAAACAATTTAACAAGAAATTTAGAATTATTTTCATTCAACAAAAGTCAATGTTTGTTTTTGGAGAATTCGTGGTTTTCAGTGAGGTTTGTTCCTGTATTTTGTTTTTTAAATTATACTGTCATGACACTTGTTGCTGTATGCATTTTAATGTAATTTAATAAAGAACATTGAGCTTCCCTGTGATAAAATGTGTTATACAAATGAAATTGCCTTGTCTTGCTTTATACTGTACTGATATATTTGCATTATGACATGGCATTTTTTTAAGAATAACAGTGCAGTAAAATTGTACTTGTTTTCAATATTAATTAAATTTAGGGGGGGAAATGCACAAACATCAAATTAAAATACAACAGTAAACAGTTTATCAAAGTTTTTTTTTCATTAAATATTAAACAGCCTGCTTAATTTATGGGATGGGAACTGTTTTTCTTTTTAGTAGTCAGATAATAACTGATAATTATTTTTTTGGTTTTATATGTTGTTTACAAATATAGTACAAATAACAAATGGTTAATGTATATTAATGTATCTCCTGTAACAGGAGAAACAACTGGAGACGCATGAGAAGATTATTACTAAATTTAAATATACAAATGCTGGACATAGTAAAATAACAAGCAAACAAAGTTAATGTTTAAAAATGTGCCATATTGTGATCTGGATCATTTTGACAAATACTGCTGTCGTGAGTGAGCTGACGCAGAACAAAACAAAACAAAAATTATGTTTTTATTTTTGCAAGTGTTTTTTTTGGAGTACTTTGTACTACCCAGCTTCTCGGTATTAATTCTGCTCTGTGGCACATCAGGAAAACAGCCAGGCCTATTTGTCAATGTTTATCATTGTTTTCCCACACATGACCGGCAGCAACAAAGACGTGATGAAGGGGAATGGATGGGAGATGCTGATGAGCATGCTTAGTACTAGCAAAGACATATGATGCATTGGAAAGACACACAGCTATTTAGAGAGAGCAAAAAATGGGCCAATGCCTCTCAGCGGCCTCCCTGACAGCATTTTCACATAACAACTGGTCTGCTTTCGTGGACACTCTTATCTTAATGAGGCCCAATCCTTTGTTTAGCCCACAGTGGATCCACAGATAGGATTGTTTTTAAATAGGTCTCCCCCCCCCCCCAACTCCACCATCCCCCCTACGTTCCGCGTGTACCTCTGTCGGCTCGCTGCCTGCACTGATTTAAGCCTAGGCAGGCTGCCTTCCATGTCTGAACTACTGAGACATGATACATCAGTGTCAAAGCAAAGTTGTCATCTGGGACTAAGAGCCTGTTAGGAAAGATCTCTTTACTTTTCTTGAGGGATTGACAAAGAGATTTGGCATAACTTTCCCCCTCAGCCATCCTAATACATATTCAGGAAAAGAAGGCAAGGCAGTACGTTGAATATGCTGTGAAACCCCATCGCCAACTCTGGGGGTCGTTTGTGATGTTACACATAAAGAGGAGTTTGTCAAGTGTTATGTCTGTCTGTTTTTCTGAATTGTCAGAGACAGCATGGCTGAGATCAAGAGCCCACTGAACGAGTACAGAATGGCAGGGCTCAAGAAAAGGTTACGGTGGCTCTGCTGACTTTGATTGTGATTCAGGAGTTCTGGAGTTGGCACACAAAGATGCATATCCAATGTAACTAGGGCATCAAATCATGTATTACAGACACCGAGAGCTTAGTCTCCATTCCTTTTTGCATATACTATAAGTCACCAGATTCACCTTGACCCTGCTGCCCACTGATCCCAGACCTCCGCAGACCACCTTTGACTCTGTTCTGCTAGGTGGCTGCCATTTACAGAGGGAAGCCTAACCACTGTCGGTGAAAATGCAAGGGGAAGAGTTCATTGGTGTGCGGCGCTTGTGGTCTTTGCTTTCTGTGTTATTACTAACACTTAGTGAAGGCTGGCAGCATTGTTGCCATAAACCCACTCCTCCTTCTCGATTAAGGGAAATGTAAACAAGGCGTGTGTGCAAAACACCATCATGTAAACCCTAACACCTTTTCTATTCTAGTATTGTTGATGAAATATCTTAATGCGGGAGCATATAGAGACAGAAAATTGTGAAAAGCCTTTCAAACCCTTTTCAGCCACAAAGTGAGATTATAGTGGAGACAAACTGTCCTGTTTGGGGCTATTGGATTCAGGGTGGAATCACTTGACTTTCTGCCTGCAGGACTTAGTTTTCAAAACTTCACAGTTAAATGGTCAGGTGCTACATAACTTCTCAGACACAGCGCAGCAATACAGCGTAAATCGTTCAGAGGAAATTGAGTATTTTTTTTTAAATGTTTGACCCACTTGAGTGACACATGCCGTTACAATAATGACATAGAACAAAACATTAGAACATATTATAGTGAATGTAAAGCACGGAAGGTAATTACATCTAATACATGCACTGCCACTATAGGGATTTTGAATTATATATGGCTGGGTTGGTAAAACACCAACACAACATTAAAATACTGTACCGTATTGAAAACTACACGTATGTGCATGTAGTATACTAATGTTACAGCTTAACAATAAAAATAAAGGTGGATGAAACTTTGAATCAAACACTGTTTTCAGTTTTATTCTATTCTTTTTTCTATCAATAAATGTTAAATACATGTGTTTAGAAAAACAAGAACTAAATATGAATATTTATAATAGTTTATAATAAAGTACAAAACACTAAAAACATAAATATTAAAAGTCATTGACTGCTCCTAACATATAGCCATATTGTTTTATTAGGCTACTTTTTGACATGATAATTTGCATTTAACTGTAATTTGTTCATTTATTTGAGTATTTGGTTTTTCTTGTTTTGTAAGTTGAATCTTACTCTCCCAAAGTTATGAGTAAAGTTAATCCATTAAGTTAACGTTAAAATATGCAAAATATTGCGTGCAACTGAATATGAAATGCCTCACAATTTATCTGCAATTGTAAAGAATATATCAAAACTGTAGTACACAAACTGTACTTGTGAATGTTAGCAATTATAAAGATAAATATTTAAATAATTTTGTATTTATTGTCATAATTTCAAATGACATGTATTGCCAAACTATAAATAATTAAAAATCTTTAATTTCAGTGTGATACATTATACTATATATGCTATGTTATGTGTTCTTAATTTACAGTATTATTTGGAATTACGTGAAACGGGATGCTGCTGCTTTCCTTTACCATTTTTGTTTTATTTTATTTTTATTTCACTTATAAATGACACTCACAAGAAACTGACAAGATTAGGACAGACAGAAAAGTCACAACGCACAATTGTGCATTAACCCTTTATAAAGTACACTCAAACTGACCTGCAGAATATTTACAATATGCACATTTACAATATGTAAATATGAGAAAGCACACAAAGCCAATTTGATAAAGCGAATTAAATGTATGAAAAAAATTTCAAAATAAAAATACAGTCGAATGCAACTAATTCAGAATGAATTCAATTGTTCTAGGTGCTGTAGTCATAAAAAAATATTCCTAATATGCCGTCAGGGCAGGCTCATGGGCTCAAGGTAGTTAAAAAAAATCATAAAAATATTGAGATTGCCATTAGATCTTTTATTATCAGTTTAAATCCACCAAGAGAAACCATAACCTTACGTTTTGCTGTGGCACCTAGAAGAGGAAAGTAAACCTAGAAACATTTCTGGCAGCAGTAATTCAGTCTGACCTAAGGGACAGATAACCAAAGCAGCTCCAAAGGCCATAAAAGTCATTTCAACTGATGATTTTAAATATATAAAAGCCCCTAAAATCTGCATACAGAGCCAGAAGGAAACCAGTAAATTTCTACACATAGTAAGGACAAGAAGATACATGAGAGCATAAGGCAAAACCAAAAGTGAATATTTTACAGTCTGTAATAACAAACATACTCCAAGAAACATGAGTAAAACCCGACATTATAAAGGAACACCCACATCAGAATAGAGATAATGTAGAATTAACCACAGTACATTAAATAGGAAAGCAAATAAAGGTAAATGTTTTACTCAAGAATGTCTGCATTCCAAGTTTACATAATGTACACTTATTATCTGAGGTTAATATTGTGTGAAAAATGACCTACCACATTTGATGCTGAATTTTTGTGAGAAAAAAAATGTCATATTAATGACACTAAACATGATATAGAGTAAGCAGGAAAGGTATTATCAAGAAACTACTTTAAAGAATAAATACTTTCTGCATTATAAAAGACAATAAGCATGACCGTTATAATGGAGAATGTATTTATAGAATATCATTTCTGTTGAGCTATTATCAAGCTACAGTGTTTGTTGGATTTCAAAGACCTAATGATGAGCTTAGTGAGAAATACTTTGCTGCAATAACTGCGTGTTTGCCTCACAGATAAATCGAACTTACTTACTTTGGACGTGAACCCAGAAACTTCTTGACAATGAATTAGTTGCCTCACTTTACTGGCACCTCACCTCAGTTTGTGCTTTAGCCTGGTTTCACTCCATTTAGTTAACACAAAAATCTGACAGAAGAAAGTGTTACATTTGTATGGTCTCAGACAGAAATCAATTTTTTTCCAGGAGTGTGTTAGGGATATTGTAAAGGCTCTAATTAAAAAGTCTCTTCAGAGGATAAGGTACCACACAGTATGGCACAATAGCATCAGAGGTGTTCCTCAAGGCTCCAACCCTGGCCCATTGCACTTATGAAAAAGTATTTTGTAAAACTGTATTATAAAGATGGAAACCCTCTGATTAGTTGACATTCTGTATGGAGGATCAGGAAAACAAACACAGTATAAAGCATGCCATCATTAAGTAGCCTATATATGCGATAATACAGTCAGGAAGGGAATTAATGGCATAGGTGTAATTTTATGTGGAGACAGGGATAAATGTCACACCACAAATCATTTGTCCCTCTTAACTAATTCTATCATGCATCCCGGACATTTTTACCAAGAGAAACGGCTACAGAAGGACACACAGAGAGACTCTGCAGTTAAGTTTGACAATCAGCAGACTAGTCAGTAAATCAGAGAGAAATGTTGCACTGTAATTTATAAATAGCTAAGGTTAGTTAACATTAATGTGGCAAACATGAATTTCAGACTACTACGCATCTCATTTTCATTTTTTCCTTATGAAATGTTACACAAATGTTACTTAAATTCAAAGCTCAAGGTCAACAACTACATTTAATGTAGTGTAGTGACTGACTGCTTAGTCATTTAAAATGCCCTCAGTATTTCTGAAATCCTGACTATACTGCCCTGGTAAAAAGGAGATTTTCCAATCCAATCCACTTTATTTATAAGGCACATTTTAAAAAACAACAAGGTTAACAAAGTGCTGTACAGCCAATAAATATAAATTTTAAGTAACACATAAAACACTCACCCGGTGACAGACAATGCACAGCCTGAGATAAACAAAAAAAGCTTGTCATGCTGGATTAAAAGCCAAGGAATAAAAGCAGGTTTTCCAGCAGTATTTGATTGCAGAGGCAACTGCATTGGCATACTTTACTCGACATAGCAGGCATCACTTTGATGTTATAGGTCTTTTACTTACCAGTGTACAGGTGTAACACCATGTCACACGTATACCAAATGATTCATTTTCCAAGCCTCTTTTTAATAATTTTAACAATTGTTAAATCATACAAGCACTCAGAAACAAATTATTTTTCAAACTGAGGTTTTAGGAATAGGTTTTAGGAAAATACCTTTGACTAAAGAGCAGAGGATTTGAATTAGAAAGGACAGGCAACACAGAGATGTGACGCATGAATCACAAATAAGGAACAAACAGTGGAACAAGAGTTGGAAAAACAATGTGCATTAGAGCAGCAGTATTGTGACAGTCAGGGATGTAAACAAGAATGAACTCACAGATCACCAAACCAAATGAGACTTCAAGAGAAGAATGACTAAGTTGTCAAGGTCTCTCGTAATCCGTCCTTGTTTGTTTGTGCCTCCAACCATTGCACTCCATTTCTGAGACACAAAAACAGTTTAAACCATGAAAACTGGAGAAAAAGATTAAGTTGGGAAGAAAGTGACATGGAGAGTGGGGGGAACTGTGGATGGATTATTAAATCCAGGAGGGTTAGGGCATTTGTCCACGATAATGTTTTTTTTGTAAAAGTTTAGAGAGAGGTTATTGAGAGGCCACAGCAGGGTGGTGTTATGGGGTGTAATTGTGTGGCATTTGTCTTGGCACTGCTCTGGTGTGACTGCAGTGTCTCGGCACCACATGAGAACAACACTCAGGCTGTAGTTTTCTTTAATTTGACGAGACATTAATTGGCTTGACGGTGTGTTCTGCATGTAAGACCGGTCAGGCAGATTGCTATTTGACAGGTCAGCTGTGTCACAGGATGTCCAGCACCCTCACACCTCACAGTAGTGGTACAAAGACAGAGAGGTCGCATGTGAAAGCTGTGAGTGGGCAGCTGAGAAAGAATGAGGGGAGGAGACGGGTGAAAAGGAGTGAAGAAGTGGGGAGTCCCATGGCTAGGTCAGGAGTTCAGAATGGGAGTTTTGTCACCTGCCCGGCTTGGCACGCATGCTTCCTCAGGAGCAGCAAGACTAAAGCTCTACCGCCAACTACACACCCTCCATTCTGTCTCCCTCTACCTCCCCCTAATTGGATTTAATGAGCGATTTAACAACACAGCACTGCCCGATCAAATCAAACTGCTACTGTCCACCGCGTTTAATCCTGGGTCACTGCTTTGTAATGCTAGCATGTCCCAGGACCCTCCTTTTTGCATTATCCCCAGCGTCTGTTCTTTTAATGTCTAACTCAGAACAGGCTGAGAAACCCCCTGTCCAAAAACTGCGCAAAACGTTTTCACAATATTGGTGGTATTTGGAGAGGTATGTCCTTGAATGTTTGTTGTTGAGCTCAGGGTGAGATCCCACAGACCAAAAGGAATCTGATCTCTGGCCCTGCAACCTCAGCTCAGCATGTTGGAGTTGCACCTAAAATAAAAAGTCCAAAACAAATGAAGAAACAGCTTAGCTGGATAAATTCTCCAGACTGTGGATTTCATTGGTTAATTGTGGTATTCCATTCTATCCAAGGGGGGTCAACTCTTGCCGAAATGATGGCAACTACTCACCCTATATATACTGTAGGTTTCAGTGGTTTCTTATAGTTGGTTCAGGATACTTTCTCACATCTACTGAACTACACCACAGTTTTGAAGAGGACTGAGACTTGCTTCTTCACACTTTTTAGGGCTTTTTATTTTAAAGACATCGGGCTGGCAATGTTCTAACCTGGCCAAACAAGGTGAATTAAAGTTAACGCCACAGAATGTGAAGAAATCTGTCAAACGTACTTGACACGAACGCAAAAGATAGTTTACCTAAATAAGGTTTTTAATATAAGAACATTTACATTTTATTACATTTTACATTATTTCAGCCATTTAGTACCCAAGTCAACTTGTCATAACAGAGTAGTAGTAGTTCATCTTTTTGGACCATAATAGTGTTTGTACAGGATTTGCTACTTAACTACAAACTATGCAGACCATTTTGTGACTGTGCTGCAGAGTTTCAGATGTTGTCAAAGATATATTATCAATGAGAGGTAACACACTCCAGACTTTTCCGATAAATCTACACTTGCACATTGCATTACCACTTAACAATAAAATAAACTTTATTGGAATCAACGCAGACTTGATATTGACTGTGATGGATCATACATATTTTCAAGAGTCTGCAACTGATTTTTATGCCATATGGAATTGAATGGAAACCAATGGCACAAGAAGGCAAAATACGTACATACAAAATCAGAAACACTACAGCATAGTTTACAAAATGGTTAGTCATAATGAAAAGGATATTTGATCTGATGTAAATTGCTAAAACATGCTAAATCACGCATGCACTTCAATTTTAATGACTTTCAGTAGATACAGGCTTATACTGAATGAACTGTCACTCGTACATGTGGTCAAAACTGCAAATGTTCCTCATTAAAATTTCTCACATTTATGACACTAAATCAAAAAAGGTCAGCTTATAAAACAAGCTCAGAACTTGTTTATGATTACTGGCTGAGTAGGATTACTTTCTTAGTGGGATGATAAAAGATTTTGGAGTTTAACAAGGGAGCTAAAAAGCATCCATGCATTGCAGTGTAAGACAGTGGCAACCTCCACAAAGCAGTGGTGGAGTTGAGAGAGATTTGTCACTGCAGGTTGGCAAAGCTGCTTCTCAGCTTATAAAAGCGGCTTAATTATTAGGTCAAAGGAGAAATGCCCAGGAGCAGAGAGAGGGAGGGGCCTGTTGGGGTTGTTGCCGAGTTCAGCATGTTATTATCTCTGCATTTGTTTGGGGGTGTCATTGCAAATACACAAAGGTATTATTTTCTAAAAGCATCCTACTACATAACAACATCACCACCCCACCACGCAGACAGCTATGTTACCATAGTTGAATTCTTTACACCTCTCTTTTTATACAATAAGACTACAAAAAGGGCTTTAGCGTAGGTAAATAAGCATACACTTGTTTTTCTTTTGCCATTTGTAGATTTTATATAAAATATTAGAGCATACAAAGATGAAAACACTTATACAATTTTAACTGTTTAACTGTAAAATCAGTGCAAATGCAACATGATTAAATCTAATACAGCTTCAAATTGAAACTCCTTGTCCTTGCACACCTAATCCTCATTGTAGTATATGCCAAACAAATTGAGGACTCTGTCTCATTTAGGTTTTATTAAAAAACCTAAAATGTATTTCTCAAAACTAGGCCTTTAATTTTAAACAGGAATGGACTGAAAGGGAATGCTTAGCTTATTAGCTAATAGAGTGCCTAAAATTCATAGATGCAATTTTATGGGGGGACTGGTAGACATGCCACCCCTAACAATTTTCCATAAATAATTGATCCCTCTCAAGTGTCAGTTACAATTTTCCCCTTCTTTGAAGGGTTATATAACAACTGATAGAGATGGAGAACAATACACAGCAGGCTGTGGTCACATTCTTTCACACATCACGTTCAATCACACTTCTCACAACTACAGCTGCACAGAGGAGCCGTGGGTTACTCAGGGAGAAAATGCCACTAGGTCATTCAGTTATCTAACTTCGTACTAAACCACATGGCTGTGTATCCATTATGAACATTTATTTAATATTTTTGTTTAAAAATACGATGAGCAGTTCAAATTGCATACATTTCATAAATGTCTTCCTAACACCTATATTTATATTTTGCAATATAAAAATATATTGTATTGCCTTTCAGTCAGTATGTGCTAAATGATCGACACTGATACATTTCCTCATTCAAGTGCAACAGAGCATGTAGATTAAACATCATTATGTATTTCTATTTTCCGTATTTTTACATTACGCTAGAATTCAAACACACAAGAGGAAATCCTGCCCGGCAACATGCCTGTCTTGGTCTAGCTATATGTCATAAACAACATTTCAAAGCTGGCATTGCTGTTGACATATGGTCTAACTTGACCTTTCAAACTGAGCTGTTGGCAGTGTTGCATTTCTATGTACAAAACTAGATTTGCAAATGCATCTTTGTGTGCAAACAGTAATAATTTCAGGCTCATCTGTGAGGAATCATATAATGGCCATAAAACTGAAAAGCATATAATGGAGCATTATCTATGGCAGAGCAATTATTTAAAAAGGAGGGGTTGTATCAAGCCCATGCTAATTTAAACAGTTCAAATGTTATCTGACAAGGAATTTCATTGTATTTAATTATTTAATGCCCCACATACAAATTTGCCATAATAACTGTGAAATGACCATAGTACTGTTTTACGAGAAAAGACTGCATCAGAACAAGTCTGTTGGGCCTTGGAGACATGCATGAAATCTTAATCTAAAGTGAACAGGGTTTGCGTTTCCAAATGTCTCCATCTTTAACCTATGCTCCAGTTCATACTTTGCACCAAACATCTACACTGTCTTCTCTGTGCAATGCTAATCTCACTATAGTAGTTATAACTGAATCTTTAATGTCCTCTGTTGCGCCGAGCGGCTCTACAGAAGCCCATCACAGGGGCACTGAAAGTCACACCAATGTATATTTTACTTCTGGAGTCTATATTTTAACCAACACCCTTTCACTGCACTAAAACAGGGAAAGATATTTATTTACAAATATCAGTTCCTCCTTTCTGGTCGAAGCTTCAAGCCACCTTAATCTCTGTGCCATCACGCTTTCTTTTTATTCTGTTTTCACTCCTCTCTCTTTTTCCTGGCTGTCGTTCTCATCTGCCCTCCCCAAGTTTTCCCAATTCCACCTCGGTTCAGTGGCAGGGCACTGGGTCACGGCACTGGCTTGATTTTCACACTGTTCCCTCTACTGAGCGCCACATCAAGTTAATCAGGGTTAACAAGTGCGGCGGTGCCTTGCTGAGCAGGGCTCCCATCAGCTTAGCGTGGCCTGGCTCTGGTGATACAGATGGGCTGGTAATCTCTGATCTCTGAGCAGAGGGGACGGATGAGGGTGGAGGTACATCGTGGCTGCTTGGGGTGGATGATGGCGTGGTCAGAAAACAATTAAAGCAGCGACACAGGACACAGAGTTTGTGATGTAAATGGGGTGATGGGGGTTTACGATATACTGATATTTCCTGAAATCAGGGCTCTAGAAACAGAGTAATGGAGTTAAACGTAAGTAGAAGAGAACCCCTATTTTTCAAAAAATATTGTAAGCTAGCTTTCTAAACTTGACAATGAAAGACCGCAAGACATGGTCAAGGCAATGATATATATCTCATGCTCTTACTGTTAGGTAAGATAAGATTCACCGTGATGCATCAGAGAAATTACCCTGATGAAGGCCAGAAGTAGAAATGTGTTGGTCTGATAATAAAGTTGTTTATACAACAAGCGTTGCTTTAGGCTTTTTCCCTTCTCCATGCACCTTGGAAGTATGTAAAGTCATGCCGGAAATCCTTACTCTGCTTAGCGGAAATGGAAGAAGGGAGAGTAGTGCTACAATGACAAGCACAAATTAGTATTCTTTTCAAAGAGTTTGAAAACCTGCCAAATGAAAGAGTTTGAAAAGGTGTAAAATGTGACAGAAGTATCCATACTCCCTCCTGTGCCGCTCCACTCTCATCGAGGTCGAGACTTGAAACATAACTACTGCGATGCCAAGGGTCAAAAAGACCATCAGAATTACAAAGTGTATGACGTTTTACGATCAGAGAGGGCGAGGGACATTGTTAGAAGAAAACTTCCAGCACTGACGGGGATTGAAGTGTAACCCATTTGGCAAAACAGAACTCTCTGTAAAATAGCAGCTGGCTAGCTTGCACAACACAGGCCAGGGCGCCCTGGCTATAGGCTATGCAGAAGTAATTATTCATTCAGTCAGAAGAAGCATTACACATCCATGCTTTCCTGATAGGGCCAATGAAAAAGAAGGAAAAATCCTCTGCATGTCACACAGGCTTGGGTGGCAGAAACAGAGCATAATTTTCCAGTGCCATTTCTTACAGCAAACAAAACTAGACTCTCCAGATGACCTTTTAAACTAAAGAAACTGGGCTGAAGTCTAAATTTGGCATGAGATTGTCTTGTATTTTAACCATTGTTATGGCAGTCTTTTGGTCGCAGAGCAATCTTTTTCCCCCGTTATACCACAACTCAAGCACTCTACTTCTCCCTTTTCTTCCCCCATAACTTGTCTTGCTTTCGAGATGTCACACATCTTTGAAGTGACACATGTATTATTAACACAAGATTCAAGTGCTATCCATGCAGGGACACTCACAAACTTTCACAGGTTTCTGTCGGTGCCACCATTTTGATTTGACTGTGGTTTGAGCAGTTTTTGCAAAAACATTAATAATCCGCGACACCAGTGGACAAACTGAATATTTCATACACTTGGCCGCTCAAAAGCTCCAAAGTTCTGGCTTGAGAGCACTTCTATCCATTTATTACCCATCTCAACTAGCTTCATGAAAGTCTTATAATGACCAAGCTGAAGGTATTATTCTTGAACTTCTAAGTTGTCCCATGAACAGGGAAAAAGGTCTTGTTAAGTGCATGTGAAAGGGCAAGAAAAAAGGAGATATGTGGGAAAAGTGGTTGCTGTTGCTGCTGTGTGGCTTTGTCCACTCTCCCAGGTGTAAAATATGTATGTTAGGCTAAGCTGCAATGTCCCACAAGCCCCAGTGGCACAGTGCATCATTCAAATTCAAATTCAGCCCTACACTATGTAGTGTAAGGAGGGTCACTAGTTTGTGAGGGTCAATCAGTGATCAAGCCTGGGGAATGAGATTGAAAGAAAAACAAAACAACAACAGTTCACCAAAAGTTCACATCCATTATCATAGCTGAATTTGTCTGATATCCCTCGTAACCTATCCTTGTGATTGGCGGGGAGAAAGGAGGATTGAGCTAGGCAAACCTGCCCCGACAACTACTGCTGATATGACACACGAAGTGTTCTACACTTCCGACCCTGATACGCAGGGTCACTGTTCGGTCAGACTGCCCCTGCAGGCCCTGCGTATGTGTGTTTGTGTGTGTGATGAGTGGAGGGGGCACTTGGAAAAAAAAATCCAAACCCCGAAATATCTCTGTTACTGGCCCTGTGTCGTAACATTTCTGATTCTGCCCCGCCCAACATCAAAACGGGTTCAACTAGAGTTCACGTCTGAGGCCACGCCCCATCGCCACCACGTCACCAGGCAGAGGACGTGTCGTCACGAGTGAGAAAGACCTCATCTGTGCCCTAGTTTCTGGTTCTGTTGGCGAGATCACAGCGACCCCCAGTGGGTCCTTGTCCACTTTAACCATTAACACTTGTGAACACCAGGTTTAGAAATGTGCTGGTTACATTTACATTTAGTCATTTAGCAGACGCTTTTATCCAAAGCGACTTACATATGAGGAAGACAATGGAAGCAATATAACAACACAAGGTAACAAAAAGCATAAGTGCATCAAAAAACGAGTCTGATTAAAGCCTAGCACAGTATACAAAGCTAAGGGTAGGAAGGGTTTTTTGTTTTGTTTTTTTGAGCAGAGGTAGAAAGGAAGAAGAGTGGTTACTGTGTCACTTGTGTAAAAACATCTAGTCTAAAATCATCTGCAAACTAAGAAAGCCCATTGTCTATTTATGTAATCAAATTTCTTTAAAAGAACAATAATTTTTCTATATATGAATCTTGTAAATTATGTTATTTGTCACTAACCAATGTTGAATAAAATGTACACTTTTTTTTTTTTCCCAATAGACAATGCAGCATGCAAGTCTGAAATATAATTGCAAAAACACTTCCAAAATATATCATTCTGCAAGGCACAAACATGACTAATACTTAAATTATTCAGATTCAACAGATTCTGTATTACCAAATTGTGATAAGAAATAAATTAAAAAAGGTAAATAAACAATCTTGTTTTTAAATAGCAAGTTCATGTTTTTCTTTCTATAGAGTAAATATTTACAAAAACTTTGTCATTAGAATTTCTAAAATGAGCATTTCATTTTTAGACCAATATATTTTGATTTTATACCCATTACATATTATAAATTTCTATATTTTATTTAAACAATATCCATATTAAATGACTAAAAATGTATTTAATGTCATGTATGAGGAAAATAAACTTTAAGAAATGTTCTAAGTCTGGGTTTAAATTTTTGTAAAACATGACCCCATTATCCCAACTTTGGTTCTTTTTATTTCATATTACAATTAAAATGTAAACATGTTTATATTTGAATATTATAGCCATTGTAACTAATATTTTCCACATTATAGATAATTAGTATTTTATTAAAAAAAGAGAACATTATGGTAAATTGTGACTGTAGATGTCTATAAGCTCTGAGCTATGAAACAATTTATCAAATACCATTTTTGTTAAATATTGTCTTCGTGGCCCCTTACAAATGAAATACTGCACATAACAAATAAGGAAAAATAAAAGTAAAAATGCATTAGATGACCTTTAAAAGTATTATTTTATTGTGAATTTTACTGCCAAGATTAAAAAAAAATATATCTTTAAAAGCACTCTGAAAAAGGCAAGTTAAATTGTTTGAAATCACTATTTTTTTTTTTTTTAAATGGGTTACATCCTAAATTTTGTTCTAAAGATAACATATATATTTTATGACAATAAGAATATTTTTTTAAATGATGCAAATTATCATCTTTATGTATTTCATCAAAAAAAAAACAAATTAGTTAAATACATTTTTAATTCATAGTCCGATAACAGCATATTTATCCTTCACAAATAGCAGTCTTTAACGTGGTCATGAAAAGTCTGTCTTCTTTTTTACAATACTTTACTGAATCGTTTACATTGGCAACAATTTAAATGTGATCTCTATCTAGATCTCTCTAAATATGTTCTTTGTTTGAAGTTGTCGGCCCATGAGGTGATAACATGTAACCTACTAGAAAGGCATGCAGTTAAAGAAATCTGAAATTTAAAAACACTTTTTTCCTTGTGAATGAAATTCTAATTATATTTTAGCATTCATAACAGTAGTATTTTTGCTCTTATTACTGCACACACACACTCACTGTTTCTCCAGAGAACAATGAAACACAAGCCAATGAAGTATGGTGGAAGTTTATCTTTTCTGTATAGAGATAGGGAATACAAAAAGGATAACGTATATGTTAGGTGCCCAGAAAAGATAAATAAATAAATGCATAATAAATAACAAAATAAATAGTGTGATAGTTCATTTCATAACGTATTGTTGGGGTTTGTGTGTATAAAACCTGATCAAATTATCAAGAGGTACAAAACATGATCTAAAGTCCTTGGAAAATAAACTAGTCTTTGACAGATTGGTGTGTTTTCTGTACTACCACCTAAAACAACTACAAGACTATTTTTGTAAAACAAAGTTCCCAATTAAGCAGTTTTTCCCTAAATGTGTATTTGTAATAGTCAGTCATATAACTCTGTTATGTCAAGTGGCCTGAGATCACACACCAAACGTTAGACTCAGCAGTAATGAGGAGTAATATACTCCGGTAGAAAGACTAAGAACGCCCACCGGTGTTAGAAATATGCACTACAGCACCATCAAAGAATTAGAGATTTGCACTGCTCAGCTTTTTTTGAAGTAGGAAACCTTTTTTATCCTTCACAAGCCTTTACGCCAGGATGATTCTTAGGTTTTTTTTAAAACAATTCCAATATTTGTAGAATTAATTTACAGATAGATGATACAGAGCCAAAATGCAATATCTACTAATGTGACTGTTTTCATACCAAAAACTAAGAGTATTTTGTTTTTCCCTGATAATTTGTTACTGTGAGGTTTTAAATGCCTTGGAAACAGCATTTCCATCACAATGTGATGACAAACACTGGTAAATACACAAAATAGTGTGGGTTTTAACTGTGACCCAACATATTGTTTCTAATGGTAAAGGCCACTCTAAAAGTCCTAATTCACAAAGCACATAATTCAACATTTGAATGAATAAATACAACTTGCAAAGAAAATAAAACAGTTTTTGCAAACATCTCGCTGTATTCAAGGATAAACTTTCATTATATCAAATATTCAAAAATATTTTGAATGTCTGTTTTTCCAGAAGATGAGGTATTAAGTATCTAGGCTGAACAGCTAACCTAGTCTCCTTCAGCACAAGGACATCGGTCAGCTAAATACACAACCTTTTGGCATGTTCATTAATTGAATGATCACGGTTATATCACGTGCTGAAACACGGGCAGAATGTGTGGTGCACCTAGTGTAGTGGACGGAAAGGATTTTCATCCAAAGCTTGCACATATATTTCCATGGGAAATATACATATATACAACATGTCTGTACTTTGATCAGCCTCTGCACACAAAACTAACAAGTCCAAGCTTCAGGTGAGCACTCAGGAGGGAGGTGGTGAGGTGTGTGCTGTCGATGTGTGTTATCACCCTGCACGCTGGTCCCAATGCAGAAAGCCAAACTGTGGAGGGACTGTCAGATGCAGACCACTGTGCACTGGCAGAAGAGGAAAAAAAAAATAAATAAAAAATACAGGATGAGAAGCAGTAAGGTGCTAGACAATGCTTTAATCCTGTGGGACAACGAATGGAAACTATCCTGAGGCTATAATCCAGCATGTTTACATTCATGATCTGATGTTTCACGTATGTTCATTAACATGCGTTGTCCCGACCAAATAAATTACTATCATCATATATATGAAATTATCATTCTGAACAACAGGATCCAAAATCCCAGAGACCACTGTAATTGTTACTCAGTTGTTGTTATATTACATATTCTTGCAAGTACAAAAATGGACATGCATTAATACAATATAGGTCTTATTGTAAGTCGCTTTGGATAAAAGCATCTATTAAATTAATGTAATGTAATGTCTCCCTTTACTAAATGTATTATATTTGTAAAAGGCTACCTTCCATTCCCACTTATGTCGCATCAAGCATCTGCTGGATTATCCACAGTTGTCCAAATCGTCCACTTGCTCCTCTGTAACAGGTGCAACCAGCCGGTCGTATGAGAAAGCCAGCATCATCTGTATTAGACAATATTTGATTAGTATTAATACAAAAAAAGGAAAAGGAGATAAACCGTTTAGCAAGGAAGCTCTGAGAGGCAAAACAAATGTTGGATTCTCTTTCACATTTCTTCTATTTTCTAAATCCAGTTCTGACCCCTCCCTCTGCAACACACACAAATAAACAACTATTAGAAATATAATTTAAAAAAAATTAAAGTCCGGATTCTAAAGAAGGATTTGTCATGAATCAGAAAAAATACATTTGAACAAATATAAAAAAACAAATATAAAAAAAAAAAAAGATTAAATCACATATCTGGTCTGCAATTATGAGTCAGCCTTGACACTGGTGGCCTTTTGTTTCCTATTAAATATATTTTAGCATGGCTAAACTGACGCTCACACAAAGCCCTTTTCTTGCAAAGTGAATCCTGAAAACTGACCAAAATGTTTATGTTTTACATCTTGATGCTGTGAATCCTGAAACCCTGCTTCAAACCTCGCTGTGATGTACAACAGCATGTCCTTTACAATAAAAATAAGGAAAGAGAGAAAGGACAGGGATGTGAAGGGAGGTTCTTGGTGAACCCAATTTGGAAGAAAGAAGTGCGAGGTGAACTTTGTTTCACCTGTTTGGAAACGCACACACTGAGTCCTTCACACACACAGGCATGCACTCAGGGGTTTTTTTCTTCTTTCTCAGTGATAGTGAAAACATTTGGTTGTTGGACTGTGGTTTGCCCACGCTTCATTAAAGGCATTACAAGCATTTTGTTATGCTTGTTTGTTCCCCAACCCAAGAGCAGCTGCTGGCTATTAGATGTCAACTCGCATCTCCAATTCTTAACTTTAAAACTCTTTTCTGTGGTTTGTTTGCTTCTTATGTGTTTTAATTAGAATCTCACCGCTAAAAAAAAAAAGTGGGTGAAAAGAGGGTGTGGTGATTAATTGTCATCTTCTCAACCAGTCACATTACTCACACCTAATAAATGTAAATCGGTAACCTAGAGAGGAATTTAGGGTTAGTAATATTATTGTCATACACAAATCACCACTATACAACAGCACAAATATGGAGCCACATTCAAATAATGTTCCTTTGTACACTACATTTCCATTTGTGGAGTGTCGGGGTGTGCTATATGGGGATATTAAAAGTGACCAGAGATGCATGACTCACAAAAATGGACCATATGAGTAACTCCGTAGTGCAAATAAATTTACTGTTAGAAGTTTTACAATATTGGTGCCATCAAAATACGTGAGTTCCGCTACTTTTTCCCCATATCTTAGTTTGGGAAATGTAAACATGTTTTAACCATTTTATTTTCATTTAACAAAATATACTAAACTTCTCAATGCATCAGTGTTAAATAAAAAAACATTGCATGTATAAAATAACTCAAAAGTTAGAAGAGCTTCCTAATTTAGAGAAGGACATATTTGGTCTGAGCATTTGATGACAACTTTTGATACCTGACACCAATTCAGATTCTCGATGCTACGAACATATGTGGTATTGAGATTTAATAATGCGTCTTGGTGGTTAATAAGGTTCCACTAGGGGCCCCGGAAAGCTCAGTCGGTGGAGCTGGCCCTCCACGTACAGGGGCTGAGTCCCCACCCGCAGTGACCCGGGTTAGAGTCCAACCTGTGGCAAATTTCTGCATGGCAATCCCCCGTCTCTCTCCCACATTTCCTGTCTCTCTTCAGCTAACGCTACCAATAAAAAGGCAAGAAAATTCCCAAAGTAATACTTTAGAAAAATAAAAAAGATCAAGTCTGTTTTAGCCCTGACATGGCTGCATATATTTCTCAAAAACAGTTACAGCCATAATTCCATCACAACAGGTTTTCAATCACAAACAAGGGTCCATCTTCTTCACTCAACCACACGCATTCTCTTTCAGTCTCATTTCCTTTTTCGTACCGTTAGCAGTGCCAGCATAGCTATCATCACCCCCATCATGATATGCATGTTCTCTGTAAGACCACCAGCCCACAGAGGGCCCAGGATGGTAGCTAGTCCTCCCACTGAGCGACGCACTCCTTGACTGAAACCTGCAATACAAGCAACACACAGAGATATGAGAACTCAACACACCAAACACAACAGGGTACAGGACTAAAAGTAAAATAAAAGTTACATATTTAAAATATGCAGTACATATTAGTGATACTGGACCCACACTACTAATATTTTTATACAAAAGCCTGAACAAAACACTGCAGGAATTATTCCTAAAACCCAGAAATTAGTTAGCATTTTAGCACTTCCTGTTCCCTGGTCTAGCAGACAATGGGGTTTTTTTTTTAATGGGTTTTTGGTTATATACATGAAATGTTGTCTGTGGTTAATACAAGTTTAAAAGATTTTCGTGTTTTGTTCTATGACATAAAATACATAAAAACTTTTTGAATGTCTTAAAAAAGGCAGTTGCGAAAAAGTGGCTAAATGAGACAACGGAGGTTGATGGGGTCCTTAAACACAAAAATCCCTCTACTCAATAGTCTGCCTTGACGCCCTCATTGTGTCAAGTTTGAGGGATGTATTATACATCCATGGTTTGTACTCACACTCTTGCAAAGTACTTAAGGTCACACTAAGAGGAAAAGCCTTTGTACAAGAGGTGAGAGTGCGAAACCACATTACAGGATGGAAGCTTAGTGGTGGTGACGTTGAAGTCACGCGACCACGGTGTAGTACGTTGATAGCCTAACATTCGTTTTTAGTTCTGGCGATCACATTTACGCTTCAAAAATTCATAAGCGTGGCATTCATTTGTGAAGATTAACTTGCTGAACAAAACGTGTAAGTGTCGTACACTTGTGTTTGCCACAGAGCCTTTTTTCGGCAATCATCCAAAATCCAATGGAAAAATCCCAGTGACTTTTTGTCAAGGGAACCAGAGCTCTGCGAATTTTCGGGTTGGCCTACAAAAAAAAAAAAAAAATAAAAAAATCAACCCTGCAAGCCTCTATGAGCTACAGGAAGAAAGTGACAAGACCAAATACCATCCAACATGCAATTCTTCCTCTTTTCCACTAGAAGGAGCTGTTTCTCACCTTGTGTTCTCACATCAGTAACTTTGGAGAAGAGGGAAACCTGAGCCACCGCTACAAATGGCAAACCCAAGACCTGCAGAAACACCCCAATGATGAACTCAGTCAACTGCCATGGGAAACTACCTACGGAAAACACAAAGGGCAACAGAAAACACTAAAACATTGAGTGAATATGCACAATACAGGCAAGTTCTAATGGGATATTTAAATGTTTGATCCTGAGGATGCCTATATCTTTTGGCTTGCTTGTCATAGACTTTAGATCTGCTGCATATATTTGAGTTTGTTTATCGAATTTGAGGATGTTCTATACCTCATCAGTATATAATGCACCTCCTGCAATTAAATTGACTATTAGTGGCAGATCAGGCTTTTTTGTGGCATGATCAGACACTGTTGTTGATAAAGAGCTGCATGTACAATAACAAAAGTGAGGACTTTCTTCAGTGAAGTCTGACCTATTGGCTTAGCCAGGAAGATGATGCACCAGACACCGGAGATGTTGCAGATCATCAGACCGATGGCCAGCACCACCCGCTCAGCAACACGCTGACTCAGCCAGTGCACAAACAGGAAGCCAGCGATCACCACCACGCCGCCGAGACAGTACATCACGCTGTTCTCCAGCTCCCCGTAGCTGAAGTACTTCTGGGTCAGTGGGGTCACCATGGTCTGAGGAGGGAATGGGTGAAGATGTTTGCACAGTGCATAAATGTCCATGTTCATTTAGTCTCAATATCCTGAAAACATCACAAAAACACAGAAAACAACTTCTCGAGTTTCTGCTAGTAGTACGCCATAATTCTTATCCCAGTGTGGTTTCAACGGTTTACAAATTATTTAGAAACAAGAATCAATAGCATATTACTCCACTAGTTTCAGGAAAGTGATTCCTAAATAAAGAACTTTAAAGACCATGTTTTTTTATTCAAACATATGACGTCTATGTGTACGTCCGTGTGTATTTACTGCACCTCCAGCGCTGTCTGATTGAAGAGGGTGATGAACTGAGCGGCCAGCAGCACGACCACCTCTTCTCTCAGGAACTCTACAGAGACAAGGAGTCAGTCAGAGACAGGCAGACTTCACGGCGTGCTCGACACTGCAGGGAGTCATTGCTAATTCCCTCCATGAGTTGTAGAAGGCTCTCTTTGTAATCTCTGACAATCTGTGACAATCTTTGTTTTTTACAGAAGCGGAATAGGTTGATGAACCCTAGAACGATCTAGGGTTGGGGGCACAGATCAACTAACCAATCATCAAACAAGGAGCCGCATGGCTGAAGACCTTGATGTTTCTAATTTCAACAGTACCCCACCATGTGGGGTCCACACGCCAGTCGCGATTGTGTAATTGCGTAGGTTTGCTTGCATGCGAGCGTGTTTTCAGATGCAGGCGCAAGAAGCATGCTGCCGGCTAAAGGAGGAAGGCAGAAGAAAGGGTCAGAGACCAACTGCGAGGGCAGAGCAGAGAGATAGAAGAAAGGGAGAAATAACAAACACAAACACAAACTAAGCGGTGCAAATCCATCCTTTTTAAACTGCATCTGCATGTTACAGAAAGACAAATTGAAGACATATTCCTCATAGTGCTACCCAGGCCCAGTTTAAACAGTGCTAACAAAACTTAGCCAGTGGAAGTCTACAACTTTAAACAGACAAGAGGATGACAACAAGAAATGAATGATTAAACAAAGTCAAGTCCAGTAGTGTTATAATGGGCGAAAAAAATATATTTTGCATATTTTACCATCAACTGGATGTCATGCATTTCAATATTTTTTCAAACCCATAAATTTAGAGAATGTACTTGCTTTTTTTCCCCAGAGTTTTTATGGACCCCTGAATGATACTGACAAACGCACTGTCAAACACCCACCTCTAGATATGCTGAAATTCTTAAAGGGGCTGGCAGACTCATGGGACTCAGATGGCATGGGAGAGGAAGGTGGAGAGACATGATTCAGCGTGGAATTTGAGGCAGCAGGGGTGGGGTATTTGGGTGGGTTAGGTAACACCACTGAGCCGTAGGACCCCACCAGCTCCTGGGACACCATTAGCGGCTTTTCCTCGTCATTGTCCTCTTCCACAAGCCCTTGAGCGTTCTCCTCCTCCCTTCTCTGACTTGTGGAACTCTCCTTGGCCTTCCCCCTCTCTAGAGGTGGCAGGTCCCAGTACATGAAGACCACCGCCAGTTGAAGGAGAATCCACAACAGGCACATGAACAACTGCAGGGGGTGAAAGAAGAGTGTTACAGCTTTTCTTTGGTGGAGCAAAAAATGTGTTGCACAATACCATATTTCGGTCCTTACCCCCGGTGCAGTATATTTATTGACCTCAAAAGGACCCAGGTGGAAATCACACAGCCTTAGGAAGATGTTAAATCCTGGACCTGTGTCAAACACAAAGTTAAAACATTTTAACTATGTGTCATCCACAGACCTTGGTGGGTCATTCCACAAACCTTTGTAAGGAGAAAAGTGAATCTCAAAAGCAACTTCAATCATGCAGGCTATTTACTTGATTCATCATGTGTAAGTGCCCATGCACTATTATTTAACATTTGCATGTGAGCATTTACTATGTGAAGCTAGATGGCCAGTAGAGGGAGGGAGAGTACAACTTAAGGGAAAGTGGAAACTTTAAGATTAATAGATTTAGAACAAGGAAAAGATTATGTCTATCAATATGTGGAATACAATAGATGAAAATTTAAAGCAATGCTCTAACATAGTCCTCTTTAAAAAAATGTATAGAGAGAAGATTCTTAAGAAGTATCAAGAGGTACTGTAGGAAAATGGGAGCGCTCCTTTATTATGATTTGGAATACTACTTAGTGGTCATTTTTGAAGTATGTGGGTATATATATATATATATATGTGTGTGTGTATGTGGATATAGGGGTATAGATATGTAAGGGGATAGGTATGTATACATACAGATGTGCACATATGTACGAACGTATGCGTATATGTAAGCGTTAGAATTAAAGGGGTAGGAGTATATAAGTTTTACTTCTTCCTACTCCCTTTTCATACATGAGATAGAAGCATGTTTTTACAGGAAAGTAAGATACTTTGCTGTGTTTTTAATTTTAGTTTTCTATTCTTCATCTTTACTTTTCTTTTTAAATGTTGGAACGTTATTGTATTTTTTCTCTCATGTTCGAAAATAAATAAATTTATTTAAAAAAATTAATAAAAAAATCAAATTTTGAAAGCCCTAGTAATCTTCTTTTTTGTGTAAAGAATACAAACCCATTACAATTAATAATAATTCAATGTAAATTGTCAGAGTGCAGCCTTTAGAATTTGTCATCAGAAAGCAGTGGAGCGCTGACCAATCAAAAGGCCAGCTTGTCGACATGCCATGACAGCAGCAAATACAGTGGCGCGGTCCTCCAGGGCAGTGCTTCTGGTCAGGAAGCTAAAGATAGAGGAGCCAGCACCTGTGCCGAGGCCTGAGGAAAAAACAGATTTCGTGAAATGTAAATTACAGCACTGAAACATTGAGGTTGATACTCTACTGGCTTGCCACTGCCAAATGGATAATAAGTCACAGTGTCACTTTGTGCAGACTCACCTGCCACCAGTCTGCTTGACAGTAAGAGCCACTTGGAGAAGCCCATAAAGTACATGAAATTACCTGGAGAGTAAGGAGGAGTAGAAAAACAAAGTGAGCCATATCAAATAGAACAACAAACTGAGTTTGTGTTTTTGATGTGAGAGGATGAATATAATGTGATATTGATTAACATTAAACTCATGAGAATACTGGTTGTGGTTGAAATAACAAATATGAGTGGACTCACCAATTATCTCAAAAAGGTTGGCAAAAAGAATGATCTTCTTGGTGTTCCCTGTTCGGTCAGACCAGTGGCCAAACAGCGGTCCTGACAAGAGGCCACTCAAGCTGAATGCGGACAGGGCCAAACCCAGAAAGTGAGGGGCTGCATCTAAAGTCTGCAAGTACTTCCATATTGTGGGCAATATTACCGCTGGGGAGACAGAAGTAAGCAGAATTAGTTATTATCCGAGTCTTGAAGTCCGCTTTTTCCTGAAGTAATGTTAGAGTTCAGTATCTGATTTGAAAGGAGCTAAATGTCTTCACAGCACACATGATGTGAACAATGTCAAATCTGCTGAACCTACACCATCTAACTCGGTAATGCCGAGTCATCGGTGTCATTAGCTCTGTATGGAGCCAATAGCCAATACTGTGGCTCTGCATGTACGCAAGCACAATCACCTAGGCTGCATCCCAACAATGTTTAATGCAACCCTGGGAATCCCCTAAGGCCTACATTGACATTTATCAGAGGCTGAGTTAAGGCAGTGCAATATCACTAAATAAACATTATCACTGTGAGTGTACATACTTACCTTGTTGACTGTATACATTAATTACCTATCCTCAGAGCTTACTGACAGCTACAAGTCTGTACGGTCTGCCGAAAGATGTTGATTTATTTGAAAATTTTAAAACTATTGCATATGCGCTCATATTGAATGCCGCATTGAATGAAGTTCTAGAAGTTGAGGTTTAACTTTGGTTCGCAGTGGTAGCTCCTTCTCGCTGTCAATGCCTCCAGCCTTGTTATCATATAGAGAAAGGACTGTGCTATTCCAATACAATCCACATTCAATTATTGGGTCAGAAGACACACAATAAAGCGTGCGCACAGAAAATTCCAGAGAGGAAATTATTGCTCAAATTTTCTTTTCATCTGGGCAGATGTCGTAATTGCGTCACCCCTGACAAAGACCCCTGTATGTGGGAGGGATAAAACGCTTTGTTAGAAAACTCAATCTTGCTTCTTTGTTACAGCTTTTGGGACATTACACCTACAGTAAGTGACCATGAAACATGTACACTGTACATGCAATTTAGTAAACAGTCCTGTAATCAATTCTACCTTTCTGTATCTTACTGGCAGCGTAAGAGAGGCGGTGAAATAACTCTTTAGAATGTTTTAAGGCGTGTGGTTAGTGATGTTGTTGCATTGGATTGTATAATATTACAGAAAATAACAGAAACACCTTTCAATTTAAATACTGCAGTGTATTTGCTTTTCTGTTTTTTTTTTAAGGTAGCGTGAACCTGGTTGTAATCATGGCTCTGGTGGCATCTGTGCAAGAGCCTAAACAATATGCCATGTTCTGCAGCTATTTTGCAGATATTTTGGAGATTCAACAACTTGAGAAAGAGTTCCTATTCTACAATTACACACAAATTCCACAGGGTGTCTCTTTGAGACAGAATCTAGTAATAAGTGAAGATTTCAGTCAATAAATAACTAAACATTGCCAGACAGTGCCGGAATATTGATTTAGCCTGTCCTTAGTATATCGATCATCCTGACTACATATGCACATAGGCTCATATACTGGTTGTGTAAAACTTTATCTAAAATAGCTTATAAATGTAATTGAATACGTCTATGCTCTAATCTCAGAAATAAAACACATCCAGGTGTTTATGGGAAACTGATTCTTTACAGATGATATGTGTGTCCCACTCTAATACAGATGTTGCAAACACAAAAGGCGAACGCCAGAATAAAAACCCAAAACAGATTTTTTTTTTTTTTTTTTTTTTTACCGTATTCCACACCGCTTAGAAGAAATATAAGCCCAATGGTGACAAACGTCATCTTCTTTTTCCGGCGATTATCCATCGTGCTTGGCTGCCAGAAGCCTCTCTCGATGGCGCGACTTTGACTGGTCGCCTTCATTATTCTTCAAGTCTACAAAACACCACAGTTTGTATAATCCCGACTGTAGTACGCGCTTCAAATCAGAGCCCAATGTAGAGCAAACTCCTCTGCAGACACGTTTTGAAAACGCTTGAAACGGGAATGCATAGTCTACATATATCTGCAGGGAGTGTGCGCGGCGCACATTTACACCCGTAAGTAGGAGGAGTAAAACCCCCGAGCAGGTAATGCTTGAAGCACCGGCGCCGAACAGCAAACACAGGCGAACGTCTCCGGACGACGCAACACCGGGATGCGCATGCGCAGTTTGATCCAGCCTGCATCACTACCGGCGGTGCAAACAGTGAACGCTCACTCCCCTATTGATTAAATGCACGTGTGTCAGAGTAGTTTGTGCGCTCAGATGATTGGCCACTGGATGATCATATCATTTTGACAATAAAGGCCACTGCGATGAATCATTCTGAGCAGGTTTAATTCGATTTTGACAGTAAAACGAATCATTGAGAAGGCACCTTCTACAATCTAAAAACAAAGCTTTTGAAAATGCTAGGTGTAACAAATAGACATAAAGACACAATAGTACCGATCATTTTGTGTTAGATCAAAGGCAAACCTTACAAAATAAGTAATCTATTTATAATCTGCACAAAATTAGCACCTCGAAACCTCAAAATATGAAACTTAGGCTGTCTGAGGTCCTAAAAAGTAGCCTACACCAGAAAATCATGTGGTAGCATAATATGCCATAGGAGATCAAGCCTGCGCCAATACAGCACAATTACTGTGCAGACTCTGTTATTCTGTCCTCAGTTGGCACATTGCCACTTCTGTTGTCCATGCTAATCCAAGAATGTCACAGTTTGAATTTGATTTGCATTCAAGGTGTTATTAGACAAGCTGCCACCAGTGGGAAAAACTAATTTGCCTGTCAGTATATGACTGACCATTCGCCTGGTGAGCAAATAAGCTGCAGCATCTGCTGTTTGTGGCATACGGGGGGCACAAACACTAACCATTTGGGGTCCCATGATGGTGAAAATGCTGTTTATACCACCCTGACAAGAGTATTCTGATAGAAAACATTTAATGTTTATAAGTGTATGGGCAGAAAGTGTGTTACATTGTTGCTGATAACCAGCACAAAACATGTGCAGCTGCCCTACTTATGTATAGCTATTCCCTTTAAAAACCAAACAGTATGCCATTCAAATCCCAAATTTCCAATGGGACTTCTACATATATATTCGTAAAATAACTTGAGGTACTTTTTCTTTCTTAGACTTATTTTTCTAAGGCTATACGCTTATTCTGCAGCATCACTGCATTCAAATTTATTTAAGGCCTTCCATTCACATATCAGGAGTCCGAGTGTTCCTCCCCATCCTGTGACATCCATTACAACTGATATTAAGAAGCCTGTGTTGCACACAAAAGCTGCCTCTTCACCCTTAATTCAATTTTCTGTCGCCTGAGTGTCCACAGAAAAGGCTATGGTACGCTCGGAAATAAAGTCCCATCTGTGAGCTGGGAGAAAAATATTTTAATTTTCTAAAAGTTTCGCCAGAGCATCCAGTCAACGTCTCAACAAATGTTTTATTTAGTCTGAGGCTGTTTAATCTGGGGATTGCTCATGTATGCAAAACGGGTGCTACTCTGAGAACTACAAGTAGAAAGATAATTAGAATATTCAGAACTGAGCAGCACCCTGCAAACAAAGTTTAAGCTACTCTGGACCGACCCTCCTCACCGTGAACAGTGTTTCATTGCAACTGTGGTACCCATAGTCTCTTAACTGGGACCCTGTTCCATTGTTTTAAATGGAACTTTTTAAAGCCGTGTGTAATCAACCTAAATCTTTCTGGATTACATATCTAACGGACATGTCAGCACTTCATTGTTTGTAGGGATACATGTCTAAGTATTGCATTATTTCACGTTCAGAATGAATATAAATGTGCTGATGTATGACTAGCCGTTTTATCTCCTCCAAAAGATAATGCAGTGTTTATGACCACTGCCCTGTGAGATACATGGTCCAGTTAGCACCAACTTCTTCATTAAAATGTCTCCCGCCCGCTTTACTTTAGCACAGTTTACCTGCAATCCAAATGTTGAGAAACAGTGTCAAAAATGAACTCCCCATTTTGATGTGTACAATTGTGGTGGAAGAAAAAACATGCCAAGTAAAAATATTATTAATTGATCCAAGGTGCCTGACCATCGAAAAATCATTTTGTATAAAAGAAATCTTTATTTACAGTTTGCCAGTAGATGGAAGTTGCAGCAGTCCTCAAGTGTCAGTCTTTAGTATGTAGTCCATCTCCTTAAAGGAAACATATTGTAACTACAAGAATAAAAAACTAAATGTATTTTCTTCATGTATTCTGTCTGTGAGTTGCTCTCGGAGATGGTTGCGTGCTCCAGCCTTGTTTTCAGTACGCAGTTCAGTATGACTTTAAGGTTGATTGTAGCAGTAGAAGAACCAGGGCAAGTGGGCAAGCAGGCTTAGGTTTTAGAAGGCCAGTTTCTTCATTAAGAGGTAGACCCTGGAGTCCACCTCAAAGCCATGAAGGTTGTTGGCGTCTCCCTGCAGCCTCATGAGGAGGCCACCGTAGGACACGTAGGCAGAGCTGAAAAAAAGGAGCACATCAATGCAACTGGATTAAAGCAAACAAAGGAGACAGATAAAGTTTGTAAAAACAGATAAAAATGACTTCATCTCATTATCTAGTTAATGACTTGCCTTTGATGCCCTACACAACTGATGCTGTTAATTTACAGAGAACAGTGCTCATGATAACGATAAGCCACTTACAAGCCACCTATAGTGTGTTCGTCTGGTAACATGATTAATTACTGGATTGTACTATAGAAACATTTTGGCTGCAAATGTGAGCAATTTTAAACTGATCACACATATAAATGCACAACCAAATATCAGTTAAATGCCAAAAATGTAAAAATATTGATACATTTTAAATTAATTAATATTTCTATACTAATAACAACTGCAATTCTACTTGTTATTATGCTAAGTTTATTTGGCTAAGTTATTATATCAACATATATAAGCTGAGGCTAAGCAACTGAATAAAACATTTACTTCAAAACTTCATTTAAGCCAAGTAACATCACTCACAGGCGTGTGGCTGCTTCTGTTGAAGTCTCATCGCCTTCAATCTTGTAAACCTTCCCATACATCACATAATCAAACTGGTCTGCTCTGAAAATGTCAACAAAGTTAAATGAGAGCACAAATCCAAACCAGCAAAAAATATTGCATACCACAGGGGGGCAGTCACACTAAAACTGTACACACAAATGGTATTAGATATTTAAAAAAAATAAAAATAAAAAGTCTACCAAATGGCATTTGTTGGTAATGTTACGTGCACCGGTATATGAAGAGCAAATGTCTCACCTTGATGGCCGGTCATCCTGAGGATTGTACTCTCCGTCATCTGGTGTTCCGTCTTCATATAACGTGCTGGCGATCACTAGTCTGAACTTGTCACCTGAATGGGATGGACACATGCGAACAAAGTGGGTTTATATTGTGCGCAGGGGTGGGTTTTTGATGCAGGGTGGTTTGCACTTTTATCTAAAAGGGTGCACCCACATTTAGAAGGCATAGGAGGAATATTTACTGTTTAGCATTTGCTGTCGAGCTTTACACCGCTCACTTACATGTGAGCCAGAGTTTGTAAAGAAAAGTGAAATAGAGAGTGTGCCCAAACAATTGTGTGACCACCTTGTCAAAAAGTAGAATGATTGCTTTACAGTTAAGAGACCTAAATTTACTCCGATGACATACGGAAGAATAACTGATTTGTTCGAACCGCACTGTATACAAACTGAATTCAGAATATGATTGCGTTAGACACAAACAACCAATAAATGACTTCCAATATTTAACTTCAACTAAATATACACAACGACCAAAAGGTTGCTTCTTACCAAGATCAACAGGATAGATTTGAATGTTCACATCCAAGATGAGGTCCATTTTAAAAGATTCACTTTCACAGTGTAGACGAGATACTGTGGGAAATAATAAATAGTCAGAGTAGAGTTTGGATTAGTTAATTAGTTCTGCAGCTTTAAGTTGAAGGGCACTAATTGAAAACCACACTGGATACATGACAGCAACAAAATGTAAATAAAAGTTAACACTTTTTGCAGCCAGGTGAGATTAATAATCTTACACATAACCCAAAACAAAAGGAAAGAAGCAAGATCAACAACAAACAACTAAAGTGTATATAATGGAAGCTACATTAATGAATGACTAATGACAACATTCGCATTAATTGTGGAGTCGCGTCCGTGGACACATGATAATCAAAAGGTCCAATATTCACGCCTCTTTTACCTGTAATTCAATTTCCACTGATAAGAAAGACATCTGGGCCCTTAGCTTGATAGACGCTCGACTTTATTTATGATGTTTAGATCATATCATACTTTCTAGGAATGCTAGGAAGACTAAGGTGCCTGATGGCTGATTACCTACAGATATTGGCAGTACAGTAGCAGAGACCAGAGTCTGTTAAACCATACAAGCATTTGGCCATTGGCAGGCATTATAACTTCATATCTTCTTCAACCTTGTTCAACAATGACATTACACATACCTCTGTCAAACTTCTTGCCATCGGGGTCAATGTCCTTTACATCAAATATATCCTCAAACAGAATTCCAGCCATCTCTGCCCTGGTCTATAATCTTGAAAAAGAAAAGGACACATGATATCATTAAGCCAGTTTTTGTAAGTACAATAAAATTAAATACAATTTTAAATTGTTCAATGAAAACAACTGGCAGGCATAGGAAGCTTTTGACTTCAGTGACAAGTGGTTGTATTTTATCTAGTGATGGGGACAGTATGATCTTACAAACAAGGTGTCTGCATGTTTAATCAAGTCAGAACAGTTTTAAGCTATTTTGATGTCAGGTAAAGTGATGCAGCACCTGACGTATATCAATATACACATCTACCATGATAAAGAAACAAACATACAAAATGATATTAGTAGAGTTCACAGGCTTTATTATCGTCAGAATTGCTAGAACATTACAAGTTGCTGAAATAAACAAAAAATCATCATCAAGATAAAACGTTTGCTCGACTTTTAATACGTTTAACATTTTAGACCACAGTCAAAAGTTCGTATCTAGTCTGACGAGCCAATACAGCAAAACCTTACCACTTATTGGGATTTTAGCTAAAACTGTACTTCATCTGAAATAAATCATAGGCTTCATAGTGAAAGTTCAGTGTATCTCCAGACCACCTCCAGGTCAGGACCTTTATTCTGAATCTATTAAAATATCGCCAAGACAGTGCAAAGTGATGCTCAACTTGTATTAAAATTTGAATTAAATGAGGTCAAGCTACTTCACAGTAGCCTTTTAATTCACACTGGCGAAGATGAATCCCATTCACTGGAGCTCTGGACCGTTTAACGTTACATCAAGTCCAGCTAAATGTGTAAAATGCAACTTGGTTACTAAAACAGTCTTACTCGACGTTAATTTCGCAACATTGCTAACGTTACCTGGCGTTGCTGAATTAGCATTAGCCACAGGTATTATGGTCTTATCTGAACGCTAACGAACGTTACAACTTCGACTGTCTCTTCGGGCTAGCTGCTAGCTTTAGCATGCGGTGCACACACTTGACCAAGCTTACCTCAAATAAGATGAAGTTCTTGAGTTATATTGTGCACGAAATAACGTCGCGGTCGCCCAGTTTCTCTCAGTGGCAACGCGTGTTTACAGTGTGCGATAGATATCGTATTCAAGTGAAAATTCATTCATCTGCCAACTATGTGAAACACATTACCGCCAAGCAACAATGTGCTCAACCTTTGACACGCAAACTGCTTCCGGTCGAAAACACAAACTCGTCGCTAGTAATACATAATACTGTTGATATGGAAAGTTTATAGGCGAATTGTTATTGTCTATGTCTGACAAAATGTCCTTAAACCACATAATTAAATAGTCAACGTTATAGATCTCTTTCTGTCGTTGTTGTAATGTTCAAACACATTACAGTTGTTTATTAGCTAAATAAAGCACGTTTTCCCGAGAGACTGCGCAGTATTAGCGATCTCTAGATAAATATTACAATTCTATCTGGCAAGTGTCTCTAATAACTAACGTTAACTAGAACCAAACGGGATGCTTTCAAGAAGCGTGTCCAGCTGTGCTGTCGTTATTCACGACATTTGTCTCTACTTTACAGCCTGCATTTCCCAACCATTTGGTTGCTATGTGTTTTAGCGTCCTATCTGTGTACGGTTGCTAGCTAATGGCTAGCGTTAGCTGACTAATAGGTTGAGATAAGTGAGCCCCAGAAGCCTTGTCGAAAATGGATTGTATACACTTCAGCTGCGGATCAACACGTTGAAAGCGACGTAAGCCTATATTCGCCAAGTCGGTGATGTGCGAATAAGGTCAGAATGATGTCGATGTTCAAACGTTAAACGATTAGCTTGTCAGCTAGTAACGTTACTAGCGTGCCACATTTTCGCTACAGTTTATCTAACGTAGTCGCTGAAGTTGGCGGTAGAAGATATTTTTAAAATTCAATTTTTGTATTCATGCTGTGGCTTTACAGCTTTAAATACCGGTAAAAATAAGAGATTCCTGTGTTTTTGGGGTAAGAATGTTAAAATTACCATTACAATTAAACCTTTGTATTGCAGCGTTACCTACATTTTAGACCATGAAACCCAATAACTCTAAACATCAGTTGCACCGTAGTAAAACCAAAGCGCTTTATAATGAAGTTCTTTGGGTGGTACACGTCCTCATATGACTATTAACAGTGCCATGTGCTGTCCTATCCTTGCAGGCTCTGCAGAATGATTGATGTAAGTGCAAACGTAATGTAACGAGAGAAGAAGTTGTTGCTGTCAGTATCGATAGGTGTTTTTAAAGGTTTTGGACACTCACATGAGTTCCAGGGAGGCGGCCAAGATGGGGGACATCTTGGCAACTGAAGCCGATCTTCTTGGGATGATCAAGGAGGTAACAAATTCTAATGCACACAGCAATATGCACACCAGAGTGAGCATCAATACAAGTCCATTACAATTAAACAAAGAAGCACAACCTTTCTCCAGTAAACCATGCTTGATATGGCATGATATTATGGAGACGTTTGTCAAGACAAGAGTCGTGCAGCTTGCTTAATTTGGATGACTTAAAACACAGCTCCATTTTGCACAGGCATTAATGCCACTTGTGCTTATTTTGTGTCTTTTATTTAGTACCTTAAGTTTGAGGAATTTGAAGATACTGTTCACAGTTTCGACAAGGAGTGCAAAAGCAAAGGCAAGCTCGTCTCAAAGGCTCAAGGAAGTACTCTCAAAGACTCAAAGACCCGTGTCATTCAGGTAAATAAAACAAAGTCTTATAACCGGTCCTGTTGTTCCTATAGGTTTGTTGATTATTTGTGGATGTGGCAACTAGGGAAGGGCAAGAAGAGTAGTGGAAAGTGGAAAGGATATTTGCACACACATTGCTAATTATTACCATGCAGTTGTTGCAACCTGTGAAATAGTAGTTAAATGTTTTCAATATTAGTATTATGAAACTCAACAGCGTGCTTTATGGTGTAGTCCTTAAGCAACTGACTTGGATGTTTCCAGAGGACAGAGAGTCAAGACTGGCAAAGTCACTCGTCTTAAAAACATATTTTTTCTAAAGTGAGGCTTTTTGTAGTTCTATTTCTTATTGATCGTATCTCTAAACATTGTCGGGTGATTTTAAAAGTCTTGTTCATGTTATCCTGTATCCATTGTCATTGTGTGATTATGTAAATAAAATGATCATTAAAAACTGGCTAATTCTTCTTGCCGGTGGATGGCATCTTTCCAGAGTTCTTGTTTTCCCCCCCAACCCACTTTTCTTTAACTCTGACTTTTCTAGAAAGACCTCCTGAGCTCGTTTGATGACGGAGACCACAAAGTGTTCTTTGAACTGTGGACAGACAATATTCCCTCAGAGGTAAAAGACACAGACGCCGGGGCCCAGAGCCTGGAGTTCTACCTTCACATCCATTTCACCATCTACCCACTGAGGAGGCACCCTGGTAGACATGTATGTATTGTAGATCCAAGTTCTTTTTTAGTGTTTGTTGGTTTGTTTAAATGTTCTTTTAACAGAACCATTACTTTTGTTGTTATTATTACTTGCAGGCAAAATCCAGCTATGTCTTGCAACCCTACTGTGTCCTATAGCTGAATATCATTATCTGCTATTTTTCAAAATGTCCACTAAGCTGTGCTGCAGGCTTTTTCTCAGTGGGCTATCTATGATGTCGTTGTTGCACTATACAAGCAATCATTTCTGACCCCTATAATGTGCCTTTCACTGTGTAGGTCATTGTAGTTTATATATTTATATGGATGTGATTTATTTTTATTCTTTTAAAGCAGCAGCTTATTCAGTTTCCAGTGGTGGTAGCAGGCTCAGAGACACAATCATATTATTGAAGAGAGTGTGTGTGTGTGTGTGGATGCCAAAGAAGAAGGATTTTAAATTATGTAATGGGCTTAACTGACATGTTTGTTATTGACTGGAAATAACGGCATTCGCTGGGAAACCCACATCTGTCTGCAGAACCAAGCTGAGTTTGAGGAGAGGATTTCCCACTTCAAGCAGTACCTGGAGACTCGGGGAGCAGCACTGAGCCAGACCACAAAGTTTCTGCCTTACTATGCCTTGCCTTTCGTTCCCAACCCCACTGTCCACCCCTCCTTCAAAGACCTTTTCCAGGTGCTCAGCTGATTATGGAACATTACCTAGTTGATTACTGCCAACTAGTTATTACTTAATGCATCATTATAACTCCGTGCCACCTTCGGAATGAAACAATAACCATGTTTTCTTCCAACCTACTTTATGTATTTAGGATTCCTGGATACCCCAGTTGAAGGATAAGCTGGAGCAGTTTCTCTCAGTGACACTGAAACCGTCCAACACACCAAGGCTGCTGAATTTATACGTATCCTTTATATTCTGACCATTAGAGTAGAGGTGGTTGACTTTATATTTTGGTTTCACTGTCTGTTCTCAGTGATGTGATATGATCAGCAAATCTAACCGTGTCAAACCTTTTCTGTACTACAGGCGACACAAACTTCCACCAAAGCTAAATAGTGATAGTGGAAAAATAGCTTTTATCTATGAAATGCTTTATTCAACTTCTTACACTGCCATTGAATTGGATATTTGGCAGTGGTATCCTACTAAATTGCCAGTGGTTGACTGTGTTCATACAGCGCATGACACCCGTCACAGAGTTGGCCTAGAAAACTGCATGAAAGTTGTGTAGAGTCATCAAAGGAGAGAAATGTCTCTAGAAATTGGCTTCAAGGCAATAAATCTGCCAGTGGGGAAAAACAACAAAATGTAGAGGGGAACAACTCAGGGATTTAACACAAGCCAAGTACAGAGTGATTTCCATTTCCTCTTCTGTCTTAGCTGCACATTTAAATCTCAAATAAAAAGCCTTTCTGTAGGTGACTAAAGAATTCATTACTGGTCAGACTGTTGCCCAGTTCTGGTCGTTTCATATCCTACAAACAAATCCTGTCTGATTTGCATTTATAAATGGCTATGCTTCAGTGTGGCAGGACCTAATGTGACAATAACTCACCCTAACCCTTTCAGGGTAGAAGGGCAAGTGAAGGATAACAAGAATTGTTGCTTTTACTGGAAACCCAGTGGATCGACTTTCCTCCTTGCACAATCGTGAAACTAAACCCTATCCCTACTGGCCGACGATCAAAGCATTACACACAGATTAACACGGCAGCTATCATCTCAAGGGCTGACCAGACAAAATCTGTCTTGTTCTTCTGTATATAAAACATAAAAGAGCGAGGTTATCTAACATGTCTAATCTTTCAATGTGCAAACATTTCAATGAGCAGCACGTTTGGTAGCTGGCACAACACACTCAAGAGGGGCCACACGTGTTTATATCAAATTTAAGAAATCAGCTTACTGCAGAAATCCAACTGTAACCCGGCTGCTCAAGTGCATGTAAACGCACTGAAAACAGCTGTTTACGCAAGTGTGTTTTAAAAAAAATAAAAAATAAAAAAAACCCAACATCTATTGTTTCCCTTTAAAACAAACTAGTATTGATGCTGACACTTACAACTCTTCATACAATAAAACTGATTGTTTAATCCTAAGAAAATGGATTCTGTGACAAATTCACCTGCTTCAAACAGGATGTATAACATACTGTGTGTTTGTGTTATGTCCTGTCAAACTTAAGCGAGACATTGTATATATGTATGTAGCTCTGGATGAGAGCATTGGATAAAAAAAAATACTGTAGAAATGTTTGATTAGTGTTCAGTTGAGGACTAGTGTGTATTCTTTAACAGGCATCATGCAGAAGGAGGGAGGAAGGAGTACTAAAGGTAAGTAGTTCTCTAAAATAATCTGCTAATACTTGCAATTATTATCGCTGTCAAATTATATCAGTCATGTTAAAATACAGACATCAGCTGGGATGGGAAGCTTTGGGAAAGACTTGTGCTGGAGATGCGTTCTGTCAATGTTGCAGATAGTTTGATAAAGGTTAATAATTACTTAATGCTCCCTTAAAGATGGAATCAACAAATATTGACATGCTGACTCAATGTGAAAAATCATCCATTCGTGTTTTATTTACATTTTGTTATTAAAAAGTGAACATTTAATATTATGTAATGTTATGACAAAAGCGTAACATTAAGTTATACAGAAAAGGTCACTCATGATATAAATGTTGTTCATTTGTGTGTGTGTGTGTGTGTGTGTGTGTGTGTGTGTTTGCATGACTGCACAGAGGCCATACAGCAGTTACAGCTCCAACTGGTTGAATCGGACCGGCGCATCGCTAGCTATGTGCGGAAGTTCAACAAGATGCAGGCCGACTACCACAACCTGATTGGAATCACTGCTGAGCTGGTGGACTCATTGGAGGCCACCGTCAGCGGGAAAATGGTAGTTCAGCTTGGCTGTGGTGCAAACAAAGACGCATTCTAACACACAGGCTACAGGCACAAATTACATAGACGGGCGCAAGCTAACTACACAGAAAGAGACACACACACACACACCGACACAAACAAGCTAATGAGTGGTGCACACACAAACTCAAATAAGAAAACCTCTTTTTATGCACATATTGTTGTTTTAAAACAGACATTTTTAACATGCACACACATGCACTTTGCTACTATATGACACAGCTGTTAAACAGCCATCGACCCGCACCCAGTGTCTTAAAGCTCAAGGGGCCTGGTGTCTTTTTGCAGATCTCCCCTGAGTACCTGCAGAGTGTGTGTGTTCGCCTGTTCAGCAGCCAGATGAGGCAGAGCGCGGTGCAGAGCACTGACTTCACCAGACCTGGCACTGTAAGTGAGAGCACACATACCTCTCGCTTCTCCCTCGTTCGCCTTCACAACTCACTGGTAGAAGAATAACAAAACACAAGGCCTCAGGGCAAAACATTTCAGTCAAGCGGGGCGACGGTTGAAAGGAGCCACAGTCTTACACCTAAATACTAGCGGAGGGACCTGCTCTCAGGGCCTTGCGTCACAGATCTTGGTCAAGTTGACGTTATGTTTGAAAAGGATTTTTAAAGTCATGTCGCCTATCCTGGAAATAGGCGACAGGATCCTGGTGTTAATAATGCACACGTAGAAGGCTTTGTGGAAAAGTTGAATACACGTGACACAACTCTGGACGCAGGAAATGAACAATTTCAAACACCAGACACTCAGGAAATCTAAGGTTAATCAACTGCTTTTGAAAAGTAACTTTGATTATAATGGTTAGAATAAAAATGATCCTTATGTTTGATTGTGGACCAAAGGAGCTGGGAGAGTCGAAATATTCAAATTTAACAGTATGTAGCTCGTGAAAATGTTCATATGCTTGTTGCCATTTTGTTTGACAGCTGTTATAGTGTTACTTTATGTAAATGAAATGCTCTGAACCGAAACAAGACTGTCCACACCGAAGCCTCGAGAATCACGCTTACCGTCAGTGGCCTTCATTGTGGTGTTGAACTCTGGTTTGTGAAATCTTGTTTCTTTCTGTTTTGAACTGAACAACTTCTTTCTGTGTGTTTGTGTTTTTTTGCGTGTGTGATGCTTTTGTCCACAAAGGGATATTACTCTATGAGTCCCTATGATGATGGCTATGTAAGTTTCATGTGTTTTCACCTTTACTTCCTGTTTTCGCTCAGGTCCCCACTTCTCATCCTGCTTGTGCCTCGCCGTGTCTCCTCTTCTTCCTCCTCCTCTCCTTCTGCCTCCCCTTCCTTTACTACAGATACTACAGATTTAAATTTCTTGGCCTGCCTTTACCCTCAGTCTATATTCCCTGCCATTTTCCTCTGGTTCCTACTCGATTGTCCTAGTTAAAAGGGATGTTTGGCCTCCTTTGTTGTAAGAATGACCTCTTTTGTTAGGCCACTTGTTCAGCCAAACAAGAGCATCTCTTTCAGGGCGTACCTCATCATCACATTTGTTCCCATAGACCGCAGTCATTGTTCCTCCTCTCAACTCTCCTTATTGGTTGTTTGTCTTCTTTTTTTAAGGTAAACACTGTCAGTTTCAGTTTTCTCCCCTTACCATTTGTTTAATGGTACAGTTTTTTTAAAGAATTCAGACAGCGGCGACAGGACAATGGCCTGTCAACAATACAAGGCACTTAGATGTAAAAGCACTCCTCTCAAGCTCAGGTTGTCAAACAGGCTGGGTGAAATTACAGTTGTTTGAAAAGAGGCAATCAGAGCGCTTTATATAATTGGGACAGTTCATAACAACATTAATAGCAGGCAGTTAAACATATGATATGTCTGTATCTGTGACCTGTGAGGACAAATTTGCCCTTACATAAACAAGCAACTGTTATGCTTATTGCAACATAAATCCATAATTGAACATAACTATCAGACTCTTTATGCCTTCATAATATTGAGATGGCTCTCACAGAGGGTTTTTTTTTGTTTGCTGTTCCGCTAGGGTTTAGCTTGCTGCAGGGGGAAAATCTGGATAAGACCAGGGAGTAGAGCTGTCTACTTAGACACTAACATCAACAATAGATGGCCTTCAGTTGTCCCCACGGTCATAAAAGAGTAAATGGTGCAAAGACACGCAATGTAGAATTGACTTGGTGTAGTTCTACCTCCCGCCATGGTTGCAGATAAATCATTTTATTTGACACCACTTTGCATTCAGCATAGGTGTGTGGCTTTCCTGTAAACAGACAGCAATGGAGAATAATTGTTGTCCGTAATATGTGCTAATGCCTAGTTGGATGTCATTCTTAATCAGACCCCCCGAGTCCAGGCACCCCAGTGGCAAATGTCTCATGTCCCCTTTCCCTTCAGCATTCTTCAGGGCACCTGAAATGCTTGGAGAGTAAGGAATTTGGGAAGAGTCCAGGTGCCAATGTTCTCCTCCACTTCTGTATTATCTACTGCACACCAAAGCAAAAATGTAGCCAGACCACCTGATACCTTAGACGACACAGATCCCTCCCGTGACTGTTCCCTCTATAGGCCTAACCTCCCAGGATTCAGGTTGGATTTCAGGGCTCAAAATCCCCTTTCAATAGTAAAAAAACCCACTAATAACTAGTTATTTCACCCTTCCTTCACACACCCACACTGCCAACAAAACAACTACATACTGTACAGGCCTACTGATGTGTAACAAATGAACGGATAGTTGTGTAACACTAACCTGCCCTCTCTGGTACTTTTTTAATTGCTGACTTATTTTTGCCTACTTGTCACTGACTGCATGGATGATGTTGCCAAACAGTACTATACTGTATGTCCCGGGATTCAGCATGTACCACAAGCATGACGAATGCATGTCCAAAACAACTACTAATGACTTATTTAGGCACTATCTAACCATGTAGTAAAGATGATACAAGATGAACAGTCGCATGGGGTTATGTTGTCCACACTTTAAAGTAAGAACACGACAAATGTAGTCTGAAATAATCAAACTCTAAGATATACTCTGTTCCTCTTTGCCTTCTTTTCTCAATTTTGCTCTCTATATATAGGCCTCCTCGATGCTACGAGCATCCATTGCACCGCAGTAAGTCTTCAATTTGAAGAGGTTTTCTGCTAATCTGTACAGTTTGATAAGTGCCATGATGTCAGCCAACATTGCTGACGTGCCTTTTTTTTGTTTTTTTATTAACCTCCAGGAGATCCAAGGAGGTGCCAATGCTGCCCTCACTGGACTATGAGAAGCTGAAAAAAGACCTGGTTGAGGGCCCAGACAGACTCAGGTCGCTGCTGCTTCAGGCACTGCGCTGGGTGAGTAATCCTATTCTCCTTTACAGTATAGTCATACTCTCCTATCCCTTTTATGCCATGTGTCTATATTTCGTACATTATAATATTTTAATGATAGTCATTGATGTACTCTTCACAGTCTCTCACATCTCCGACCACTGCTGCTTCTTTTTTTATCTACTGTTTTAAGGCTTTAATCCACACTTTTTTCATACCAAAATCCTTTCATATTTGCTTTATTTTGCTTTGTTCGCCCTTACTGTTTTATTGAAATTTCCAGGCTTCCATTCAGGGCTGATTGAAGTTTAGTCTTACATCTGAAGCAAAATGTTAGAGTGTCAATCCTCTGAATGATCATTGATTCGCATGATCGGGAAATGGCAACACAATTGCTAAAATCCAAGCAATTACCAACCCTTAGTGAAGCTTTTGTGAATCATCGCTGGTCATCAGAGCTAAACAGTATGACTTTCATTAGGACTGCACACATGGTTGTAATATTAGCCATGATTAGCATTTTACAGAAAGGCCAGTGTGATGGACTGTACAGTGTATATCGAGCGTGTTTCATTTTTCTGATGTTTTTAAGAAAGGCTAAAAAAGTGATGCAAGTTAAACTTTTCCATTTCCATGTTTTGCCACATTTTTTCAAATTATTTGTTAACGTAGAAAAGGTTTGCTGTTTTAGCATACAGTAGATGCTACACAAAGCCATAGCAGCCCAATACAGCTATAGTATTCCACTGAGTAGCTGCATTGGATCAGTGTGGGCAGAAGAATAAACACAGGAGGTTTTACTCTGAGGCAGCGCATAAGTACAGCAGTTTGTGAGCATGAAGGAGAGGAGAGTATCATTCATATTCACGTTGTATGTCTACTCTTTTGAGTGTTCATTGGTGGGTCTGTTTGTCCTGTTTTTTTGTTTTTTTTTAGAGACTGACTCGCTCACTCCCTGGTGAACAGAGAGACACAGTGCTTCAGGCCTATATCAGTAACGATCTGCTGGAGCGCTACAGCACCAAACAGGTGGGACCGTAGGACTGCAGCTTATAATGTAATTGTATGGTGGCGTGTTTTAACACTATAGAGCAAGTACAATGGCAGATTTCTCCCAAAATATCTACTTATCTAATCTGAACTGAAATAACCTTGACTTTTTTTTTTTCCCAACCTGTATTTCATGCAACCATCAGAGCCAGAGTAAAAATAACTTCTTGTCCATTGGCCTCAATTCCTAATTAATCCCCAGGCTCTAATTTCAGGCTGGCCTGAGCTGGTGAATTGGCACCTTTGCTGGGTGCACACAGCATTTCAGATGTCAACCATATGCTTCTGGGATATTTGTTTAAATTATATGTTGTGCCTTTTAACATTTGCATCCCCTATAGATGGCAAGGGCAAGCAATTTCCATTCATTTAAAAAATCGGTAAAAAAAAAAAATTAATAAAAAAAATATCTGCCAGAAACAGTTTAATCACCTAGAGATATCGTATTTTATTTCAATAAATCCCTCTAAAGCATGATTAACATTTATCAGAAGTGAGCATGAAATAATCAATAATAATCCATTTGCTTTGACATCAGTTTCATGCCATTTTAAATATTGCTATTTATATTGCACATTCTAAAATCATGATGAGCCCAGGATGGATAGGAAAAATTAGAAAAAAAGACGTGTATGCTATAGTTAAGTCATATATAGAGTAACGCTTACCTAATGACTTTCTCAGTCATTGTCTTGACAATTCATCGAATTTGACACCTGATTTCCCACAATACTATCTATGGAAATTTAATTATTTTAATACTTTCATTTTATTTTTCATCTGACTGGAGACTTTTTCTGACATGTTCGCAGCCTCAGATTAAGTAACATTCTCTTGAACAATTTCCCCTTTTTATTTAACAAAAGGCCAGAGCAGGAAACACAGATTATGTTCCAAATTTCACCCTCTCAGAAACCCCATGTCTTTCTTACATGCTTTAGTGATTATTTTTTTTTTTTTTCTTTACAATAGTGTTCTTTTCTTCTTTTCTTTTCATATTCCCTTCACCTAGCCATAGGGTGTAATTTAAAGGTAATACCTATCACAGAAGAGTAAATTATCCTCACCTCACACCTAAGCTCTTTGTCTATGTGTTTACCATGGTGCTCCAAGCCACCTCTAAATGACTCGAGAGTCATTTACTGTAGAGAGCCTCGATAATCGTGGTGGGTTGTCAGTTTCATGTAATCAAATCACAAACATAAATGTTCTGTGTTGCAAAAAGCCCAGTTGCCTCTACTTGGATCCATGTATGACGATTAGTCATAAAGTTTGAGGGCCATGCAAATTTTTGGAGTTTCCCACAAGAAACAATGAAACGGGAGAGTGCCAGGAGATGGCCTTGAAATGCAAGAGGCCTGCTGGTGAGGCCGGCTCATATGTTATGGTCATTTTGTGCAATTTACCAGTAAAATTGTGCCTGAAAGCACTAGATATAATTTCAAACTACTCTACATTTTGTGTTTTCATAGAAAACCGTGCTTCATTTAATGAGATCGAAGAACGAGGTTGTCTGCCAATACATGGCGCGTCTCATCAATGCATTCGCTTCCCTTGCAGAGGGTAAGTGCTCAACTGCCATTACATTTGGTTAAGCATCATTATTTCTTTGTAACATGAGTCATTGCCTGACTGGATGCATTTGGAGACATTGATTCATGGAAGACCTTTTGGCTTTTATCATAACTTTCCATTCAGGATTGAAACCACTAATGATCCTCCTCCTCCTCCTCCGTAGCATGCCAGTAACTATGGAGGATATTTTTTTAAAGGGATGATGTTGTAAAGACATATCATTTGTGCTGACATAATTGACTTTCTATAGTAAGTATTATTTATTTAAGACAGTACTTAGTTAACATTCACTCTTGAACGTCTTGTCAAAATGTCTCTTTGTCCGCCTGAACTGGAAGAGGGACAGGCCTTGTTGAATTTCCAAAAGGTTTGAGAAACTTGATTTGTTCTCAGTAACAGGTAGGGGTTGTGATGGTAGAAATTGTTTTGCATCAGGTTTACCCATCACTGGTGAGTCCAGTTATCTTTGCTTATGTTGTATTGTATTGTCCTCACCAGTGTTCACAGTTTTACCTACAAATGAGTTGGCAAATTTATGGTTTTTTTTATTGTTGGAGCCATTATTTGTTACTTAGATAAAACAGGTGTATTTTTTTAATGAGAGAATGGCATTGCCCAGTGAAGCTTTAAAATGTGTTGCCTTTTGATTTTAATTCCATGTTGTGTTAATGCTTACAGGCCGGGTCTACCTCTCCCAAATCCCCTTTCTTCTGAAACTTCTGACAGAGGCACTTAGGAAGGAGGAAAAAGACTCCCTGACTAGAGAGAATGTGCTAGTGGCCCTGCAGAAACTCAGCCTCAGGTACATTTTAAAATGACCAGTGTTTTTCTAAACATTTGCTTCAACAGTTTCTTTAGAGGGTCAACTTGTAGATTATAATAAACCTTCATTAACATTGACAAGGAAACTAACAGTGTTCGTTAGAAGAAAAAACAAATTACTGAAATCAATCTTTAATCTAATCTCTAATGTTCTCTTTGATTTTAATTCATGCTTACAGTTTCTCTTAAAATGTGAGAAGACTTTAGGAATGTAATGCCTTTTGTAAGCTGTTTTTTATTTATCTTGGGCATCAACCAGAATTCCTGTCCTGTTGTGGGTCACAAATATCTATGTTCAAGTTGCTTTTTATCCATCAATTTATCATCATGTCTTGATAGGAGGAGCCAGCAGACCGCTATGATAGCAGATGATCTGATTGGCTGGCTGGTGGATGAGCTGCAGGATTCAGACTGCCTGAGTGACTACACCCTGGAGTACTCTGCAGCTCTGCTTATGAACTTGTGTCTGCGAACAAAAGGTAAAGGCGGGGCACAGGTAGCTACAGAACACAGACAGTTGATTAACTGTAGAACACCCCAACCCCTTGGAGATTTGGCTGGACATTTTTTCTCACAAGACACTTTGTGTATACGTTTGAATAAATCATGTCAAAAATACTATACAGTCTGTCAGTTTTATGATAATTTATCAAAGAAATTCAAATTTAGAGAACACAGACTCACAGTATTTACTCCACAGTACTGAGTGAGATATTGTGCTTTAAAAAGGACCCATAATTTGTTTTAGTATAAAATGTCCAATTACAGCTCAGGAATAAAGCATTCTTATCTAGGATAGTTTTGCAGAGCCAGACAGCTTCTCTGCCTTTGTGATATGAATAGACTTCTGGAGACTTTCAGCTGAAATTGTGGATGGCAGTGGGATGTACTGCTGGCGATACCACTCCCCCATGCTTTTCTTTCGGTTTCATTGTAATTTCTTGTTTAAATCACTGCTTGTACTTTAAGAAACACATTGTAACTTGCTGTTGCTGTTAGCTGTAGATATGTTACCTATCCCACTCATATTTAACAATTTATGATTGTGGGAAAGTACACATCGAGGTGCAGACCACTGTGTTTTTTAATACAAATCTATAAACTTTTTGAAAATGAGATGAAAACATTTGGGAATAAACCCTAGTGTATTGAAGGGGAGTTGTTTAATTCTAACACACCCACGTTTAAGCCAAAAACCCACATTACAGTAGTACAGAACTAGACTGGGCTGGATGGAATCATTAATTATTAAACTGAGTGGAAGGTTGTCCTATTTTAAAACAAACAAAAAAAGTGACGTGTGTGTGTGTGTGTGTTGGATGGATGTCTTTGCACAGGAAAAAGGAAGTGTGCAGAGAACGCCAAGCATGTGCTAAAGGTTCTAACTGACCTCCTTGGACATGAGAACCATGAGGTGATACACACATCCGACAACACTTGCGCACAGATTTTACATGCACAATGCATTTAATGCCCACACAGAACACCTTGCAAGAGATTGAAAAACATGAACGCAGCATACATAACCTACTAACACATGTATAGAGACACAGTAACACGCAGTATAGGGACATACTCACATATTCAGAAAACAACAAGTGTGCAGAATTTTTAACGGAGAACTCTTGCACCACAAAAGAGAGTTGGCAACATCTGGCAGTGCTAAATTCAAGCGTAAATCCAAATTCTAAAGGTTTCACTACCGGTCGATCTCTTCAACGCAAATGTCAATACCACTGTAACTCAAGGAGACCCATCCAGACCATTTGCTGTTACACGTTCATACAAGCTATTAGCATTTGGCCTGAGATTATATTGATAGAGGCTGTGTGTGTGTCTGTGTGTGTGTGTGTGTGTGTCTGTGTGTGTGTGTGTGTGTCTGTGTGTCTGTGTCACTTTGCTCTCCTCAGATTCGACCTTATGTGAATGGAGCCCTGTACAGTATCCTGTGTATTCCCTCTGTGAGACAGGAAGCCAGAGAGATGGTGAGACAGCAGAAATGTCTTCAGCTGCTTGGAGGAAACAGACGCACTTTGTGTTTTTACTCTGCTTTGCCTTGTTTGTCTCTTTATGTCGCCACACACCCAGAGTTTGCAGGTGGGAACAACAGGTGTTCACAGCCATATTACAAAAATATACAGCTGCAGGAGAGTATGGATGGGGCTGGGTCAATCCTGTCGACAAATATCATATTTAAGCAGATGCCTCAGACATCAATGATCATTATTAACACAATTAGAATACGTTACAATCAATTCACTTGCATGGCTTAAAATTAGCACTTTTGACCCCAGCCAATTGTTATTACAGTGTATACTGCCTTTGAACATTGAGTCACCGATTTAGATTCTGAAGCTAACTAGAGAAATAGACATTTGTGTTGTCAGCTGCAAAGTTATGTGCATAGACCGGTGTGACATGGGTTTCCCTCACATGTGTGCAGAGCGTAGAGGAGATTCTCCGCTGCTACAGCAAGGAGGAGAACCCAGACCTCAACAGACAGATTGAGTTCATCATTAAACAGCTGAACTCAGGTTAGTGACGTCAATTTTACTGTTACAAGAACTTTATGAATGTGTATGCATACAGGATGCACTGACTGTATATGTACATTTCAGAATAAAATACTGTCGGACAACTTAAAGGGGAATTGCGCTAATTTAGGGTTTTGGGGCAGCTGGTGTTACCTGTTAAGAAGGGCTTTACATAGCAGGAATTGAATAACTACATGTAAATGATAAGCTTGGTGGCTTTTGTAAGTGTTTCCTCATGTGTTAAAGAATAGCAATCATCTGTTTTGTGAGATACTTAATGAATTTCTTAAATCAAAATCCCTAGTTTTTATATTTTTCTAATTCACACTATATGTGCCTTTGGAATTATATTCCAAAGTGAAGTAGTAAAGAGACACCTACTGCTGTTGTTCTCTGGAAAATGTACTGACTTGTTTAATTCTCGGGCTGTGGCTGTGTTCCACCCAGCTGATGAAGAGGGGCCGGAGTCGGACGATGAAGAAGAAGAAGAGGACGACAACGATGTAAGTCTTCCCCTCAACCTGTTGGACACTGATAAGTTGATGCGTTTCACCATCATGTTACATACCCATCTACACGTGAATTCAAGACAACTATACAGATATATTAACAAAAATGAGGAATGGATGAAAGATGAGGGTGAGAGGAAGCGCGACCAGAAAAGAACACATCGCATTTGACCCCTTTCCCAAACCCGTAGGTGACAATCTTAGCAATCTCCGCATGACACACATATTGGTTTCTCCCACCTGTATGTGTGCGCATTGGATTCTGTGGAAAGGTGGGTTATCAAGATAAGGTATACGGTAGTAAGTTATAGTGTGGAATGGTACATGTGTGTGCCCCTATTCCCTTCGGGTTCGCATAAGAATTCCTTGAGTGTGCGTGCCCTTATTCCGCTGCCTCTGATCTGAGATGTGGTGTTTTTGTAGCTGCGATCCGTTTACTCTGGCTATGAGGGTGAGCCGATGTATGTAGTGTAGAATACGCTGGTCTGTTGTTGGTACCATGTGACTTGGTGCCCAGCATTGTATTAGTGTTTAACCTAGTTTGCAGTGGTGGAAGGTAACTAAGTACACTTACTAAAATCTTGTAATTAAGTTCAATTTTGAGGTACTTGTACTTTACTTGAGTATTTCCATTTTCTGCCACTACGTACTTCTACTACACTACAATTCAAAGCAAAATGTTGCGCTTTTTACACCACTACATGTATTTGACAGCTGTAGTTACTAGTTACAGGTTCATATTTTACATAAAACACATCGTGATATAAAAAACAACATGTCATTAAAGATAAAACCACCAACCTTTTTGACTTGTGACCCCTTACATAAAAACAGTGTTTAGTTGTGGCTCATCATGTTTCAGATGTTTATGAATTGTCAGCAGTTCCACCAGAGAGACATTTCCACTTCTTGCATGGTTTCATTCAGATAACCGTTTGAGGCCCAAAGAGGTCAAATTATTTAGTTTGGATTTAAAATGCAGGACTTTTACTTGTAATAGACTAGTATTTTTTGCATTGCTGTGCTGGTCCTTTTACTTAAGCATCTGAATACTTAGAACAGTGCTAGTTTGTAGACTCATTTCAATGTCATTCCGAACAAGTTAATTTTAATTAAAGCTGAGTAAACTAGGTACCACCAAAGTAACCATAGTCACAGAAATCAACACACCTCAGAGGATTGTATCTAATGGTGGGAGACTTCTCAAAAACTTTGCAGAAATAAGGCAGAGTTCATGATGTCAGCTGTGTTGATTTCACTATTTGATTCCGTACCGTCACCAAATAAAAAAATTGGAATTACTGACACTGCATACTCAGGTAGGCTTTTGTGACAATTATATTTTCGATTTTTCTTGCGCACATCTCATGTCCACCAGAAATTGTGTAACTTGTATCTGATTTACTATCACTGCCTCGTGACAGGAAGATTTAATGGAGACAGACCTTAATACAGAGGAAGTTCTCCAGCCACAGCCCAGGGAACTGTCTGGGGAGAGTCTGCTCACCACTGAGTACCTGGGAGTAAGAGAAAAACACAACCACTCACTGCACTGCTCATTATGCACAAGTTAAATAAACATGTCGTTGGTTGCTGAGCAGACAAACAAACCGCTCGCAATAAGGCTGCTAGTTTCTTAATAAGTTCTGGCACTCTGCCAGACAAGCCAGCTGAGCAAGTGTTGAGGTTAGATGCTTGTGTGTGCTACACAGTTACAGCTAAAACGTTAATATCGACAAACACTTTAACATTGATTTGAAGTTAAGGCCTCCAGATGTGAATCAGAGATGACTACACTCTGTCTCCCAGCTGTTTTACAGGTGGCAACAAGTTCACAAAGTAACACAGAGATATGAAATTTGTGTGTAGATTATGACCAACATGGCAAAAGTGAAGAGGAAGTCAACCCCTCTGATGCAACCAAGTGCTGATGAACCCTTACAACGGCCAGTCACCCCAAGTTCTCATCGTAATGTCAACATGATGTAAGTTCAATACACACACAGACTATGTCAGACAGTCCAAATGGGCTCTTAAGCTGACACGCTAGTTCATGGTGTCTGTGAGTGTCAGGAGAGTGACAGGAAGTGTGCAGGATAAGGTTTAGATTCTTGCTCAAGGGTACTTTAGTCCTGCATTGTACAGTAGGCAGTAATTTCCATTTGATGTGTACCAGTGAACGCTATGTTTAGATACAGACTGGCCTTATTTCTCTCTGGGTGGATCAGTTTACGAAAGCACAGATAGCTCCTAGTCTGACCTATAGGTCATTTTGACAATGATTGTTCTGCCCCCCTTTGTTCAACCACATGTTCTTGAAGCCAATAAAACTAGCGCAGTAGGTCAAAGAACGTATGGGTTCAAACGCATATTGCCATTAATCATTGCGAAGCCTGACCGAATTGTTCAAGTAAATGAATGAGTCAGCAGGAGGAGACTGGAACTGCTTCTTCATTGTCATTGTCAATAGAAACTGTAAGCTACACTGCACGAACAAAAGAAAGAGTGTTATTTTAGAGAAATGGATATGACAGCTATGAGGGATTGGTGTCTCACACATGTCCTGGCCCCAGAGATAAGGGAGCATCAACTCCCAGCGAGTAATTTATACACTGGTTTTATAACTTAGTAACTAGAACCAAAGATAATGCCAATGTTTACTTATATAGCAAATTTGAATGTAAAGAGTTGTACAACCGTAGAAAAGTAGCACTGATAAGATAAAGGTTGTAAGACATGATATAAAAAAAGATCGTACCTACCAATATGAACATATTGATGCAAGTTCTTTCAAAACCTGAGCTGTATTGTTTGTGTTTGTGTCACGTGTAGGGATTATCGATCCGGCAGTGAGGAGGGTGAGGGTTGCAGGGACAGGGAATACCCTGTGAGCAGACAGAAGAGCAAGGAAGGAAGTCTGCCTGCTTCCCGTCACAACACCCGACCGCCTACACGCGCTGGCAGTCGCCCCAGCACTACTGACTCCCTACGTCACAGCATCAGTGGGTGGATGTTATTGACCTTGCATTCAATAACAGTAACATGCTATTTACCAATACATAAATACATTTGATAGCAGTAGAACTCCAAAAAAAATGTAATAAAACATCTTTGACCACGTCAAAATGCTGTGGCTGTTCATCAGATGTTTGCAGTCAGATTATGCATACTCAATGCACTTGTGCATGCTCTGAAAACAGGCTGCATATTTGTGGGACAATTTAATTTCCCTTCCACCTGCTGCTCTTTATTTGATTTATAGTCGATTCATTTGATGTGATGCCCAGTGCCCACTAGGCAAGGAAGCTCCTGCATCCTCCTCAGAAAGCAGAAGGAATAAAGACTCAGCAAAATAGCCACCAAATGTCTAATGAGCTATTTTGGCTTTCCATAAAACGTCAGCGTGGCATGTTCAATACTGACCATACGTGTGTGACAGTACTTTTATGTTGTTTTTATTTAGGTTTTGAGTTTAGTTTAAATTTAAAATCCAGATAGTATGGTACAATTCCATAAGTAGTGTGATGAAGCTCTAATGTTCCCTTCCTCTCTATCTCTTTCTCACTCACTCACTCACACACAAACACAAACTCAGACTCAGAGTGTGGCCAGCTGTCCCAGAAGTTAGAGTTAGACGGGCCATATGAAGGGCGACCCAGAAAAGGACATTCCCAGGAGGAACACAATGGAAACTCTGCCAGGTAAACTGACACACACATGTTAACTGCACGCACACACACACATAAAGTGAGGGTCTGTGCGTTTTCATGGATGGTGCTGCAATTTAATGGCTGAAGCAGTGAAGGTTTCTTGATGAGCTCGGCGAGTTGCTATATTTGATTATACTGATGTACTGTAGATTGGTTTGAGACCCGAATCACAAACCCAGAGAGGCATCACTGAAACTAATAAGACAAATGAAATGGGCATGAATGCAGAAATATACAGTATATTCCCATTGTATGTGCCCTAAGCACATGTCGTACAGTAGCCCATATTATACACAGAACCTAGATGACTGCATCGTCATGGATTGTCCTCCAGAGCAGCTCACCATCACTGTCTCCCCAACAATCCTCTTGGAGGCAGAGATTCTTCCATCCTCCATTGGTTTCCCACTACTCTAAAAGTTTGAAATTGTAAACCTGCGAGGGCACCTGGCGTGCTGTTCAATCAACATTCAAAACTTCAAGGGAACAAATAGTGTCTTAGCTACCATCATAAGCGTGTAAGCTCCCACAAAAATGGCTTCTGGCTCGGATGAAGGGCCAGGCGGTGGCACGGGAAGTGGGAAGATTTCTGCCACCACTGCGATAACTATTGCGAAGTCTTTCCATAGCAATAAGGTCATGGACTGTGAAAGAGCCACCTCCCGGTAATCATTAGCCCTTGTTAAACAGAGATCACACAATACTCCCGTAAAGAAGACCCGTCATTTCTGGCTCTGCTTTGCCACAATCGTGTCACTGATGTACAACTTGAAAATCATTCCAAGTTTATTGTCATGTATTCGAAGTAGAGCATTTCAGTTGAACAAAAAGTTTGTGCTCTGCCAACAACCTGATGACACATAACACGAAATACAAAATACCTTTACATTTAGTCATTTAGCAGACGCTTTTATCCAAAGCGACTTACATAAGAGAACATTCACAAACCGAAGGCGCAGCTTCGGGAGCATTTTTGGGGTTCAGTATCTGGCTCAAGGATACTTCAGCGCATGGCTGGGGGATCGATCCGAAGACCTTACGATTGGCAGGCAACCGTTCTGCCACCAAGCCACAGCCGCCCCAAAATACATTTGTGGAGTAATAGTGTGGCAAGAGGGGCATCGAGGAGGAGAGAAGGCCTATCTATGAAGTTACGGTACACTCTCATCACTCTATCATTCCGTTAGAACCCCTGAAGCTAGTCAGGGTGAGCAGTGGGCTGTGAAAATAAAAGAAGAGATGGATAAAAGATACAGAGTACAACATAGGAAAGTGGATGGTGAGTGTATTAGGAAAATGACTCATAAAGAAATAAAACTTTTTATTTTGGCTTCAAAAGAAGCACCAGAAAGTGTTTGAACACAACAATAACACAATAAAACTTCAGTATTTCAATCACGAGTCTTCAGTTTGTAGGTGTCAGTTGTTTGGTAGCAACTACCTCCCATAAAAGGCACTGAACCAGAGTGAGGCTGTTAGGGAATGATGCAAATAAAAATAAACGTTTGAAGTCAGCCGAGGTAAAACTTTGGGATGTGTGTCAGTGTATTTGTGTGTCTGTGGAGAGTTGGCAAGAGTGTCGTCCTACACCGATCGGTGACTCAGCACTGCCAAGCTGGTCTGAGAGACTGTGACATGCGTTTAAACGAGCAGAGACCCATTCAATCAAACCTCCCCTGCTTCTTCTCTCCTTTTAAATCCCAGAGGAACTTGACTCCTGACTCCCGCCAAGAGCAATGAGTCCCAGGAAACCACTTCAGTTATTCCTCAGCCTTTCCCCAGGAACGTAAAACACCTCTACAAAACAGACTTCAGTGGACTCATTTCGAGCCAGTGAGAAGACAAGACTTTTATAGTGAGAGGAGAATTCAGGACACAGTCATTGATATTTAGGTGAATAGAATCTTAGCAACACAGCAGTTTGGCAAATATCAAACGAGAAGATTTATATTTTCGCCTTTAGTTTTTAGGTTAATGAACACATGCAAAACTCTGCTTCAAACACATTCAGTCACACAAGGTAACACCTGGGGGGCCAGCCGAGCTGTTTTCCATTCAGACATCAGAGTTAAACACTGCTTTCGAGTTGCTGACTTTGTGGGTAGGATTTTAGGGGACATATATGCAGCATGTATGCACATTTTAGTGTTCTGCTCCACAGTGTTGAGCATGCAATTTTATAGAAGCTGTTAGAGGCCTCCATAGAACAATGGTTTGTAACATTCAGTCACCGGATGAAATAACTGCGATGTTGGAGCCATTGTTACTACTGTAAGTAGAAACAAGAATGAGTTGACTGAAATCCATTCATCTATTATGGTATAGGATTTCTCCACAGGATGTAGGTCATTTGGCTCCAGCCTGAGACATTAGAAGGGTTTGCGCCTTCAGTGTGTGACTGGAGGCAGAAGAGCCATGTGATCCTGTTTCTCCCACTCGCAGAGCCATGACTAGGCCTGTCACGATAACATTGTCCCAGAAAAGACTGCGATAAGCGAACATTTAAGACCATTTCATGCCCCTGATATAATGATAATATAATAGCATAATAATGTAAGTACACTCTTTCAAAGAGCAAAGCACGCTTAAGCTGCCTGAGCCCCGCCCACTGTGAAACTCAGACAGAGAGCAAACGACCAGAGGTCAGAAGCAGCGCGACCAGAAATGAAAGAAATATGTGCCTCAGACTCAGCATAGTTTTTTTTTCTGTTGCACTTAGGCGCTGTGAAAAAAATGCTGTCTTATAATGTAGGGAAAACCCTGCTGTTTATTCTGGCATCATGTTGGTTAACATGTTGGTGACATTCTTGTCCAAATAACCACGCACGTAAACACAATATATGGCCATAACCTAGATAAAATGATTGTCGTGACATGACTGCAGATGGGCCTCTTATTGGTTTCAGCAACACAACAGGGCTTTTTTTTCCACTGCTTACTATTTTATAAGCCGATGTAAATTAGCTGCAAAATATTGTGTAACTTGTATAAGAGGATGCAACTATGAACAATGATTACCCTTTCACTGCTTTCAAAGCAGGCAATGGTGCTGAGCATGTGTGGGATGAGCAGAAAGTAGAAAAATGCAGGGAAGATCATGATAAACCTCTGGAGATTCAAGCAGCACCAAACCAGGTCCAATCTAAGGCCTCATCTGAATTCCAAAGTATGAAAGAAAGAAACTGATGCTTGGTGACAAAAGCTGTGTTTAAATTACGATATGGAAAAGTCAAGTACAAACAACATTCAGGTGCACCTTACTAAATACCATACATGGTGAATCGCTGAGGAAGAAACGCTGCACTCTGGAAACATGCCTATAACGTCTTTTTTGATCGCTCAGAAATATGTAGCCTGATCCTGAAAACTGAAGACATTTTAAACATCTTACTTGAATTGAATAATGAGTGTGTTTTTATAATATCAAAACCTTCAATTTCAATGCTAAATAAATAACCAGAAATCACAAGTAAACATCATATAGAATTGCAATATATATGAAGTCAGCATCCTTAAAGGCTGTATGGTATAGGTTACCCTACTGATAGCTGTTACTACTGGATATCTTGGACATTTTGATATGATAATATGGCACCCTGTCACCAGAAATGGAGGCTATCGACTGAAACAAGGGAAATGGATGCTATCTAGTGTCAAGGGCAAGAGGCTTGTGCAAGGTTGATGCTGTGCCCAGGACAGCCTTGATTTCTGCGCTACGGAACCGTCTCTGAAATGAGATCTGTTCACGGCTGTTGTGTCTCATGGCTACTGAGCAGCTCATCAGATAAAAGGATCACCTCTCTGAATGATTCTTCTACCTCTAAGCAAGTGAGAAATAAGAGTAGCTGTAATATAAAGAAAATAATCAATAAAGGAAAGTTTTTTTTGTCGTGTCTCAAATGGCTGGCTTGGTCAGTGTAGCCTTAACATAAATAAAGCCAATGTTGTTTGTCTGTTTCCACACCATTTTTTTGTTTTTGTTTATGATGATTAGTGATTTAGTGGTAGTGATTTTTGTTTATTATAATTTATTACTGCTACAAAGCAAAACTCCTTAATCCTTCTTCTTCCTCTTCTTGTTCTTGTAATCAGTAGTGATTATATCCCTGCATTTGCAAGCCAGCCCAAGATTCCCCGTACACCTGACACGGCAGCCAGCCAGAACAGTGCTCACCGGGGCCGGGGCCTGAGTCTGGCACCCCAGTTTTCCCAGTCGGAACCACGGCAGAGCAGCCGGCCAGGCTCTGCCAGCTCCCCGGGTGGAGGGGGACGGCAAAGTGGAGGTAAGCATATGGCCAGCAGCCAAATTTGGGCTTCAGCCGGTTACTTTGTCTACTCTACCAGCCGCTTTGGATGATAACCAGCCATGATATGGAGGTCCAGTGCTTTTCAGAAAATCAAGTTGGTTTAGAAACACCCGACCATAATTCAAGATGAACTAAGCAGTAGGCATAACTAACCTTTCTCCTTCTTGTTTATGTCCGTCTCTGTTTCATTTCCCAGCATGCATTTTGACCTTGTCCACCATCCGTAGGTGTGGACAGTATGGATACAACCTTGTACAACAGAATATAACATTTTATATCTCTGTGCTAATATTGTGATATGATAAAAAAATATATAGACATGGAACGATAGCAGATGGCCTGTGGTGGAGTTCAGAAGCAGTTATTGGTTACATATAAATACAGGATGGGGGACTGACAGTTATCTGCCTGTACAACTCTTCCATGGTAAGAACTGAACCGTGTATGGCAGGAACTGCATCATATATCCGCCATAGTGTCGTAACTGTGTGGGGAACATTTGCATTGACACTCAAAAGTTCAGCTTCATGACATTATCCCGCTCTGACCGTCTCCTTTACCTCTCTCTGTTTCTCACCTATTTTACGTCCAACAAGTATTGTCATTTTCCTGCTCCTTCCAAACAGGTTTTACCACCAATGTCTACTCCAGTTGTTCTGAGGCAAAAGTAGACTTACACCAACATGCGACAAAAGCCAGTTTGACTGTAAGACGACGCTCCGGTTTCCTTTGAGCTCACATCTTGAGTCACACGTAGGGATTTCAGCAGTTTTAACTGGAATTCTGTAATAAAATCTGCCATTACTTTGTTTAAAATCTTTTGCATAACTATGTATATTAATTATTAAGTTTGACAGGCTTTTTTTTTTTAGGTATTTGAAGCTGGGATTTTGAACTTCTCAGCCGTATTTGAACCTTGTGTTCTAAATCTGTACAGCCCTCCTTGTGTTTTTGACTAACTTCTTTACAGTCCTACAAAACCACTACCCAAGGAGTACCGTGAGTCTGGAGTGTATCATGGAATTGCATTTTCTTTCTGTCTTTCTCTTTTCACTAATGTCAAAAGAGTCGCAAAGAGGGCCGCAAGACTATATCGGATGTCGCTGAACTGTGTTTAATCTCAGGAAACCAAAAGGGAGAAAGCACTGGATTTTTGATGGTAATATTAACCTGAAGTTGTATAAAAAACATGGCGAGTTACAGTGGGGAAAATTACACCTTTGTTGTACACATATGGCAATTTCTGCAAACACATCATGGCCATGACTCATCACACACATAAAAAAAAATCATCTTTCACAAAAAATTTGGAAAAACAAATAGCTAATTATTGTTGACTAACAGTGACACTCAGTCACACAGCCCTTCCCTACCATAGCCACACTTATTTATTTGCTGTCAACTTCACATCTTAAACATAGAACTTGAGTCACTGCAGGGAAGAAGACCTGATCAGTTGCTCTGCTGCTCTTAGGTGGATGATAACATCTATCCATGTTTTAATGTATCTTAATTGCATTTGATGAGCGATTACCTCTGGCTCTTAAGCCGGGGTCTCTTACCATAAAGCCTGTAATAGGGCCTAATGGTTAGTCCAAACCACCACATCCTTCTGTGTGTGTGTTGTACGTTTGAGGTCTGGCAAGTGTCAGAGGTCTATCGACTCATAAGGAAGTCACTTAATCGTAGTTCCGCTTAAAGGGCAATAAGGCGCACATGGCATAGCAAACAAAATAAGTACGCTTTTACTGTGAGCATCTTTAGTTGTTATTCATTTGTTTCCTGCTAGCTTGTAGGGTTTTTTTTTTCTTGAGCCACTATCTTTTCAATTTATTTTATCTTGAATGCAGCTTCTGCTGACTGTCAAGTGTTATTATCCCTAATATTTGCTGCTTGGTAGAGTCTGGCCGCAGGGAGGGAACACCAACCACATGCTGAGACAGGATCCCCTTTAGGCCTACTTTTGGTATACACATCTGTTGTGACTGACTGAGGCGCTCCTTTGGCTGAGGAAAGATGGAGGAGGGCGTTTTTGTAGCTGACCACCCACTCAGCCAGTCGTCGTGTTGAGAGGATGGAAACAACTAACGCAAGTCATGTAGAGAATGCTGACTTCACGTGATGACAGATCCCCCGCTATGTTGCCATGCAGCTTGGGAAAGTGGAGGAAGTGCAGCAATATCTCTTAAAACTGTCATTCTGGCCTTGAATAATACATGTGATGTGCAAATCAGGTTTTTTTCCCCTCACAAATAGCAGAACCAAAAGCCTTATTTATTCAGATGTAGGTACTTGGTAAGTACCAAGTAAAGTCATTTTAAGTAATATCAAGATCGTAACAAATTTCGACCTGTATTCTTCTTGGTTAAAGTTGAATGAGCACACATTACCAACATGTCTCAGCATGTTCAAATGTCCTAATGTCCAAAATGTGAGTAACACAGACCATTTGGGAAGCTTCCTGCCACAATGAAACCACTGAAACCAGCTGAAAAATAACGGTTTTACAGTCCAATAATACTGCTTATAATGGTGGCTGCTATAATTTAAAGTCCCCCGGCACTAAAAAGTGCATTTTGCTTAGTGAAGTTTAAACACAGAAGTGACTTAACAATGTGCAGAATGATGTATGTGCAGAGTTTGACACTAGATGGCTGTTTTAACATTCATCTGCTGAAGCGGGGAACGTTTCTCTGACTCACCTTGCATCTCCGTTTAACGCATGTATGCAGCCGCAGGATTAGTTAGTTTCCAGGTCCAATATGTAACTTACACCAGTGTGATGAGGAAACTTCATTCCTTCAGTGCACATACACTGAGAATGGACTTTTCAGCGACGCAGCAGAAATCTTGTGCCCTGCAGTCAATTTTTGCATATTAATAAATTTCATAGAATAATAATTAATAGATTTTTTTTTTTTTACAGTGATAATTATTATTTCCAAGCACATTGTTTTTATACGTCTGAAGACATTTCAGGAGGGAATCTTTAAATTCTTTTATTTTAATTGATAAGTTAAAGTCTGACTGTCCTCTACCTTCTCTAACCCCCTTTATCGCCCCCCCCCCCCCCCCATTTTCCCCCCCCCCCCCCCCCCTTGGGAGCCCCCCCAAAAAGGGGGGAAAAAAGGGGCGTC
>CM022489.1:12572887-12779223 GCA_011952105.1 Coreoperca whiteheadi | reverse complement strand
GGGTGGGGGTGCGGGAGCGGGGGAGGGTGGGGGTGAACAAAGTGATGGGTTGTGGCTCTGTGTCTCCCCCCCCCCCCCCCCCATTCGGCACAAACTTCTTCTGTAACATGATATGAGGTCAGACAATAGTCACAACCCCCAGGTGATAGTTGGCACACCTGAATATATGCAACATCCTCCAGCCATAACAAAATTCACGTGAAACAAGATAAGTACTCTAATTCGGAAGTTTAGCTCTTACTTGGGGAAATACGAGAGAAAATATTTGATCACCTTTCTCTATCTGCCTACTGGCTTACTGGTTTTCTGACATAAGCACTTTACTTGCCATTTTGTTCACATGCGTAGGGATAAACCCCTGGCATAAGTTCCAGAGACGCCTCTTTTTGTTTATAAATCTTAAATATCTGCGGCGAATACGAGCTGAAGAGTTCAGACTTAAGCACAGTATGGTTTCACCTGGTTTTGACTACATGTAAACTGTGGATTAATTGTTCAGGAAACCGGACATGACTAGGCATAGAGATGAAATGTTTGATAATCTGATTGCCACAAAGTGATTTATTTTTTTTTTTATTTGTTTTTGGATTTGAATTGATTGTACAGATATTTTTAAAAAAGAGTGATACAAAAGCTTAATTGCAGAGTTCTCATCTTGATTCTACAAATCAATAATCTTCAGAATTTCACTACGTGTACTGTACATATGGACTTTTGACCCTGGTGGTAAATATTGGTCCATGTCCGTAAATAAACAATTTGCTTCACTTCAAATATAAAAAATGATCTTCTCTCATCAGAGTAGCTGCTCTTGTTTAATTTATGCTCCAGGAAATGTTGATAAGAAAAACACACTTTTTGAAACGAATGTTCAAGCTAGTGCATGTGTTTCAAAAATATTAGTAACTGCTTATTGCTATTAATACACACTACCATCCATACAACTTGAATTTGTGTGTCTTAAATCCAGCATCAGTTGCATTGTACATTTGCACTGTTTTCCAGGTGTCGTGATGTATAGTATATTTATGTTAAGTACTACATGTTTGTGGTAATGCATTTTTATAGCAATTGATTTAGACTTTTTAAGAGGTTATAAATAAATGTGTGACATGTCACCTGTTTTCTGGTCTTTGAAATCTATATTCCTTGCCCCATTAACTGCTATACAGTTACTGAATTTCTCAGTTTGTTAAAGCATTCTTAGCTCTTTGCCACATCCCAATTGGCTGCGGTCTTGAATCTTAAATCACCTCCCCTTACATACTTTAATTACTGCCAGCAGGTAGTTGGGATATTGTGCCCACACAATATTGTGTGCTCTCCTTTGTGCTGAACTGTGCAAAGAAAAAACTCTTTGTGCTCAACACATCAAGATGTCACACAGCCGGAAGATTTCTGCTCTCATGCCTTGTAAACCGAAAGATATGTCACACTCGCCACACCCGACAGCTGCACCCTTACAAGCGTTCTGAGGGCATGCTGAAGTCTTCATTAAAGTCCCCATGAATAATTATCATCAGCGTTCAAGATCCACTCTAAGACCTGCTGTCACTCATTACTGGTGGACACTTCCAATCTGCTCCTGTCAAAGCGAGGCCCTTGTATCTGTGGCAGACGAAGGTAATGATAATGAAAGTGATTGGAAGTGACATGTTTGACATTGTTAAGTTTGTTTTTGGGGGAGACAGTCAAGATGGTAAAGAAGCAGTGGCAACACTACAACGAGATGGGTTGAATTATGCTTTTGTGAATCAACAACAGAAGGTGCGGGGCAACAGAGGGCTGTGAGCCTACAGCCGACATGGATGACAGAGATCCTTAGCAGGTGACAAGGCCGGAGAAGTAGACTGTATACATTTTAATGGTTCGAGGTTTTGGAAATTGTGGGATTTGTGTAAAGCATGAAATCAAACTGCTGTTCATTCTCAGCACACAACTGAAAACGTGCAGTAGCTTAAGACCCGAGTTGGAAGAATGTAATTTTGTACAGTTGTGAAGAATAATATTTATAACTAAGGTGGCGTGACATTGCTGGCAGCAACATTGCCTCTCCGCTCTCAAGGTATATTGTACTAATCACTGCTGAAAGTCTTAAAATGGAAATGAAGGAATTAAAAAGGTGTGTAATCAAAAAATGGAAAATAGTAGGAATGCTGGAAAGAGTGTCACCATCTAGGATGTACTGTGAAACAGCTGCAGTATGTCGGTGCCTCACACTCTTCCAAAACAGAGCTGCTAGACTAAATGCACTCCAAACGATTCTGGCTGCCTGTCAAAACCAGACTTCATTTAAATATCCTGGAAATCATCTTCTCAGGTAAACCTGAACTCGTTTTGTTTAACGTGCGTTCTTCATGTTTTTAATTTTCTTTTCCTTTCGTCATTTTTTCTTTAAATCTGCAATCACAGTTTTTTTGTTTTGGCCATTTGGGGGCAGCGTGAGTTGTCAACACGACGTTGATGTGGTGAATTTGTGGGCAAACAAGTGCTTATTTACATGTCTAGCTGTTAACTGAACTGAACTGAACTGAGTTTCTGGCCACCTGGCAAATCTATGTCCAAAATTCCAATAATCTCCCCTCCCCCCAAGAGATGACATTTAACAGTGTAGCCAGTGAGCAGCGGCACAATGTGAGGAAACCGGTCGGACATGACAGACTGACGCACTTGCAGCCAGGTGGCCGTGGAACCCTGAGCTTGAGCCACGCTGGTACTGTCCAGCTGTAACGGCTACAGAGAGGAAGCTGCTGCTTTCAATGAAAACAAAAGTGTGGTTAAAAGCTAGGGGATGGGCCTTACAGATATGGAAACATGTCAAACCATTCCTGTGGCTTGTATCGCACTGAAGGGATTCAGACATGTTTCATGACTCTCTGGGCCTTTACAGCACCAAGTACAGGAACACACATTTCACCTCCATGATGACTGATTTGCCATTTCAGATTTAAAAGGCTGCATCAAGACAAGTTTTAAAGCTACTGTACTGTCTGCAAGGCTGCATTATCAACCAGGCAAATCTGCCCCAGGGCCCCCATAAGGGGCCTTTAGGTAGGTCCTGCCTCATTACCTCATCTTGAGACTTGGACTTCGTTATTTCAGTTTTGTGCTCATATGTTGCATATTCCTAAGCTAATGTCTTCAATCACATGAATACGCAACAAATCTATTCTAGCATGGAAGAACTGTACAAATTGCAAAGTGAGTGGGAGGAACGAGGGTTTAATAGGGGCCCTCTTGCAGGTTAATCCGGCCATGATTAAACAGGAACACAATGAAGATTTGCATGTCTTGGTTCTTTAAAGATAATTCTGCTTTTTAAAACCTGGGTCTTTGGAGTTTTGGCCCTCACAGTTCATCTCACAGAGTTCTGAGGAAGCCACTTTCATCGAAACAGGTTTACAAAGTTAATCAGAATGAGCATCATGCATTATCAGATCATGTCTAAACAAATCCAAAGTCCAACCATGTTACAATTGAAAGTGTAAAGAAAAGGTGGATTTGGATTTTCATCCAACTATCAACATGTAAAATGGGACAAAGTTGAACCAGGAAACAGCTTTCGACATTTGCAATCAGGAAGTTTATGTAATAATTCAACCATCACCTTTGATTTTACAAAAATGGTTTAGTGGTTTGGTTTGAATGGTTTAATATACTGCAGTTAACTTGAAGACTAATTTATAACCTTGCTCTGGATTTTCTTAAAAGCTGAGTAGATTCACTGTATCTGTGCATTGCTACAATTAATCTGGTGAGAAAATGTTATCATAAAAAACAAGACCCCTTTTTTCCCCTCGAAGACACTAAAATCTCCAACACCAGGAGCATCCTCTACTGAAGAGCCCTAACTGTCACCATGTTCGTTGGCACTCCTTTCAGATGCGTTTATCAGTAGACAGCCATGTGCTCTACTGATAAAAGGTGACGCCAACTGCGAAGAGACAGCATTTCACTGTCTCCTGAACCTCCTGTTTCCTCCTGACCAGTTGAATGGATAGACAGAAGTGACCCCGACAACCGCCCTTCTGTCATAGACACTTGAAGCTGTGTGTCTTTCCTTTCAGGCCATGTTTGGTAGTTTTGGTAATCGCACCAAACTAAAGAACAGGAAACAACACTCATTAAAGAAAAACCCATCGTTACACATTAACAGAAGGCATTGTTGTCAGAGCTTTGGATATTTTCACAGGTATGGGATTGTTAAAGGTTAAAGAGGCCGCTGATCAAACAGACTAAAGGCTAAGGCTTATTTAGAAATCACCTTTTACATTTTTGACTTTCTCAGGAATGTCCTCACAAACTATCCATTAACCTTTAGCGTGAATGAACCTACACCTCTTCTGTGCGTTCACTACTATTTTGTGGGACACAGTAAATGCCGGTTTAAGGCTGTTGATCCGTGAACAGGAAGGGGATAAAGATCATTTTTTGTAACAGTCTTTGCATTCCCCAAACTCTTAGTGCAACTGTCACCACTGTTCCATGGGACATCACAACTCTATTGAATGTCTGCAAAAGGTAGTAACTCACCCAAAACATTTCATTCATGCTTCCAATGAATTGGAAGAGAGCCAGAACCCCTGCGAAATGATTCGTTTCACTATCAGAATTTCATCCATTCGGTCGGATAAAATTTTGAAAGTCTAGTCTTTTAAATAATTTTATCGCCATTCAAGTTAGCGGAGGGCTAAACTGGAAGCTAGCCACCTCGGCCGGCTGATGTCTCTAATGCGCTTGCGCTATGGGCCTCACGATGTGGAAGCTATGAGGAAGATCCGGCTAATTTACTACGATGGAAGTCAAACCTTTTTGGCTTCATGTGCCACTAAGCAACTTTCATAGGAATGAACGTGGTCCAAGCCTCTGACACTGTATCGAGTTGTCTTTATACATCCATGGTTCCAAGGCTGGGCTTGATATAGCCCAGGTCTAATAGAAAAGCTCAGGGAAGCGACTGTGCTCTTTAAAAGAGGTTGGGGAAGTTAATCCGATGTACGTGTGACAAAACACCCACTTAGTCTCCGCCCTTGAAATCTTTTCTCTTGTAAAACGGAAACATATTATTTGAAAACACTTTTGATAAAGCATAAATCTCACCTTTGTGTCACTGGTTTAATTTTTTTTTCAAGTGTGGAATGGGCCCAATGTTCCCCATGGTGGCCGTTAGGGGAAAACATAAACACTACAATTGCGGTTCTCACAACCCGTCAAGTACCCATGGGTGTTCCACACCCTCAGGGGGCAGTAATTATCCCATCACGGCTTAGTGCATCACAGTGAGGCGAAGAAGACTCCAAACTAGGGGTTAGGCTAGGCTCTATAGTTCATACTTGACCTTGGAAATAAAACAAGCTCTGCTGATGAAGAGCATGCGGTATGGTAAAAAGCTCCAGGAAAAGTGAGTAAGTGGACCTTAAGTTAAGATTGTTTTGTCAATTTCTCGAATTGTGTGGATGCGGCAATATGCTAATCACGCAATGACCACACATGTGTCCCAAAATAACATCACATAAATCATTAATATCAGTCTTTTGACTTTGCCTTTGCGACACTTAAGTAGGCCTAAATCAGTGATGTATTTGAAACAAAACAGGAAGGCATGTCAGCACTACCTTTGTAGCTGGGTGCTGGTGACCTTATTAGAGTGTCTACTAAACCCATAGGGGCCTCTGGGTGGTTAGAGAGGCGGCAGGTGTTTACCTATAGCCACAGCTGACAGGGGCTTTCATAACACAGCCTGATCACTTCGCCTTTGTTCTATCAACTTTTTCAGAGGGGAACTTGACGGTTGAGTGGAAAAGGGGGAGGTGGGAGAAAAAGTTCCCCTCAAGCCACTTTTTCTTCCCCAGCAGTAAATTCTTTCATGGTGACTGAGGACTTAGCAGCCAGGGCCCCTCATTTATCTGAAGGAGGACGGACACATGCATTTTCTGTGGCTCGTTCATCCTCAGGTGTGTTAAACCCATCAAGGGTTTTCTTGTGAGCCAATAGCAGCAAGGATTTCCATTTGTTATTAACAGTCCATTTTCCTTACCACCCTAACCCTCTAGAAGGTAAAAAAGTAGATGAGTCATAATGTTTATTATGACACTCAACGCTGGTTGCCACCCGCCATAACACATAAAAAAGAAGATGCAGTAACTAGCAAGCTTTTAGTTAGTTTTTAGCTAGCTATCTTTTTTTCAAATTTCCAATATGTATTGCGATAGTATCGTTATCGTGAATTATTTTGGACATGATAATTGTATAGTGAAAATCTGACATTGTGACAACCATGCAATAGACATTTCAGTATGACGTATTATTATCGTTATCATTGTCATTATTATTTTAGTTTACACCCATATCATGCTCCCTCTTTTCTTTGTAATTATTGGTTTATGTCAAATATGTGGAAACTATTCCAGGCATGTTAGATATGCCTACAGTACTAGTGTATGTGAGGGTAAGGACATTCATTATTTTGCAATGCCTACTTGTCAGCGTAAGTCATCTAAGGTCATAGATTAGTTTAAAGTAGTGTTGTTGTTTTTTCACTTGGGGTCAACAGAACAAGGTACATAACATAGGAACTCCTGAGGGAAATATCTGGCTCTTTAGCTGCTAAATGCTCCACTATGTTCACCAAAACAGTAAAGTTGTGGGAGGAAAAACCAGCACAATGAACTGAAAAACGTTACAACACTCTCAAGAAATGAGGGGACCTGCAGAGTTGGGTGATCATTTCCTGTGGGTTCGTCACTACAAATGACTACTTTCACATACAAGTAGTCATGTGATCCATTGTTAATACAGAAATATGGATTAGTGCAGCTTTAATGTTGGTGTTGTCAGTTGACAACTAATTTCATAAAGTGTATTTTTCAAACTGGTTTATAAAGATACATTTTAACTTTAACATGAAGTTCTACAAAATTGCAGTTGCAAGGTCATATCCTGACAACAAACCACATGTTACAATGAGTCACTGTGCACATAGGGCTCAGTTTTCCTTAATGGCAGATGCCTCTGTTAGACATCGGTGACAAACGCTGCCTTTCCAGCCAAGGGAAAGCAAAGGGACTGTGGTGTCCATCACCACTTCACTCATCTGCAGCCCTTGCAGAGCTTGAATCCACAGAGAGGAAAAAAAAAATCTAAAAGGGAAAAAACACTGCCAGCAGGCAGCAGGATGCACATGGCCCTGAGAAGGATGGCTGGTTGGGTCCAGGAAATGGAGAGAGAAGGAGAGGAAGGAGTGATTTTGGATCACAGCTGTGTTCGGATTGAAAAACCCCTGTTTTGAATCAGAGAGAGACATTTTGTTGTTCTTTTCCCAGACCAAAAGAGAAGGAAGAGCACAGTTTGCCACAGCAACGGTTAAGTGCGGTTGTGGTGGTGACAGCTGTGCAATCAGCATTTCACCTATCACCAGTCCTCATGTTGTTTTCATGTCTAAGAGACCTTAATAAAGAGTGAAAATCAAATCAGGTTCTTTCTTGTCAATAACATTTGTTTTATGTCTATAAATTATCTTTTGGTTGATACAGCATCTTTGACATTTCTCAGATCGTTTCACTGAGCGAGATAACCAAACTTTAACTTTCTTTTGAATTCCAGTGTAGGCAAGATTTGTGAGTCATATTGCAAGAATGCATTCATCAAATGCGCTCACCTCAAGTGACATTGTTTTATAGGTTGTCAAATATATGAAATCCTTAGTCAAACAATGACAATGTCAGGTCAGGGAGCTGATGAAAAACCTGTAAGGTTTGCTCTGTGACAGTTCATTAACAACAGGAGCTCTTGCTGACGTCAGTAGCATACCAGGAAGTCCATTTTATGGTCTGAATAATATTACTAATAGTTTGGCAAATCATTGTAGCTCTGTTAGTTATTTAGGCAGTTCCTGGAGGTCAATGTGACAAGCAAACGGTTTTTATAAACCTAAGACATGTTTTATTCCATTTGCTCAAGTTTCCATTGTGCAAATCTAAAGACACACACTGAAATTTTGACACAACTTCTTCCTCTTTATAATTCCTCTTTTATTTTTGTAGATATATAACGTTACATTTATATTTTAATGTCATGTTGCTGTTGTGTCGCTTTAATTTGTAAAACACTTCTTGACTGAACTTGAGACTTGAGTTGTTGGGTCACTTCATATCAAGTTTTTCACTACCTGATGGATGTCAGCCATCAAGTATTTACTCTCCTTTTCGCTCTGTTTCGGACTCCACCATCTGTCTGTCTGCTGTGTACAGAGCAGTGGGTTCAGAGGTTATTTTATTGGAAATCAGTGAGGGGTTTGGAGAGCATGTCAGCAAATGTGCCAAAAAAAAGAGCTAAAAGAGGCTAAAAATCTAACGCACATTGTGCAGAAGTGAGTGTTAATGTCATTTTCTGTGAATATCAAAAATATTGATTACCAGTAATGCAGTTTAGAGTAATTAATTAGGGATGAAGAGTTAAGCACAGTGGTATGCTGTGTGGTCTGAAACAATACAAAGTTACAATGGCAATAGTGCATTGTTATTTAGCAAACAAAGTAGCCTTGTGTTACCTGTTTGTTGTGTAGTTGTTCTACAGTACAGTCATAGCAACAAGTAACAATAAGAGTAGAAACAGAGGTGATAGCGGCAGTTAAACAGGGTAAGTAGTTATAATACAATGCAATAATAGTAGGACTAAGTTCTACAGTTTAATTGCCTTTGAATCGTTCGTGTGATAGATGATACCTTGGGTTTTTCGACGATGTACAATGTGCTTCAGATTGGGCATTAACAAAATTGTTTTTATGGGTCTTCAAAAGGTCTTTCTTCAGCTCCGGCACACTGTATGAAACGAAGAAAGTCTCCTCTTATGTAATCGGTTTTGTGTAAAGTTGTTGATGTGAATGTCTCTGGAAAAGTAAGGTATGTGTTTAACAGTGGCAGAAAGAATCTAAGTATATTTACTCAGGTACTGTACTTACGTGAATATTTCCATTTTCTGCCACTTCAATACTTCCACTCCACCACATTTCAAACTTCGTTTATCTGACAGCTGTAGTTATCAGTAACTTTACAGAACAAACACATCATCAGCTTATAAAATATGGTTCATTGTTACAGAATAAAGTAGCCAGCATTTATATGTTGTTCAAATTAGCGCCATCTCAATATGCTTTACACATGAATATCACTAATCCAATAATAAAGTATATGTGATAATATAACGGAAATGGTCCATTTTGAATAAGAAGTACTTTTTCTTTTGATATAATACAAGATGATAAGTAAATGTTGCTAATAATAATGATGTACTGTAACAATTTGAATGCAAGACCTTCACTTGTAAGGGAGTAAATTATATTTCACCTGTTTTACACAACAGGAAACAGCTGACTGAGGAAGAAAAATCAACAGAGTAAGGGAGACTATGGAAAAAAGTTTGGATCTGCAATTAGAATACTTCATGCAGAGTTAAAGCTATCACTTAGGACATTAAAGTCATGTCCTCAGTATTGTTTTAGGGAAATTGGGGGTTTTAATGACCTAAGGAGGAGAATGCATTCCACAAATACCCAACAAATTACACATGGTGAGTTTTTAAACCTGATGCAGATACTCTTTTAGAGTCGGAATTCTACATTTTTTATTATTGTTGTTGTTGCTGTTTTAGGCCAAAAGCGTGAATTGAATAATATTTATTCACCCTATTTCTGGCATTGTGGGGAAGGCGTTGAAACAGCATTTAAACAGCATTTAGACAATCATGTAGTCAGATTAAAGCTGCAAACAATATATTTTAACAGTTAACTTAACACTGAAAAAAGTGTGATGACGTTACAGATTTTACACAGGAGTTGGGGGGGGGGGGGCTTTTTGGAAGTTGAAGTGTTAGAGCCCAAACATAATAGCATAGGCTAATTGACGCCCGTTTGCCACATGATGTCCAGTAAGGAACAACAATAAAACATTTGTTTTTTCATCCCACACACTTCAGTGATGTAGAAGAAACAAAAGAAATCCAATCGTAGCTTGTCTTAGGGCTTATTGTAAACCTATAATGGAGTGAATGCTTGTGGAGTATATAGGTCCTGTGCATAGGCCTGCACGGCGGGCGGACTCTCTCCTCCCTGTTCATTCGTCGCCCCGTATGAATGCGCTCTACGCAACTGCAGCCGTGCCTTTAAGAGCGGATCTCAGCGAGGGAGTGAGAGCGGTCCTCAGCAGCACCGAGCCGGGCCACGAAACCTGCCAACTCTCTGCTGGTTTCTCACGACACTATTTGCAATAAGACGTTTTCGATGGAAACGATTATTTTATCATTTTGTCCAAAAGCCGAACAGACGTAAGCTCAAGCCAGTCCACTTTTCTGGGCCCAATTCTCGGCGTTTTATTGGTTTATTGTCACCAAGGAACAACCGCAGATCGTCTAAAGCACAATTGAAAATGTAAGTGGGCTCTTCTTTTAACATTTCATCATTATAGGCTAGATTAACAGTTTCGCGCGATTCTCATCTGACTTGGTCGAGGATCTGCGCGTTAAGGTGTCCGACCGTCCGTCAGTCTCACAACTCAAAATCTTAAAACTCTTGAAGTGACTCACCAAGATTGGAAATTAAGTGCAATTAAGATCTCGCCCCACTTCAAAAGAGCTCGTTTCAGGAAAAACAAGAACAAGAAGGAGTAAAGATTAAGCATGTGAGAATTCCCAAATTTCAAGATGATGCTGTGGATATTATGTAGGTATTTTAATAGCAGGATGTAAAAAAAGGGGGGGAAAAAGAATATGAAATTGAATGAAAGTTAAGGATTTCAACTTGCATGCGAATTTAAGTGAAATTATCAACAAGTGTTTTCATTATCAACAAGTGTAACTGACGCTGTAGACTGAATTTCGTTAAGATGACTTTTTCTATCTGTTTATTTATTTATTTTTTTGCCAAGGATTTACCTTGTTTGTGGTTATTGGGGGAAAACTCTCCTTCAAAGGTAGCGGGCCCCACATGGGAGAGTCTCTGTGGTCGTGACTGCCAGGAGCCCTTGCATGACACCGTGGAAATGTGAGAATTTGAAGTGCCAGGGGTTACGTCACTTTCCAAGTACATTCCACATGTTCTTCCAGAAGTGACACAGGTGAAATAAAAAGTGACTGTGACTATGTTACTAACTAGAGAAAACAACATATCTCTGCTTTGTTTTAGGGGAAAACACAATGGTGAAGCCACTGCAGCACATAGGGAGGAAACAGACAGATTGCCATCTGTCTTTTTATGCAACGCAATTGTATGATGAGTGCGCAAATATTTGTTAAAAAGTGCACAGTGACCATACAAGGTTTCTCATTTATTTTTTTTTTATTCTGAAAAATTAAATAGAGAAGCGTTTTTATTCAAAAAAATAAATGCCAACCTTCCCTTAGGCATTGCTTTGCTTTGCTGTCCATACATGCAGGTATTCTTCTGTTGGTAATGTAAACATGTGGTTTAACCTCTAAGGGATAATGTATTAAATGTTGTGCATTTCCACCTCCACTTTTATTCCTATTCATCTATTAGGTTTTAAATTGTTTGTAATTCAAAATCGCGTACGTCCATGGTATCAATGAAAAACTACTCTGGGCTTTTATGTAGTGTGTTATTCTTACTCCTAGACCTATCACAGTTAAATTCCTTCAGGGTAATGACTAATAATGAGACTAAGAATAATGTCCAACCTTTTAAAGAAAAATAAAACAAACAAAAATAATTATAACATTTACTAATGTTTGATCCCATGTTTCTAATGTTTAAGCTCATTGTTTGAAACTCAAATACCTTATTAATGTATGTGAACTCAGTCAAAACATTCCAACATGATGTTAATACAATTCAATATTTAGTTTTCTGTCTATCAAACGGTATTTGAGTTAGATGTTGTTGCCATAACTCTTGACTGGCGTCTGTGATCTTTGTGTTCACCCAGGATGAACAACAGAGATCGCTGGAGGGTGTACAAGAGGGTGAGTGTCATGTTTTTCCTGGCTGTCGTGGCGCTGACTGTTGTCCAGAGAGGGAGCATCAATATGGGGGCTCCCTTCGAACTCGGGAGGCAGCCTCGCATGGATGCCTCTCAGGGAGCGGAGCCTGGAACTGCTCTGGAAGAGAAAACTGACTTGTACCTGGGGATGAAAGGCTTCTGGAAGGCTAGCAAACACCAGCCAGTGCCTAAAGCTCCGGCCACCACACAGGAGCCCAGAATCACTGAGGACAGCAGACCCAGAACCTGGGACGTAACTAGCTCCAACTGTAGCGCCAACCTCAACCTCTCAAGTCAGGACTGGTTCAGGAGCCTGGAGGAAAATTTCAAGCAGTTCATGCTTTATCGACACTGTCGTTACTTTCCCATGCTGCTCAACCACCCAGAGAAGTGCACAGGGGACATATTTTTGCTCATGGTAATAAAATCTGTGGCCACCCAGCATGACCGCAGGGAGGTCATCCGAAAAACCTGGGGCAAAGAGCAGGCGGTTGATGGCAAGAGGATAAAGACCCTTTTCCTTCTTGGTAAACCCTCCAATGAGGCAGAGAGAGCAAACCATCAGAAGCTAGTGGAGTACGAGAACTACATCTACAGGGATATTCTCCAGTGGGACTTCCTGGATAGCTTCTTCAACCTCACACTTAAGGAGACTCACTTCCTCAAGTGGTTCCACATTTACTGCCCCAGTGTACGCTACGTCTTCAAGGGGGACGATGACGTCTTTGTCAGTGTGGAGAACATCTTTGAGTTTCTCGAAAGCAGCAACCATGCAAAGAACCTGTTTGTGGGGGATGTTATTTTCAAGGCTAAGCCCATTCGTAAAAAGGAAAACAAATACTACATCCCCCAGGCTCTGTATGATAAGACACACTACCCTCCATATGCAGGTGGAGGGGGCTTTCTGATGGATGGGACCCTGGTGAGGAGGCTTCACTGGGTGGCAGACACCCTGGAGCTCTACCCCATCGATGATGTCTTCTTGGGCATGTGTCTGGAGGTGCTTCAGGTAACTCCTATAAAACACAACGCCTTCAAGACGTTTGGCTTGGTGAAAAATAAGAGCAGTAAGTTGAACAGAGAACCCTGTTTCTTTAAGAGCATGATTGTGGTGCACAAGCTGCTCCCGTCGGACCTCATGCACATGTGGAATCTGGTCAACAGTGACCTGGTCTGCTCGCAGAAAGTGGAGATCCTATAGCTAGATGGGAACACCAGGTAAGGACAGCACCAACAAGCTGAGCTGCACCTCGGTGAATACTAGTATGATGCGTGAGAGGCAAACTCGCGAGTAAACTCCTTTATGTGGAGAGGGACCGTGGACAATATTTGAATTTGGTGTTTGTGTAGTAAAGCAATTTTTTGAGGCTTATCCTCAAAGGTCAAGTAAATTATATAGAATTTTTAATTGTCGACTTAGACTTGTGTATTTATATTGGCATTCTGAAGGACTCGCTGTCAGCATGCAGATTCAGAGACAAAGGCTGAGCTGCTAAACCATTTGGCACACTAAGGAGGACAATGACTCGCTCTACAATTACAGGCTTTTTGTTTTGTATAATATTCTGTTGTGTGCCCTGTCACAACATTTTTGACAGGTCGCCAACCCCCCCTCCTCCCGTGGTCATCACCTATTTTTATTCTTCTTTCCTCCTTTGATACGGTGGATGTTTTCCATTGGTCAGGAACCCAGGAGCCTTGTGGCAGTGATCTGCCACCAAATCACCAATGACAGCGAACCCATGAATGTGAATATGATTAAATAATGTAGGGCAACATGTATTGCGAGGACAAGTGGTAAACAAAACCATGAATAAGTGGTTTGTGGTAGCATGTTGTGCTTTCATATAGGTCAGAGGGAAATAATGTTTGGTTTAGTTTTATCTTTAAAACAGAAGGGCAATTAGTATTAGTGGGTGCCCTGGAGGCTTGGGTTCAAAAGCCATTTCTCATGCTGCACAGGCTGTATTTATGCTAGCATTCTGGATTTGTGTGCAAGTGTTGCAAATTGCCTTCACTTGGACCAGTGTGGCATGCTGCAGTGGCTTCAAATGGCTTCAAGTAAGAGAAAGAAACAACTCGCTCTACCTCAGTGATTCGGTCAAAAAAAACAAATTAACTACTATTTTCATCATTGGTCACCTTTTCTACTGCAAGTGTAACCATGATACCATTATCTTCATATTCAGTACATGTTCCTAAAGTAAGATTTTAATCAATTTGTGTATCATAGAGGTCCTTGGACTCATTTTTTGGAATGTGACTAACTTGATGTGGATGTTTACAACTCCCATACTACTGGAAACTTTAAGGAAATGTCTAAACTTGTTATGTGTATGTTGTCTGTGGATTTGAATGTGCTGATATACTTGACATGAATTTGGTAGAGGGTTTATGACACTGTGAACTAAAACTTTTGCTGGTACGAGTATCTGACGAGACATATTAATTTTATCGTCCCCCAATACAAGGGGCTCTTCTTTTTAATTTAAAGCATCAGATGAGGATACTAATGGAATTTTCAATGATTATAAAGCCGAATGTTGTGGGTCTAGGTGTCTAGGTGATGTAAATATAAAAACCCAAATGTACCTAGAATGTCATTTATAAATAAAGATCTTGACAATACAGTTGTCTTTGAAAATCTTTCCTAGATTGGCTGTTTTTGTGTTTGGCCTTGTCAGCATCACACGTCTATGTGAAAATCCATATCAAGTCACCCAACAGTAGTGGCCAGTGTTGTTCACATGTGGGTATCAGTTCCGCAACTAAACAGTAAAGGAAAACATGTCCATGAAAGTAATAAGGTTGTAATCAAAACCACATATTGTGTACCTGCCTGTGATATGATGTCAAAGATGTCCCTAGTGTTATTCATACACTGTTTGGATATCAAAGACTCTGCATTACTGCATCGTAACGTTCACAGAACATCTATTTTGGTACCAAAAAGAAATATTACACAACTTTCTCCAATAATCTTTTGTTATTTGGTACAGGAAACATTCTCACAGCCTATTTTGTGGTTTTTTTTCAGAAAGCAATGTACGTGCTCTGGACACAGTGTGACATTTCATGCTGTTTATATTAAGTGTCCCTGTCAAATGTGTGTCTTTTCACGGGGGAGAGAAATGTGCGACTTATACCACCAGTTAACAGTGGAGATACTGTTTAGAGCTTTATGTTAGCCCAAAAACACAAACAGTGCATCACAGAACAAAACAAATACCATCCTGTTGTTCTTTACTATCTTTTTCAGGACAGAGACAAAATTGCGCAAAGCTTAAGAAGGTTTATCTTTCAACTGCCCGCTTTGTTAAACAGAATGTACAAGTGCTATGGAGTCAAACCGCTGAAGAAAATGAGCTGAATGATAGCTTTTATCGCACATTCATCAGTGTGGTTTACTCACTATGTCCTGACAATGTACTTATCGTTTACTATCAGTAGTTAAGTTGCCACTGAACATCGCAGAGGCTGTTAAACCAAAAATTAAGAACAGGAAGAAGCAATTGTGTATGTGAAGATATTTTATTAGCAGCTGTAAAAGCTGTTGTTTGGGGTCCTGGGGGTGCAGGCACTGACAACATGGGGGTGTGAATGGGGTATGACAAGTAACATTTCTGCTCAGTGTTCTTATGTGAAAAAGGAACCACATTTTACTTTCATTTAACAACTGGGTGGAGCTAGAGAACAGATGTTGTGTAATATGAATCAGTAAACAAGCGATCTCAATGATACCTGATTAATTAAAGGTTATATGTCCCTTGGCGTTTCCTCTAGCACCAGTATGACATTGTGGTTTTGAGTGACATATCTCAACTATTTGATGGGTTGCAGTAAAATCTGATACACATATTCATGTCCCCTCAGGACGGAATTTCATATTTTTTGGTGATGATCAATGACCAATATTTTGGCTGTTGACCAAATACCTGCAACTTTAACGACTTTCCCCATGTACTTTGTATTTAATGCTAATTAGCAAATGTTACCAGGCTAACAAACTAAACTGGCAACGATGGCGAACATAGCCTCACAGAGCCGCTATAGCTAGGCTGTAATATCTTAATCTTGTTATTCATCATATAGAAATATAAATATTGGTCTCATATAGCACAGAGGACCTGTGTGCTAGTTATCTTTGCAAATTAAATAATAAAGATAATATTGTATTTGAACACAAAAAAATATTACCTTAGAGACATGGCTGTAAATGACTCTGTCAAATCATTATTTTGAAATGTCTTTGTGATAAAACATGTGTTCACTGTCTGTAATAACTACAATCCTGTACTGTAAGCAGGTCCTGAGTAAGTCATTGGGATGCACCAAGTTTCAATGGTCAGTGTGCACTGTATGTGTGTGTTTTCATGAGTCATGTCTCACTTCCTCAAAACCTAAAACCCACAGTCAACAGAGGTACGAGTAAAGGACAGTTCCATTCAAGGTCTGGAGCCACAATTGTTGCTCCACTATAAAGTAACAGGTGCATTGTGAACTGGAAGCAGCCGAGGCCAGACTCACTCAGTCTCTCCATCCACCCTGAAGCACTGCGCCGATCAGCAGTCTCCGGTGTTCACGGACATCTTTAACACCTCACTGGAGACATGCCATGTGCCAGCCTACTTCCAATCCTCCACCATCATCCCCATCCTCCAGTCCATCCTCACCTCCTCCAATACCATCTGGTACGCTGCTGCCACTGCCGAGGACAAGGGCAGACTCCAGCGTATAATTTGCTCTGCTGAGAAGGTTATTGGCTGCAATCTACCTTCCCACCTGCAACCCTCCAGGGCCCTGAGCCGAGCAGGAACGATTGTGGCTGACTCCTCCCAACCTGGACACAAAGTGTTTCAGACGCTACTAAAACCAACACCACACGCCACACGAAACAGTTTCTTTTCCTCTGCAATCGGCCCGGGACCCCCACTGACTCATTATCCCCCCCTCTTTTTTAGTACAGTAATACAGTACAATTCTGCACATTCCGTTGTAAATATGTTGCACATTCTGTAATTTAAATAACATGTCGTCATATTGTACATATTCTATTCGATAATTAGTATTCCTGGCTTTGCCTTGCTTAGTACTTCCATTCTTGTGTGCACTGACGTGATAGTGAGCTGCTGTTACAAAGAGTTTCCCCTCAGGGATTAATAAAGTATTTATAATATTCTTTAATATCTTGTTAATTTTTATAGTTATGACTCTTGACCCTCAGTAGACCTGCAGCTTTATGTTTCTTTAGACTTCTTCATAATTCTATGTTTACTGTTGTGCACCAAAAATACCAAAGAAATGTCCCAATGTATGTGTAAACCTACTTGGCAACAAAGCTGATTCTGTTTCTGAAACGGCCAAGGTGACTAAAAACAAAACACTGGCTTTGTGGCTTTGTGGCATCCATCTAGTGTAAATCTCCCACTACAGTGATGAAATCTGACTGTATGCCAGGAGACATCCAGCTTTCCAACCTGCCTGCAGACCAGGAGCTGCATATTTGTTGACACTAATTGGAGGAACCTTTTGATGTCAGCAGGGTGAATGGGTGGGCTGAAGGGGCTGCAATCTTTCACACTAGCCCTCTATTTTCTTCAAAGGCCTCTGGAGCAGGATCATTGGCATGGCTAAAGATGGTGGCTGCTTGGGCTAAAATTAAACATTCCTCAACCTACAGGGCTGCTCACTATTAAACTCTCTATCAGCTCAGGCATCACAGAACATCTCATGCAGTACCAGTTACTACAAATCATGCATACTGTTGATTACATTACCACTGATCACTTAAGTGTTCACAGAATTAATTAATTAATTACAGAATGCTTTACATCCAATAGTATAGTATAGTATATTGGATGGATTCCACACATATTCCAGTTTCATGTTGATTTTTGTCCTGTACAGATACAAATGACAACAAATGGCTGCCTGGATGAAAGGACACAATTTTAAACAAAATAAAAAGTACACAAGCATGCAAAAACCTACATGAAGTTTACAAAATCCCCCTCAATGCACATCCAAATTTCACTAATTAACTCGTTATATCTCATTTGTTTAATCTGACAGACAAGTGTAAAAATGACATTTTTACAGACGGTTGTGTGACTATTTGTTGGCTGGGCACAGTTAAAAAAAACAATATGCAAAGTATCAACCCAGACATGTTTGTGTGTACATGTGACTTAACCAAGACAGTTCAGTCACCGCATGAAGGAACTACATCTCAAAGGGCCTGAGATGAAAACTGACATCTCATCACAGGTGGTGACATTATGCGAATACAAATATGGATATCACTGTAAACATCAGACCCAATGTTCTTCCAGCATACATTTTGCAAACCACTTGCAGACTTGTAACGCGGTCTGAAATTGACATAACGGCAGAGAATAAGCTTTATAAAGGTCTCAAAGATCGCTCTAATTTCAGCTCAAACATGAGCATTTGGTCTGAATCTGATCCATGACATTGGAAATGATAAAAGTCTTTGTATAAGGGTGTAACAGCAGCACTAAAGATGTACGCGAATTGATGAAATCAAGCAGAGTATGTTCTTCGCGATTATGTACATCCAGGAAATGTAAAGAACATAAATTCTTATTCGTATGCTCACTCAGCAGACAAGGACGGTGTAATCACTGACTCCCCACGTCACGCTGGAAAAGAGACCAAGGCAACAGGACTTCATAGTGCATCTGTGCTATAGGACACCATGGACCTGAAAAGATCCATTGTGAGGACTCTGAGCAGTATACTCCCATTTAAAGAGGGCCCTATTTAGACCTGCCACTAAACAAATGAGATAAAGTATCAGTCCCTGGCCTCTCCTCTTCACAATGTCCTATTGACTCAGTCACACTTCATCATAACGGTTTCATGATTAATGGTTTGACATTTATCAGTCAAAAATGCTAATCTAGAGGGTAAAATCTCAACACCCTCACCCTCCCGAATCATATTCTCTACTTACATCATCACTTTGAAACAACTTTTATTTTACTGATATATATCACTGAAGCTCATGTTAACACTACTACATCAGTGTGGATGATACAAAGAAAATACAATAAAAAACCCTGCAGGAAAGCACTCCGAGACAGAAAAGAAAGCACACAGGTCATTCTAGACGGCTGACATAACGCCACAGAGAAAAGCTAGCACGACCTCTGTCACTGTTCAAGGGGTGGGGGGGGCAGCAAATCTCTAAATAGAGGTATTCAGTGGTGCCATCATCAGTGCCTCCCGCCCAAGCAACTTCAGAAACAAAGATCCCTGTTCAGCTACCAGGGCCTCACGACGACAGCGTACTGCTGTCCCCTGTCTGGTAGCGTGACTGACAAGAGACCCAGCAGCTCAGGGTCACTGTTAATCAAGTCACAGTAAGTCCTGTTGCCAGTGAGAAATCAAAAAGCATTTTTGGTGCAGGGGTGTCTCACAACGCACTGTCAATATATACACCACTCGTATCTTTTTCCCCCCACATGCTTATCTGTATATCATTTTTATTGTTTAGCTTTGTTGTCCTTGTTTTAGCAGTTAGTCTGTTTTCTAGTCCATTTGTTGTGTACATATTCTGACTGCCACAGGAAACTGCAGTTAAATTCCCTCCATGCCTAAGCATACTTGAGCAATAAACGGACCGAGTCTGATTGTGAAGGTTCTGATAATGTTGTTGGCCATTTCAAAACCCTAGTCATTTTCAGCATGTGGTGAGATTTGCTTTTTATGCTGCTACAGTTTTAAGACAAGAACTCATTTACTGCAGTTTCATAGCCCTCTCTCAGCTATGGATTTTCAGCTAAGTCGTAGAGGCATCACTGAAACAGCATAATTTGCCAAACAATGGCACAAACACTACAGTTTATATATGCTCTAAATTTACATTTACTAGGAGGTTCAAATTTAACATGTTTAAAGTTAAGTGATGTGAGAGCCCCTTGCAGCTTGGTGGTTTTTGGACTGCCACAACTTTTCAAAGCAGTTTAGGTTGAGACCAGTGCCTTCACCCCCATTTTCCTGGCTAGTTGTGGGATTTGAATAGGCAAAGCTCTACTAACAAATCTGCATCCCAAAACAGTTTTGTGAGTAGCCTTTATCAGATTCTGGAGAATGACATGCAACACTCCATAGCTGTCAGGGCCCTCTTTGTTAACCTCATGTCTGTCAATGCCCAATTTAGCATCATTTGCACAGTGCATGTGCAAGTACTCTGTACTAGGACTCATTACATGAGCAGGCTATGTGATATGACTGCCACCTGGTGGGAAAATGTAGCTTTTTCTCAGCCAACTGAACAGTTCTGTAGCATTTTTATGAACAAAAAACATAGATAAGGTTAAATGTAAGTTGTTACTCATAGAACCAGTTATTTTCTTAGGCTTACAAATATGGGATTTAAAAAAAAAAAAAAAAAAAACTATACATACACAGTCAACAGGTTATGTATTTTGTCCATTCCCATTTATCTGAACTGGTTTGGACAACAATGTGACACCTTTCAACATAATGCAATACAATCCAACAGCACCATAAACATCCACAATTACGTGAGTTGAAACAACTTAGGCATTACAGATTTTGACAAGCTTCACAAAGGTAGCATTTATTGCAGGGATGTTGTATTGCATTGCATTAGATGCAGTTAGCTGCATTAAATAAAGTAACGCAGTAGAATACCATATTTGGCAACTGTTCAACAATGAAACTGATTCCTATTTAATATTTCACACCTGTGGGACCCTGCTGATAAATATTCAATGCTTCAGATTGCCATGGGTGCAATGAGGACAGACATTTAAAAATCACCACCTACAAGATTTTATTTTATCACGTGAAAATCCTAAGATTTTCAGATGGGAAAAAAATTAGTCAATGCACTACAAATATTTTATGTTACACAGATAAGAGGCCTTTCATCCTCAGACACTGACTGTGCCCCACCAAACAAACATGACAGAAAATCTTTGCCATATTCTTAACACCCAACTCTAGAGCATTGACTCAAATCTTCTATCAAAATATGCTTTGCACATTACAGTAAAACATGGCACCTAAAGCAAACTAAATGACAAAATAAAAACAAAAACATATGGATACAAGTGTATTTTGTTTTGTTTTTTTACAAAAGGTAAAATGAAATCATACAAACTGTTTAAATTTACACAATGTATCTGACGAAGACAAGCGTATTTTTCACAGCAAACTTGTTTGCCAGACCCTTTCCATTTGACTCCTTCAGAAAAGCAAGTAAGCTAATGAGGGCGAGAGGTGCAGAGGTTTGCATTAGGGACATTCAGTACTAACATGTAGCACTTGAGCTGAGAAGGTCAAAAGGCGAAGGTTTGAGGGTCTAAATAAAGGGCTAAAATGCCCGTTAACAGTTAAATATATATCAATGACGCTTTCTGGAATGTCCAAAAGCTCTGAAAAGTGATGAAACCAGAGTCCATTCAAAAAGTAAAACAGATTAAGGATTTAGTCATCAAACTTGATTTTCTTCCCCTGGGGTTTGGCTCCAAATCCACCACCTCCTCCTCTTCCTCCTGAAACGAGAACAGAAGCAACTTAGTTGAACTTGATGATGCTGGCTGGTAAACTAACTAAAAATATCCAGAGAACTCTGCTTTGACCCTGAAGAGCAAAAGTACGATCCAGTAAAAACTAAAAAAATCTATTGCATTTGAACATGCATTAAAGTTAGTTGACCCCTTAACTTTTGCCATGGTATTTAAAGCCGTTTTCTGATTATGAAAACAATCATCCCAGGACATTATTGCCTTCCCCCCCCATTTCAACAACTAAATGTTAGCAGCTGTTCCTTTATGCCAACAACACATCTCCTTTACCTCCAAAGCCACCACGTCCGCGTCCACCTCCACGAGGGCCGCCCCTTCCTCCTCGGCCACCACCTCCTCGGCCGCCGAAGCCGCCAAAACCACCACGACCTCCTCTGCCACCACCACGGCCGCCAAATCCACCACCACCACGACCTCCACGGAAGCCGCCTTCACCCTTGGGCTTGGCGTAGTCCAGGGTCACCTTGCTGCCATCGATCTCGCCATCATCCATGGCCTCCTTGGCTGCCTTGCAGTCCTCCTCGTTATCAAAGTCAACAAAGCCAAAGCTGCAGGGAAAGTGAGAAAGGGCTTAGTTTTTCCTCACTGAAAGTAACATGGAAACTCTGAACTGATTTTAGTCAACTAAAACAGGAATTCCTACCAACATAGTGCCCCAATCAAATCCGATTGTATTTCACAAGACATTAACTTCTAATCACCCATATTACTGTGATTGTTTCACATCAGACATGGGCAACTACCACTAAAGGTAGCTGCCTGTTAAACTGCGAGTTTGCTCTACTTCTCATGCGAATCCATACACTGTCACTGCTGGACAGAGCGGTGCTCACGAGAAGACTGAACAGCCAGAGGGAAAATGTACAACTTTACAAACGTACCCCTTTGATGACCCTGTCTCTCTGTCTGTGACTATCCTGGCTGCTGCAGCGCCCTCAAACGCATCCCTAAGGGTCTGATCTGTTGTGTCCTCAGAGAGACCCTTGACGAAGAGGGTTTTTGTTGGACCTGGGAGCAAAGAGAAACCATCATTAAAACTATGGCTTTTAGCTATTACAATGATCATCATAAGCACATACCAGATCAGGACTTGACTATCTTTGAATCGTCACAGAGTTTCAGAAGGTTGTGTTTTCATCACATCTGGCCATGCTGACAGAGCGAGCGCAAAACTCACCTGGTAGCCCTACTGTACCTTCAAGTCTTGGAATAATATGCAAACAGACCACTGTTCAATTTCACATCGGTAAACTTTGAAGCCCTACCTGAGTTTCCTCTGCCTCCTTCTCCCCTGCCACCGCTGTTCTGGCTGTACTCCAGACGGATTGACCTGCCTTCAATGTCTGTGTTGTTGAGGTTTTCCAGGGCATCCTTAGCATCATCTGTGCTCTCAAACTCTACAAAAGCAAAACTAAGGAAAGACGCACAACATTAGGGAAGTGTTAACACTTACTGACTCAGTTGCTGGGGTGAATAGCATAACCATGGTTTAGTGGTAGAAATTCAAGTCTTAACTCTTGTTTACTAAACCAGCTGCTATTAAGTTGCCCAATTGCTCATTTAGACATTTTTACATGTTGCACAGCAGGCAGGCAACACCCTTAAGAGGGTATCGGGTAAGCCAGTTCTAACTCTGCATTGACTCTGCTTCTCGTGCGAATCCATGCAGAATCATGGGTAAGATTAAGAGGAGCTCATGAGAAGGTGTAGCAGTTTGAGATTTAATGCTCGAGTTTTAAGGACAAAAAATGACCCTCCATAGAAAGAAAATCTTCTTGGACCTAATACAGTTGTCATATGCCACACAGACACTTACCCTTTAGGTCTGCCATCTCTCTGTGGAATCCTTATAGAGACCGCCTTCTCAAATGTGGATTGAAGGACTTCCTCTGTGGCACTGAAGGCCAGATTATTCACTACCAGCGTTTTACTTGCTGAACCTGCCCCTACAGAGAGAGAAGCAAGAATGGAAAATGGTGGACAAATCCCAAGTAGAAGCATTTTCTTTGATATCCTGGACCAGAGCAGTAGTTTAGTACTATCTTGCAAGATCTTCACAAAGATTCAGGAAGTAATATTTGCATCAGAACTTGGCAACATACAACTGCAGCTTCCTGTTTTAATTCAAATACATGTACAAATTGGTATTGAGCTTTATAATTAGAATTAAAATAATCCACATTTGATTAATTATTAGTCTGGATTAGAGGCAAATAATTAACATGTTTTAAATCAGCCATACTTGGGGATGCCCTGCCTCCGATTCCCTACTATAGAATGCAGTAGCTATAGTCACGGAGTAATTAACTATTGCACACAAACTAGGACGCAACCATTAGAGTCTCAGAGTTTAACTACCAATGCTAGCTTCACAGCTCTACAAAATGTCCAACAAGATTACCTGCAACTTTGGCTCCTTTCTGGCTCTTATCTCCAACATAGTCGATGATGATGGACCTCCCCTGTACGTCAGCTCCCTGGGCCTCCTCCAGCATCTTCTCTGCTTCAGCCTCAGTTTTGAACTCGATGTAGGCAATGCTGTCAAAAGGAGAACGTTTTTTATTTGTCTGGAACAAGGTATATTCTCCCTAGCAGCGTCAGCTGGATTAAGATCACAAACTAACAATGACTTCTCTATTAAGTGTTGGCTTGTTCTTACCCCCTGTTTGAACCGTTCTGGCCGAGAGGTAACCTGACGTCAACTGCATCTTCAAAGACTTCCTTCAGGTCATCAGCCGTCGCAGAGAAGGGAAGGTTTTTTACAAACAGTGTACGTGCATCCCTCTCTGTGGGACAAATGTCATTGTCAGTACTGGTATTAGGAGTAACATCTTTCTAATCTTTAGAATTGTTTAAACTGCCAAAGTTGACACGGGCATGTCCCAGGTCAATTTTTTTTTATTTTACCTTCCTAGACATGCACGTTTTAACAAAACGTCTTTAGACTTCACCAAAAGCCAAGAATGTAACAGCGATTGAGGATAGAACCGGCAGACTATAAAACACACTGGCACCGAAGACATAGCGCTGCCTTTACTTTTCCTCCGAACATACCACACATGAGTACCGAACAACTACATGTATGCCAAGAAATGGAGGCTGCGACATTTTCACTTAAGATGTTTAAAAAAACAAACAAAAAAACACATTTCTGAGAAAATGTTAAACTGCTGAAGTTGACTGCCTGGAAATGTACCAGCCCCCCCCACATAGGCACCTGATGCAAGTGTCTTACCTTTCTTGCCCTCCTGTGAGCTGTCTTTGCTTCGGGCCCTGTCCAGCTTCAACTCCTGACCCATGACCTTCTTGCCATTGAGCTCTAGTGCCTTCTGCATGTCCTCCTCAGACGCAAAGTCCACATAGCCAAATTTCCTGTTGAAGCAAGTCATGCAAGAACCATTAGACACTCCGCTTTAAGACAGATAAAGCTTCAACAGCTTGCTTAAAGCTGGATTTGGGTTGCATCTACAGAATAATTTCACGGTTTGGGGAGAGTCAGTGTAAATTCTGCAAGATGAAAAATGTCTAACAACAACAACTACAACAACTTGAGAATCTAACCAGCCAGTGTGTTTTTTTTTGAATGACTAACAATTAACACAGAATATTAAAATTGTAACAGAATAACTATGGAACTTACTTTCTTAGCTGATGTCCAAGTGGTAAAATACAGTTTCTCAGTCGCTGTCTTTTTAAAATTATAATGTAGCACTGGCATTGGATCGGTATTCGTATCAGCCAGAACCAGGAGTTTATTAGTGCATCTTGATACTTCCAATGCCATTTCTATACAGCCCTGTTCGCAGTATAAACAAGTACTGGACAGAATGTACTATTAATGTATTAAGTTGATTTCTTACTTGGATCCACCTAACCGGACATCTGCGACCTCAAGGCTGTTCTTGGAGAAGAATTTCCTCAGGGATTCTTTGATTTCATCAAAGTCTTTGTTGGAGTTCAAGTTTCCAACAAATAGACAGAAACCTGTAAAACGGGAGTGTAAATTTCCATTGAGTTTCACTTTGCACAAAAACGTGTTAATTGTGTTAATTATGTCAGAGATTCAGAACAATAAAGGTGACATCACACATCAGTATTAAGTCCCTTGTTGATCATCATGATAAAATGTTGAAATTTTATTGATGGGTCAGTGAATTTATTCCTACCTTCGCCTTCTGACTTTGCCTTCTTGGCAGGAGGGGTGTCCTTCTTGCTCTCTGCCTTTCTCTTTCCAGGAGTCACTGGGGCTTCTGCAGAGAAAAGTGTGTTGTATAATCTTACATTCACAGACATTTAGTCAGCAAAGACAGAGGAAGAAAGTATGGAACAGGCAGACAGTGTTAAACTGTACTAAAGGGTTATAATACATATAATAAACATGCTTTGGTTATCACTGTTCAGGAAGACACTAGTATGTGTGTAAAATTGGTCGGAATTTTTTAATAATTTAGATTTGGCAAGTTAAGGACGGTGTAGCACATTGAATCTTTTCATAGCCAAAACTCACCCTCATCATCGTCGTCGTCATCATCATCATCATCATCATCATCCTCATCATCCTCTTCAGACTCTTCCTTGGCCTTGACCATGCCTGCTTTCTTTGACTTTGCAGATGCTGGAGCAGGAGTGGTGTCCATCTCCTCTTCAGAGTCTGAGGAACCACAAACATTAAGAGTTATCAGCGTTGCTGTTACCAAAAAACCACTGACCACCTGCCATTAACTTGCATCAGATCCATAAAAAATGGTGACATCATACAAAGTCAGTATTAAGTCCCTTATTGATCATCATATACAATTTTCTGACTGTTCAGAAACTCCACACTGACATAGTATCACAGATATAAAAAAATTAAATAAACCGCCTCAAAAATAAATAACAATCAAGTATTTGTCTAACCATCTTCATCATCATCAGACTCCTCTTTGGCAGCCTGGGCCTTTGCAGCTTTTTTGGCAGCAGGTTTAGCCTTCTTGGGAGGTGGGGCCTCTTCTTCTGAATCATCGTCATCATCTTCCTCAGAGGACTCCTTTGCAGGTTGAGCTTTCACTGGGAGCTTGGCAGCAGGTTTACCAGCAGGCTTGGCTGCCTTCTTGGGTGGTGGGGCCTCTTCTTCAGACTCATCTAGACAATACACACATGAGAATCATGAATTGCAAGAAAAACAAGTGCATGGCAATTCATGTTGAGAAATTACACAGACAAAATCTCTTAAGACTTCACCAAAAGTGAAGGCAAGAATATAGCAGCGATTGAGGATAGAACCAGCAGACGATAAAACACACCGGCACCGAAGACATAGCACTGCCTTTACTTTTCCTCCGTACATACCACACATGAGTACTGAACAACTACATGTGTGCCAAGAAATGGAGGGTGCAGGGAAACTCTTAAAATGCATGTTTGTATGCGAGTTGGAATTATTTGATCTAAATCTATGACCAATAGCACAAATGCTAGGTTCAGAGAAAAAGCTTAACGCTGTTACAAAGAAATAATATATAGAGCCAGTTTTACAAACTGACAGAATTTGTTCTGCATTCAGCAGTGCAACCCTGTAGGTCTTACCCTCATCTTCGTCGTCATCATCATCATCATCCGACTCCTCAGCCTTTGCAGGGGCTGCCTTGGCTGGTGTGGATTTAGCCTGTGCTGCTTTTGCAGGGGTCTTCTTTGGTGGGGGGGCCTCCTCTTCAGACTCCTCCTCTGGAGGTTGACAGAGCACAAGACCGTATCACACAATAGTATACTGAATTTGAAGAGAACTGGGATAAAACCACATTTGTGATGAGCATAAACTATCTAGCAAATAAACAATTAGCTGGAGTATTCGATCAAACTCAGTGTTGACCAATATGATGTACAGACAATACCATTTATTTTATTATTTGCATGTGTATTGTAACGCATAATCATTAATGCAACAACATTCCTGATACTTGGGCAGAATTTATAATTTCTTATGGACTTAGGATGTTGCAGTAAAATGTCATAACTAATGTGTCAAAGAATGTCTTCCTGTGCACCCATCATGCCTGACCAATGCCTAATTTGTTTGATAAAGTCAAGATAAGCGCATCACTATTTCCCATAAATTTGGACGACCTACAAAAATATAGATCAAAATGGATGCTTTATTTTGGTGTATATTGACTATCCTTGCCAAAAGCCAGCTCATGAATACAATTTTCAGTTGATTCAAGTGAAACATACTGCTTCAAGGGATGATCACATCGAATTAACATAAGCTTTGTGGAAGTTAACTGCTTACCATCATCATCGTCGTCATCATCTTCACTTTCTGCTTTTTTGGCAGCAGCACCATTTTTAACAACTGGGGTTGCTTTGGCCGGTGTGGCTTTCTTCACCACTTTAGGTGGAGGAGTCTGCAAAAACAATGAACAAATGCTTATAAAAACCTACCTTTTTAATTACTACAGATGTGCAGAAATACCCAGTAACACTTATGACAAAATCAAATACACTGTAACGTTACCTCTTCTTCCTCATCACTGCTGTCCTCTTCACTAGATTCCTCCTCCACTTCTTTAGGGGGTGGAGGGGCCTTTTTCTTCTGAGTTGCTTGCTTGTTTGCTGCCTGCAAAAAGATTAAAATGCAAATAAATTTAAAAAAAAAAAATTGTCCTTTGGGGGCAGTTACAGAATAAAACCCAGGGGTATGTACTATCCTGCTACAGCATGCTTGTAGATTCTGGGGGTTTACACCTGAAACCAGGTAAGTTAGTTAACAAAACCAGAGACACCACCTATACCAAGACCGATGATTTAATCTTTTTTTTTTTTTTATCAGTTATTTGCATTGGTTAAACCAGAACAACGTTTAGTCATGGCTGTCTGCCTGGGCGGTAATCTGGTGCTTCACCTCGTGTCACTCAGAGCAGGCGCACAACCCACGTGGAACTCGGGAGGTCAGGCTGCTAGCATGATGGCTAATTTTACAATTTGCAGGCAGGCGTTTAAACGCGTGCTGAAAAGCTACCAAGACATACGGTAGCGGGAAGTAGAGCATTAAGTTCTGATTTCAACGGTTTACGAGCGTTAAAGTAGGGATCTCGATGGACCAAAATTATTAGATGAACAAATCGAAGGAAATAAGCATCCGCTCTGCAACTGGACTGTTAAACACGGCGCTAATGCTAACAGTTAACAAAAACACGTTAGCTAGCAAAATGCAAGCATTTCACGTATCCCAATAATTCTATTAACATTATTTACTTGTGGTAATAGCTGGTAAATTGGATACATTTAATCCGTCTTCCCTTCTATGTAGCACTAAACCCCATGCTTCTCTCGAGAACGCGCATGAATGCCATCTTGAGAAGTCGGTTAGCGTTAGCAGGCCAGAAACCCGAGCGCAGGGCACAAACATGGCCGATCTCAAACGAGAAGAAGCGCCTAGTACGAGCGCAAATCCACCATACTTTTTCGGCGACGCATACTCTTCTAGTAACGGTGTAATTAATGAGGAGAAAGCATGAGCTGGGGGACGTGAGCGGACGTTTCCCCCCACGGTGGCAGCTCCGTTTTTGTCACAAACGCAGCAACTTCTTCGTCCGTTGAGGCCTCATGCGTAACGCTAAACACAGCTTTCTATAACAAACGCACACACTGTAACAGTGCCGCGAAATGGACGCCATTCAGCCTTACCTTTGCTAATTTCACCATGGTGCTGTTGTGTGTTTCAACGAAACACAAGGAACTGGACGTTTGGAAAGAAGTAACGAAATAGCTAATGCATACACGTGGCTCAGCCTTCTCGGTGGGACATTGGACAGGAAAGACGGATATATCGAAGACGCTCTCGTTACTCTCTTGCTCTGCGCGTTCACGTCGGTCCGCCCACACGACTGTTTCCACCAATCACAAGTTGGAACATTTCCATCGTGCCCGCGCCTCGCCTACGTAGACAGACGACGTGAAATGAGTTACTCCACAGAAACAAACGGGTTTTTCTCATGTTACGGGTACTTAAATACATGAAATAAATAATCATGTTGTAAAGTGTTATAGTCAAAGCTTCTACGAAAGATTCTGAAGACAGTATGGCACGGTGAATTTAACAAGAGACATTCAACAGTTATTTCCACATGGTTGACATTTCACTAAATGTTGAGAAAAATATTAATCGTTGACAGTTTCATAAACGCTACACTGGCATTTTTACGTTTTATTTGTTGTATGGCCACTTAGTATAACGTGTCTTTAAGTCCCACGGTATACAGTCTACAGTCCCATGCAGCTGTTTGAATGAACCACGTGGTTTGGGCCAGTTGCCATCACCCATCAACCACATGTAGCCTACCATGCGGAACACCGCCTACTCCATGTATCAGCATAACTACGTTTACTACATTTGACGTATTTCTTTACCACCTCCATTTTATGCTGTGTGTACACCTCTTCTCCACCACATTTAAGAGGAAATGAACTCTACTTGTCTACATGTTTTGCCATCAGTTACTTTGCAGATTACAAACTGCATGTATGTAACTCTTAATTTGGAAAGTAGCCTAACTGATAACACAGGTTATATAGGTTAGTCAAAACTACTGCCACCTACACCAATAAAATCTGCTTTCACATGAATGCATCAGTAATAGAAATTATTTAATATAAGGAAATAACACTGGGGGCCTTTGTTCTTAACATGTTTTACTTTTGGTGATTTTCGTAGGCTACATTTGCCGGGAATAGGTCTACTTTTGTATTTCTTCTTAATATTCAATATTTGAATGCAGGACCTTTAATTTGGTATTGTTACTTTTGCTGCAGCAAAAGATCTTAATATGTTCTTCCATCATTGATAAAAAGAAGTTACGATACGAAATGTGGGCTACAGAATGGAAGAATATTCTAGTCAACAGTCCTCCCATTAAGTCCATTTTCCTGGAGCTTACACAATCTTGCTTTGAAGATGTCTGTGTCAGTGTGTGTGCAAGGTATACAGTATTTCACAAAAGACTCAGTTAGTTCCCAGGGGACACCAACAGCCTGAGTAATTAACCCTCAACACCACACAGAGGCAGCATTGCATTTTATATCCCTCACTTATTTCGGCACAGGGCAGAGGAAATCGTTCCGTTCCAACCAGCTTAATCTCTCTTTCATTGTAGATATTACTGGAGTCTCACAGTGAAATAAGGCTACCATCGTTTTATTAGTGAGGGGTAATATAACTTATTTGTTTTGTTTTATTAGCTTCAGTCATATTTTTTTCTTTTTTTAGCTGAATAGACATTTGAACTCTACTTTTTTGGATTATTCTTTGGGGGGGGGAAATCATCTGTAACATTGTCTTTTTAGAATGAAATATTTTGCAGACTTTGTTAAGTCTTAACAACATAACATAGGTCACTTGTCATTGATCCTGATAATGTCTTTTGAACTCTGGTGAATAGCATCCCAAGCTTCTATGCAGAACACGTTAAAGACTGTATGTCACATTACCTGTTATAGCAATGTACTGTACGTCGTAACCCTCCATCACTTTTCGGCCCCTTTACCTCAGATTCGCCAGGGAAGAAAAACGTGCACTATTTTAAGTGCCTGAAAGGCTTTTGTTTTATTTTTCTTTCTGTTTATTGAAAGTGTGTTCTGTGTTTCTCATCTCTTGTTCTTGCTGCGAGTTCCCTGCTCTGTGTTCCCATGGTAATTAGAATCAACTCGCTGCTGGCCATGCTTACGACGTGCCCATAGTCATTGAGTTTTAAACCATCCTCAAACCGCAACATCCCTGGTTTGCGTCCAGCTGGGGACATTTGTTGGATGTCATTCCCCATCTCTGTCTCCCCCTATTTTCTATCATCTCTCATGCTGTAGCATTAACTACGCAGTGACAGTAACAGTAACAGTGCATCCACACAGCTAAATGGTCAACTTGTTTAACAGTCCTGCTCGTAATGGGACACTTATTTTCCAAATCTAAATATTTTTTGACAGGGTAAAACAAGCCCTGTTTTTTGGTAGATTGGTTGAGGTTAAAGGTGATCCACAGGGGGACATTTGATCTGTTGTAGCAGGCTGTAGTGCAAAGTGTGAAGTGTAGGCTATAAATCAAATAATTCAGAATTTATAGCAAGTGTGATATGGAACGATGTAGTCAACATCAGTCGTGTGTTACAGCATTTCAGTTCCCTCATGTTTCAGTGTTTATTCGATATAAAATTCAATCCCTGATTTAACTGTTTGGATTGTATTCCACCTGGCGATTTAACACATCTGGTTTGAGTCCTGTCACCTTCACATGTTTAATAACTGTCTTTCAAATGAACTATGCTGAATTCACAGTGAACAAAGCTATTCTCCTCCTCCTTTCCACCCACCTTGTCTGCACCTGTTATTCACTGCTGTTCTGCAGGGACGGATTAAATTGAGTGAATCCAACAAATAGAAAGCGCAGGGGGATCCTGGGATTGCAGGATCAGAAGGGATTTCCTTTATCACAGGGAAATGGACATTTATTTCTGGGCAACCAGACAAAACGGACCAGAGTAAAATTTAAACTCAGCTGTAAATTGTTGGCAAAGGCATACAGTGGTAAATCTTTGTTAATGTTTCTTAAAATGTCAATATTTTTTGCCAGTGTTTGCATCATTGCTAATGGAGTTAAATACAAAAAAACTCTTGTTTGCTGTTATGAGTTGTTTGCTCCAGTAATTCTACAAATTCTCAACAGGGCACGTTCATGCTCTTTCCTGGGCTTAAAACTGGGCTATTTTTTTCAAGAAGAAATATCTGTAGTTCTTTGAGTTATGAAGGAAAATGATATCTCTAAATACCTTACTATGAGTGTTCAGACATAAAAAATAACAACAACAAATCTGTATAAGGCACATTTTACACAACAATTCAACCCCAAAATGCCTCAAAAACATAGTTGAGAATAATCTAGAGCATTGAATAAAGGCAATAACAACAACAATCAGGGTTATAAAACATGGAAAGTGGAGGTAGTTTGTTTAAAAAGCAATTTGTGATATTGAATTCATAAATAGCTAAAATGCTCAATGATTTCCAGGAAGGGCTTATATTTTATCATAAAAACTTCAGTAAAGAAGTGTAAATGGGATTTCAATGACTGAGGCACTCAGTTTCATTAATGTTTGGATTTTAAAAAAGGCATTATGAAATATGGGAACAGAGAACTGTGTTTGAACCACAAGGAGAAATGAATCCTATAAAATATTTGCAATACTTCTTGAATCTTATGCAGCCATTTAGAGAAATTGTCAGGCATTGAGTTTGGCACAGTGATCTTGATTAAGTTCTGTTGGCTACTTTTAGCAGCTGTCCTATTCGGTGTAGTCTTCCCCTGTTGATGGGATTCATCTCGGGATAAGCTTCTATCCATGTTTGTCAGGTGTTTTCATGTTTTGCACACTGCTTCCTTTCCATTCTCAGGTTTTTGTGACCAGTGTTTCTGCATGTCCTTTGTGTTTTTCAGTGTAAATGTAGCACTTACCCTTTGGTGTCACAGTTTGTGGCCACTGTACTGAGTACATTATTATTTTTGTTCTTTTCAATTAATACCTCATCGTGTGTATGTATGCGTGCTTATGTTTGAATCTGTGCCTCTGGCATTCACTAAAAAGGGTTTGCTATCTGTCAGTGACCCTTTGACAATAGAGAGACATGTCATTCATGATATATTGTATTTTCACGAGTAAAACCTTGAGTATAAAATCTCACTGTTGTAATAATATAGCACAAGGGACAAAATTACTCTCCTTAGATTTGGAGACAAAAACATCAATTGAGTGACTCCACCTTTACAAATGAAATATGTTTCATACATTCGTAAATGATGGGGTCCATTGTGTGATTTCGATAGGTGTCTTCTCGTTCTTCTTTGTTTCCCTCCGCTCTATGCTGCCCTCTAGTCTGGGTGTCTATTAATGCAAGTCGTTAATGTTAAACCACTTTTTTTGCTTTCTGTAAATATCCTATTTAAACCAATTTGAAAAGCATTTCCTTACAATTATTCGGACTTCTATACAAGTATGGTAAAGTTGTATAAGTCTAAGTATGGCGACTACAGTAACTTATACTTGTGATGAAGGGGGGTCTATACAACTCTGTAAAACACATCAAATTCCTAGTGTTTGACCCGTTTCCTAGGTAGAAAAAGCAGAGCCTATAGATCTTCCTTTACGACTTTTATGAACGGCTTTTACACCACAAAACTGTAGAACAACCTGTCTGAGAAACTTCAGATAATTCATTATCACGTTTTCCTCATAAACACACTTTTATAGACTTGCCTTTATATGTTTCCATTTTATATTCTTGGGTTGCTTGTTTGTTTCTCTGAATACCTCACATATTTATGTCCCTGTTCGTATACTTTACTATTTTCTTTTTTATGCCTTTTCACTTTAGAAACGGCTTTTCAATTCATGCCATATAAATAGAGATAGCCATTATTATTACCATAATCATAAAACGTAAAGCTGTGGAAGTAAAGGTTTGACTTGGTTCCAGGTTCCAAGAGTTACTGCCATAAAACCTGAAAACTTACCACTGTAATTTGCTCTTCATCTCCTCTGACCCCTAAATCTACCAACACCATATTGATTCTTCATATTGCATTGGATGCTAATTCTGTGGATTAAAGGAATGGTACTTAACTTGATACTTAACCTGTATTATAGTGTATTATATTTTTTGCTTAGTACTTCTATTCTTGTGTGCACTGACGTGGTAGTGAGCTGCTGTTACAAAGAGTTTCCCCTCGGGGATCAATAAAGTTTTTCTGATTCTGATTGTGAATATCATAAACATGTCTGCTTTTCAAGCTTCACTGACTTCCCTACAATTAGTAGTTGGTGATTTGGAAATTTAACCTTGATTCTACTGTTGCTGTCACACTAAGTCACTTTAGGTCAGACTGTGACTATAAAATGTAATGGTACAATGTCATATTTCCATTTTCTTTGTATCGTATGTATTTACCTCAGTATGCAATTCATTTTCAACTTGCCTTAAAACTTTGTCCGTATGGTACCTTATGTTGATTAAAGAAGCTTAGTTGCTCTGCACCAACTGTAAAATTGCCAACTAATAAGCAGATGGTGCCATTAATACATCTCCAACTCTGCCAGGTGCAGGTCGAATGCAGGAGAGATAAATGAACTATCCAACTTAACCATATCCAGAATAACTAAGTCTGAGTATGGCATACGAACACCCCCATACATGCAGTAGATGCCATTCCTGGCGATTTTGCTGTTACACGTTCACTTATTAGTGTACAAAGTTTTGTTACACTCGCTGCTAATGAAACCTTTTCAAATTCTGAACTGCATAGAAATTAATGGTGGTCAGGCTGACAACAAGGCAGTTTTTTTCTGATCTCCTAACAAGCTGATGCAACCAAGTTACTACTTTTTCACCTGCGTGCCATGTAGAAAATGTTCAGTAACTACAATTGACGAACTTGATTTAAACATAAAACCCTGAGAGGATACATGTAAGTGCACATGGAATGTTCTTTTTATCATTTTTGAAAACATTTACAACTATTTGAGACAAAGGAAAAAAGTTACAAACAGAATTGACCTGCAGTTTGCATCCATTTTCAAAATGTTACATAAATAAAACTCATATTTATAAATATCTCTTTTTATAAACATATAAATAGTTTTTTTTAAAAACATAAATACATTTATGCAGGGGAAGATGAAGTACATGAATGTACAGCAGCAGCAGCAGCAGCAGCAGCAACAATAATATACAGCTTTGCGGTTTGTAGTTTTTACACCATTGTCCGCCATCTTGTAGTATGCATCTGTGTTTGTATCTGTTGACCATTTTTATGGTATACACATATGTCTATATGTATATATGCCTGCATATTTATTATATATGTAATTATATGAGAGTTTTGTAGCATTGGCATCTCAGTCTTTGTTTATGCTGGTCGTGGTGACTTTCGTACTGAAAATCTGTGACTTGGTGAGTTTTTCTTTTGTTTTCCCTCAGGTGAGAACAAACTGAATGGTTTGTTATCCAAACCCATCGTCCAGAGATCTAGAGAAGGAGAGGAAACAGGAGAATTAAGGTTAGACTGAGCATTGAGAAACAACTGGACACACACAAGTTCATTGTTTCAGCAATTTAGCAGTTATTGTCTCATGTGTCTTCATCACCGTAGCCCTCTAGCCCCTCATCATTCTGTGAATCCCCAAATTAACTTTTTCGGTTTCCCACTTCGTCAAAGCATCGCCTCTGTCTCTTCGCTTATCCGTCTCCCCTCGAGCAACACAGACTTCCACATTTATGATACGCTGCAGCCCATAGGAGGAAAGACAGGTGTCAGCTGACGAAAAACACACACGCTCACTGACTCACTCACTCAAAGTTAGTCCCAAAATCACACATCAGGAGTTCACAGTTTGCCACAACTACAAAAAGGCCTCAAGCCTCAGGGCTAATTGTGCGTCACCTAGCCTCCTCATTACTTCATTTACCACCGCAGCCCCGCTGTTGTTTTTGTTAAAATCACTCGGAAGAGCATGGGTTTCCCAGAAGGATTCTGGCAACCACAGGGTGCTGTGTGTTTATAATGTTAGCGCGGGCGTGTGTGTGTGTGTGTGTGTGTGTGTGTTTGTGTGTGTGTGTGTTAAGCCTGTCAGCATCCCCTCTTCCCTCCTCCATCTCTCCTTGTACTCTTTTTTTTTCTTAAACTTTATATATGCTACTTTCTATGAATGCTGGTTTCTAGATGACGCAGATGGGATCATTCATGATGATGTGCATGAATACAAGAGTGGACTTCCTAAATACCCACTGGATTGTTTCCCATACATCAGTTTACATCCGTTTAAGTGGGCTTTCCTGCGGTCCGAGGAGGGAACACTACTATGCTATAGGTTGAGGTTTTATTGTGTGCCCCCCCCTCCAACTTTTCTCACAATGAAGAGTCAGCTGAGGTAATATAGTTGAGTGTGTTGCGCTTAATGTGATTTCTTACATCAAGCTAACCTTTGAGCCACACTGTGAATTCACCTGACAGAATACAACCATGACTGGTCATCACGCTCCACCTGCTGTACTGTGTATTGCTGCCACTAAGACTTGATTTTTATTCTAAACTGGTCTAACTGTGGATGCTAAGCACACGCTGACCATCAAGAACAACGATAATATGACCTGAACATATTTTCTCTGTTTGCTCTTTCTTTCTTTCTTGCTCCTTCCCCCCTTCCCTCCCTTCTTTCCTTACCTCTGTCCTTTCTGCAGCTGTACACAATAAACAGAAAACCTTTCGTTTTCATTTGCTTTCATCCTCTGTTCTTCATTATTATTTTCCTTCCATCACTCACCTACATGGAGTTATTAGATGACCATTGACAAAAGAGAAGATGAAAACTGAATGCATTCCTCTTCATTCTCTCTCTTTCCCTTCTTTCTATCCTCATACAATCCATTATTTCTTCCTACTGTCCTCCCATCCTTTTGCACCATCCCTTCATAAACTAGACCTTTCTCTTTGCTTTCTTGATTGTTTTTCTCTTTCATCTTGTCTCTTTTCCTCCTCCCCACCATTCTCACCATTTCTGCACATTATTCTTGTCCTCTGTGTCCTCTTGCTTCTGTTTCTATGTCAGTATGTCAGGTTACAGTGAATCTATCAAAGTGTGAAGTGAGACTGTGACTTTGGAGAAAACTCACCATCACAGCGTTGCTCCAACCCTAGCAACCCATGCCGCTGATGGTTCCTATTCTGTCCATCTTGTGTCCGAAGCAGCCACTCCGCGCGGTGGAACCCCCTTTCTTGTTTCCGGATTTGTGTTTCCTGGGTGCGGGTTGGTCGTTGAGGAGACGAGCCCACATCCCTCTGGCCCGGGTGTCCATGCGTAAATCTCGCAGTAACCGTATCCGAGAGCGGACAGCGTCTAGCCGCCTCTCCCTCTCCTCCGACTCCAGAAACTCCGCCAGCTCTTCGCCCAGCAAACTTCTAAGAGACTGGAACACAGATTGGGAAAATAAAAAAAACGATGTCTCCTTTAGGCAGATACGTTGTGCAAAGAAATATGCTTTCGATAAAAGGGCAATACATGCTTGGTGCCTCTTTGAGCTGTTTGCATAATACTTGATTTTAAATTGGGGGAAACCTCAACGTGGTGCATATTTAAGCACTTTCAAACACCATGTGCACTGGCCAAGAGGGAATATGTTTAGCTATTTTTTTTTACGCACGGCGCGATTAAGTCAGAGAGAGTGGTCCTGTCTGACCAAAAATAACGTATCCACATCGATCCACAGCAGTTATTCAATTCACACCTCAAAGGACACACTTAATGTAGTTCATTTCCTGTGAGAGCTTTTATTTTTACTGTGTGACAGTTCAGCTCTGACACTTCAGACCTCGCGGTCGCCTTCAGTGAAGAGTCAGAAAAGACAGGTGCCTGTAGCCCGCTCCTCTGCTTTGAACCCAGAGTGTGGCATCGGCTTGCAGCCATCGAAGTTAATAACTACAACTTTTTTTCAAGTCTCGGTGTTATTTAGTTGATTCTACAGGCGAAGCATATGTGTAATTGTGATTTTACGCACAAACACGTTTAGTGAGTTGTAGTTTAATTTTTGCAAACAATTGGAAAATGTTCATGCAAAGATGAATCTGAATGTCTTTACCGCATAAAGTAGTTTCTTACATTGCTGAAAACCATTTTTCAATTGTAATGGTTTCCGGCTAAAGGCTTTGCTTTCCTTTACTTTGGAGCGCTTGTCAAATGGCTTCATTGGGGGCTTAAATGCCAAAACGGACAAATGCTGGGGCGCAAAATACGGTAGTTATGGCTAGGGCTTAGACATCACTGAATATAAAACATGCTGTCTCTTCATAAAATAAAGTGATAGAAAAAACATCTGCTGTAATGTTTTAGATTCACAGTGTGGAAAAAAATGCCCTCGCGGAGTTGCTAAGCATGACTGAAATGATGAAATATGATGCGTAAAAACAACAGTCTTGAGCAGCTAGACCACATAACAGCTGTTCACTCCTGAGGCAGAATCCAGCTCCCTACGGTTAATAGTGCGAAGGAAATAAACTGCTTAAGTTCTCCGTAATAAGGACATAAGTGACTTCCTCTTACCTTCTGCTGCGACTGAGATAAAGGTTTTGCCCCCATCCTTACTGAAAGCAGGGTGACCATAAGTCCACACGCTACCACGTAGGACAAGTTCATTGTGACAAGTCTTGTATTCTTTAAGGGATTCCTCTGCGCTGAAGTTCAGAAAGAGGGACAGAAGCAGCAGCCAATCAGCTGTTAAACATAAGAGGCTTCAGCCCGTCCTTTACTCCAAAGCTCTTCAAGTGCTCTTCTAACTCTGTGTATTAGTTCTCACCGCTTTATAGCCAGCCCATGGTGATGTCATGACAACCTGCGTAATGGTCCTCCTTCCTCGCCAACTCCCTGCTTTCTCTACCTGCCTCTGAGCACGTCATGCCAGGGATTAATTAAATGATACAAGCTCCGGTCATCGGGGCTTTGAAGGGAATGAGATACGCCATGAGCTATCAAAATGCTCGCTGTTTTTTAACTTTTAGACCTCTGGCTGAGATGCAACAGCTGAAATCAGAGGTGGTTTCAAAGGCTGCGCGTTAAGAGCTGAAGAGCGACTTTGGCAGAGAAATTACCTCAAAGATGCCAGCCGCCTGCCCTGCGAAACATCTTAACAAGTCTTATATTCTACTGTGAGAGTGTGAATGACATATTTTCTTTGCGGATGAAGTGAATATTCAAATGCTGCCACTGTAATTAAATAATTGAACTTATTTCCTGAGAAGTTCCAGGAATTCTCTATGATCAAGTGTGATTTTCTTAATAAACACTTTCTTGAACACATCTTAAACAAGTTACATTTCCCTTTAAATCAGTGGATATGCCTCAATGCAGCCACATCATTCATTTTGAAACGGGGTGACTGGTTAATTAATTCGATCTTTTTGCTGGTGTGATGCAAATAATCAGGGAGGATTTTTTTCGTGTTGCAGCACGTCGTGTATCACATTTAAGCATCTGTGCGCAATAAGGTTACTGGGAAATTGACTTAACGCGGAGCGATGACGTCTGCCACCGTGGTGCATTCAAAGTTAAATGAATGTGCTGGTTCACACGACAGAAAGGATTCACAAGGAGCCTCATTATACAGGCATTATTAATGTGTCTTGATGGGAATGACATTGTGCGGGAACTCACATACATCATTAGTCCATATGTGATTTGTTCCGCGGATCTTGGAGATATTTTATGGTGTGGGTTTCATTCGGACCTGTTTCATCGCATCAGGTACTGACAGTGGGACAAAACAGACGCATGCTGAGGCTACTCTGAAGCACAGCCTCACATGATGAGTGTTTAGAGTGAGGTCACCATGGATGTGTGTGTGCTCTTTCAAGACTGCCACCTAGCCACGCTCAAAAAAGAGGTTGATTGAGACTCCTTTGGTTAGTAAATTAGTTATATTAGGTTATAGTGTTGGCTCTATACCTAAACATTGACATTTGAACCCTATATTAATAATAATTGCTACATAGATCGACTACAATGTCAATCTGTAATATATTTTGCTGTATTGTTCTTAAAACTGATTTGTCATATTTCTGATTTAGATCAGTTCATAATAAAAGTCCACAACAGAACCTATTAAAGCCTGCAGGTATAAAAATCTTTCTTGAATTAATTTAGTGCTACATGAACTCTCTGAAAAAGAGTCTATATTGTAAAAGGCTTAAGACCCCCTTAGGGCTTTAAGAATCGGAACACCCTTTTTTTTAGGGTTATAAGGAACCTTTTCAGAAAAAAAAAACTTTGTACATCAAAAAGGTACAGTGAAGGAGCAATTCAACTTTTTTTTAATCACAGTAGAACAAAGACGACACAACCTTCTAATGCAATGTTGAGTCTGACGTTAATGCTTAACCCCATGTAATCTGATTTTATGAGATGTACTGTATATTGACTTATCGTTTAATTTGATCATTTAATTCCATTTATTTGCAATGTTCAAAGCTTGACTCATGAATGCAGGAATGTTCTAGAAACGCCACCTGTTAAAATAAGCTATAGTTGGCACATTACTTAATTGGTGTTGAGGGAATGCCATAATATTGAAACAACCCTAACAGAAATCATTTTGCCCACAGACAGGTTGCTTCACTCGGGTTTAAGAAAAATGTGTATTTAAAGTGAAATTAAAAGTCAGTAAAAACTGATATTCTTTGCAGTGTGGAATGATTCTGGAGCAGTCTGGGTCCTGTAGAGCGGAGCTGCAATCTCAAGCAGCACCATCTGTTTTGGAACACAGAGTGGCAGTATTTGCTGTGCCGAAAAGTGAATGCCCCTCATAGTCGCATGTTTACTGGATCAATACCATCCTGCAAAAATAAGTCATTATTCTCAGCAGATCATGAGCATATGAAAATCCCAATAACTCTGAGTAGAGCAGATTAGGCACCAGGCAATGTGATGAAAGAAAATCAATAAATCCTTGATTTTCTGCGTGATCTCTCTTTATCTTACTAATAGTGTTCTACCTGCCTTAAAACTTGCATCTATAAAATGTGTTTGATCTGTACTCAATTGTGTTGCAAAGGTGATGTTTGGATGATAGACAGCAGCATTGTCGTCCATCATATTTATGTCAGCCTTCATAACATACATTCATCATCTCACTGCTCTCTCTCTCTGGTTGCACTGCACGGCTCGACTGTTATGGGCGATCATGAGTCACTTACTGGATATGTGAAAGCTTACAATAACTAACTGTGATACTTTAAAGCAAAAAACTTCAAATACTCAGTTTATCATCCCAGAACCCTCCTCTGATGAATGTGTGAAAGTATGTGAAACCAGCAGGTTTTGGTCTTTTTTTTCTACTGTGATTCTTAGAAAGGGACCTCTATCATTTCAAAGATGAACAACATGACCGGCCAATACCTGATATTTACTGTAATAACAGGCCAACATTACTCATTGGGCAAATGTATTGCTCTCATCCAGACGCACACACAAAAACACATTCAAAACAAAGAATGCATCTTGTCCTTTAGCCACCTGTATAGTAAGAGGGGTTCCCATTTACTGGGCGAAAACCATTTATCTGCAAAACCACATTTTCTTGGTATGCATAAAATCATGTCTTTTCCCCTCTCTCACACCCATATTTAACATTTTCTTATATATCATTGGTTTTAAGCAGTTGGTGTTTCAGCACTTGCACTTCTAAGAGCTCGTTTCTGAATAAAACAGTGTGGCGTCTTCCTTGTAATTCTTTGATTAAGTTTGGGCTTTAGCGGTTGCCAGTCTTTTCTTTTGCTTCTGCTCAGCCATGGCGATTCTGATCACTCATACCAACTACCCAGTTCTTCTTCTCTTCATTCCTGTATGCCCAGGAATAAATAGAAGAATTGCTGGGCAGACTTTTCCCAGGAAAGAGCAACCAGACACTACAACAACATACTGAAAACCTCTCGTGAACTGGGAAACACTATTTTGTTATATCAATGAGCAACAGTATGTAGCAAACCAGACATTCACTGAAATGAAAATATTACAGACATTACAATAAATGATTGTCTAAGCAAATTTAACCTTCATAAACTGCATTTATGTGTTTGTTCACCAACTGGGTCTGTAAGGACAAAAGGGTTCATGTCAAACAGCCAATTAGAGGTGAATTTATTAATTCTGAGAATTTTTACTGAACAAGCATGCTCTTTTTTCTCTATGCGTTGCCCTCTGCAACACGGCACAGAGGCACAGTTTCACACATTACCCTCCTCTGTGAAAGCAGTCCTCTATCTTTAGTCAACTTTGACAGTCAATCATGAACATTTGCATTCAGTCCTTGCCCAGATCTTTCCAGTGATCTTGGCTTTTAACTGTACTTATTGATCTAAGTGATTCGAATTTTGATTCAGAAGTTTCCATAAATATTTTCATGGCTATTGTTTTCTTAAAATGAGAGTAAAATGAGAGTGGGCAGCTTGAAATGTGGCAATGATCTACACTTCTTAATGGTCAGCTAGGCTATGTTGAAAATGGTGTGAGGCAGTGAAACAAGGAATGTGATAATTTGATGAAACTCTCTCATCACACCATTTGTGGTCGTTGACTGACACACAACTAAACTAAATTAAACTAAAATCAGCATGTGCTACCCACAGATAGTACTTTGCTTCATGAAAACATTAAACATATAAAAAGTTATTAAAAGACAACTGTTTCCTCAATCACCAACGACATGTAGTTCTCTGACATGAGTCATATATCCTTACTTCCATGACACACTTTGGTGTAACACCGCAATGGCACTACTTTCACTGACTCACCCGTTTTTTGTCACAGACACATAATTACTGTACGTTGCATGAAACATTTTGGAACATACTTTATCGGAAGCTCTTCTTTAGTTTTAATTAACATGGATGAATAGACTGCAGTTTAGTATCTTCCCTTAAGAGCAATTCAACCAATCCCACAAGAATTGAACTTGTGACATGTTTGTTACCTATCCATCTCTTGCAATGGACAGAACCTGCATATGGAAGCCTGTTGCTCTTCTGTGCAAGAATGTGCAGTGACAGTATGTCAGTCACCTTAATATATCCTTGTACATTTAATGTACTTACTGATGCCCATATTGTAGGTTTGTTACGAGCTGGGGATGTTGGATGCAAAGGACCATAAAAAATTCTGATATGTTCAAGTGCAAGTTTGCCCTGTCATCAAGATTCTGTCCAGAAATGACAGACTCCATGCTCTGTTGAAGCTTTTTGTGGCAGTGGGGTGTCACAATGCCAGCTATCATCAGGAGAGATGCTTTTGTTTCCCATACTTAAGTCAAAAGGGGTTCTCATTGAATTCTTTCTATGAACAAATTCAGGGTTTGCCGATTTCGGCAACTGCTACACATCTTTGCTAATCCGCAGTCAACTTCAGTTTCACAACATTGTGGTGCTGTTGAACTCTGCTGACCTTGAGTCCATGACAACTTCTCTGGTTTTTGCAGAACATTTTTCTCTGATTGCTAATTCCTTTATTTTGAATTTTTACGAGTGAGTGACAGACACATGCTTTCTTAATGCCGCAAGTGTTGTGTCACAAGTTTGTCTTTTTTTTTTAATACAGTTTAACAGTGTAACACACTTTTCCAGATGACATCACATGGGTTAGTGAGAGCACCTATTTCTCTTTGTCCTTTTGCTCCCCCCGTTCTCGCTGTGCCTTTGCCGCAAATTCTTATCCGCTTAATTTTCAATAAAACTTTTAGCTTTCATGTGGCTGAAAAAAAATGAAGCAACTTGACTGGTTTGCATCACGAAGCTATACAAACCAGTGGAGGGGCTGTGTGTTGCAGTAGCCTTAGCAGTGAGTGTCTATGGGAGGATTAAGTATCTTGGTTTCTCCTTTGGGGTTTGTGTAAGACAAACTACAAGGCTGTTACGGTCCTATAAATAACAGTTTTATTGCGTGGGGAATTTTAATGCTTTTTACACAAGTGCTCTGAAGTGTTTTGCATGTGCCAACAACAGGCTTGCCTTCAATGGCAAGGGACAGATACATAAGACTCATGTATACACACATACCAGGGTCATGAATTACTTTTTTTTTCAGGAGGTCAGTTTTGCCTTCGTGATCTTGTGGCATTATTTTTAGCTGGCAGATTTGATGAAGTAAGAATTTTACATTTGCTTTACCATGGAGCAAAACATGTGCATATATGCAAGATTTACAAATGTAAATGAGGTTTCGTGAAGTGAAAAAAAAAAGCACTGGATCTCTCAAGTACAGATCTTCATTTTACGATCATGATTTGTGCTTTTGTCAGTCTCATCCTGTTAATTGCCCTAATATCCCACGGAAAGTGATGAAAAATTAACTTGCGTAAAAACCTAATCTCAAATGCACACTGCTGTGTTTCACACACACAGATCTTTTTTGCACTGTTTTGTAATGGGATGGGGTGGAAAAAATCCACACCTAAATCAGACAAATCACTGTTCTTGGAGCCAATCAGAGAGCAGTGACATAATATAACCTCCAAAGATCCAACAGTGTGAATTTATGTGCAGAAATGTACAAATATAAATTAAATTTATTGTGAAAAAATTTTCAGATACAGGTGTACACTTTCTCCAAACTTTACATATTAACAAAGGTCTTTCATTTTTCTCTTTTAGTTTTATTATACAGTGTTATTTAAGTTATGATACGCCACACATGCCAACCCACCCTTCTCTCCAGCTGGTGGAAAGCAGGCCTTAAAGTCTGATGCCATTGTCCTCTCTCTGCAGCGAACCAGTCAATCTTTCCCTCGACTACTGAGCCTTTATTAGTGGTTGTATTATTTTTTGCTAAGCTGGTGGTTTGTGTGGGGTAAGCCTTTGTTCCAGCTGACTGTATCGTGCCAACATGTTAATTTACTTTGGTCAAAAATCACTCTATTTGTTCTCAACCAGGATAATAAACTGGAAGAAGCGCTATTAAAAGTCACTATCACAGCACAAATGTGATTGCCGGGGACCAACAAACAATCAAGGATGCCTGGAGATCTTTGGACCCTGTGGAACTATTGTACATGTGAACAGAGGAATCCCTGTTATGAAACCACAATACCACGTTTGTGTTTAGAAGGAGGATCTCAAGAATACCAGTCAGTTATATGTCACAGACCCAGTAACGCAGGTGTAACAGCTTGACAGATGAATTTTCCTCAAAAATATTGTTCAGCGTTGGTCATGCCTGAAGCCAAATACAAAGGAAGAAGAAGCCACAAGTGGAATATAGTCATATGAACAATAGAGTTTTATTGCCCGTTCCAAAATATGCACTTGTGTTTTTACTTTATTGAAATTCCATAACCAAAATATATTCATGACTTTTGAGCAGACATTGAGATGACTAAAAAGCGGAAAATGTTCAGCCTTCTTCAAACAATTCAAATTGGTTTCGAGATTTAACAAATCATATCATCAAACAGCCATGGCATTGCAACTTAAAACCATGGACAAATTCCTAGCATGCTGAAAGACTTCTAAAAAGGTTAAGTGAACAACAATGTCTGCTCCCTGTGAAGATTTTAAATTAGAAAATGCTGCACTACTTTTAATGGCATGACACTGCTGACTATTTAGCCTATTGTTCATATATTTAACTCTTGTGGCAAAAATACTCCACAGATTGTTTCCTGTGTATTTTTTTGCTCTCATGGTATATTGCCTCAGTCTGAAAAACATTCCAATCTGGAGGCACGAGGAAAGAACATATGAAAGACACTCTTAGGTCAAACGCTATTCTTGCACAGATATTTTGTTTTCTGGACCACAAGAGATGCTGTCTGGCTTATTTTACTGGGTTTGTGTTTAGCAGTTGAAATGACTAACTACACATGCACAACTTGCTAACATCCACAAATACTGGGCCAATGAAATCAGTGTGGCAGCATGTTTATCCTCATGGCATCATTTAAAAAATAGCTACATTCATCATAATAATTATTCAGATTTTAAAATGGCCACCATTATTATTGATGTCACTTCCAATGTTACCATTTCTATTAAAATCGTAAAACTGAATAATATCCAGACTGTTTTAAGAGCATTTATTCCAGTGTTCAAAGCATTAACACACATACTTGGTGGCAGAAATGTTTTTCTAAGCCACTCAACACTGGTGCGCCACTTGTGTTTTTCAAACCATGTGGAAAAGCGCGTGTTTGGGGTTTGGGTGGCACAAGCTGTGACAAAACCACATGGAAACAGGACATTTTATCGCAGATATATAATCTTGGATCAAGGTTCCAAATAATTTGCTCGACTGTAAATGAAGTGTCCTATTGCTAGACAAATGCCACTGCACAAAAAAAACACTGTAACACACTGTTTCCCTAATTATTTTTTTTATTTGAGAACAGTATTTTCCCCAGTGTCTAATTTATGAGTAATTGCTTTTAAAACTCACAGTGAGTCACGCGGATGTAAAATATGTCATTCATGGTTTTGCAAGTATTAACAGACATTTTATTTGCACAGAATGACATGTGCTGCTGCTGTACTCAATTGTCCACCATTGCACTGAAACACAATCCTATCATCAGTGGGATAGAGCAGAGTACATGCAAAGATAATCATAGCCGGTTATGTAGTATAGGTTAGACTACTCCATTAAACAGTTCATGATAAGCATTATTTAATTGGAGTTATTTTTAACCACCGTTGAATACTGACAGAGAGGTGTGATACCATTACTTGACCTACGACTAAAAAACAACTCCTCCTGTCAGACAAAATATTTTAAGTCACTCTTGTCATAATGTCTGAGGACAGACTGCATTCAGGGGGTGATGTAACCCAGCATCAGCTTCACTACAAATCCACAGCAGCAGATGCTTCACGTGAGGTCACTACTTTACTCCACTTGAAAAACAACAAGGAATGTGTGTCCGGATGACCACAAAGGAAATTCAAAGGCTTGGTAAAGGGTTTTAGGGCAACTAGCTGACGTTTCTACCCAGGAGATGCTTAAAATGAGTCAACAAGCAAACCAGTGTTACCAGTGTTTTTACTGAATCATGAAAATCTAGGTATTAAAAGTTGCTGTTCAACACGGCCTAATACAGATCTACAAATACATCCACTTGTAAAACTACCTTTAAGGACAATGCCGGTGATTCGGAATGTTTGATCCCATTTACTACAAATCACACGTGCAAATCACATGTTACTCGTAGTGTAAAACAAACTAAACCCTGTGGTGTCTTCAAATTCCTTGTTTTATCACATCATCAGCCCAGAACCCCAAAATATTCTGTTTATGACTAAGAAAAGCTGGAAATCCTCACACTTGAGATGCTGTAAGGAGAAAATCGTTTGCCTTTCAGCTTGAAAAAAGACTGAAATGTTGCTGATTAATTTTCTGTTTATCGACTACACAAATAATCGACCTATTGTTTCAGCTCTAGTTGCACGTACAATATTAACTAGGCATGAAAGCACAACATTATTTTACTGATGGTCACTGAATCCTTATCTGAGCCTGTTTATGGAATTCATTTGATAACCAATGACTGTATGAAGTAGCTGTGTGTTTAAGTACCTAACAGCGGCCATCCCTACTGAGCTATCACTAAGCAAGACATCGAGCTCTCTAACTGCATCTGCAAAGCTACAAATGTATAGTCCTGAGCTCTGACCTCTCAGCTAATATGCATTCATGCTGCATGTTTGACTCAGAAAAAAAGCTGTAGGCTGCAGTGTTGGTTTGTGGGACCGAAAGGCCGACTCTGGAACGACCTGATAATTAATGGATCGTTAATTCCTGAATTAGTTCCTGAATAAATTCGAGGACTACTGTATATAGTACAGACTGGGTGATACTGTGTCAATAAATCATTATGTAATGATTACTTCATAAATATCTGTGAATTGGAATAATGACTACTTTTAGGCAATGCTGTGCCTTTGCTAAAGATGTGAATGTTCATACTTTTCTTGTCAAATGCAGAGTAGGATATTCTAAGAAAAAACCTAAAACAAATGTCACTGTGCATAAAATGTTCCCCTTGTGTCCTCTGAGTATATGTTCACTGTTTAAAAGTCATGTTAAAAGACACCTATGATGGATTTTTTCATTTATAATACCATTGAAAGATTTTTCTGCATGTCACTATAACCTACATTGCTAGATACCTGATTCTCTCTGTTGGAAAAGTAAGAGAATGTTCTGGCTGACTGGAAATGAGGTGCCATTATGGCTTTGCCTTTCACTGAAACCTGCATTTAGGACTCTAGCTGCCACTTGGAGCTGTGATAGCCACTTTCTCACCAGAGCAATTTAAAACCAGATGAAACATTTGACAAGTGGCATGGTGACCATGTGAGGTCCAACCCAAATCAGACAAACCAAGCCAGTCTGGCAATGGGATTTTTAAAATAACCTTCACTCCAAACTCCCATGTGCCTCCTATTTAGTGGGTGATTTCTGACGTCAACTTAGGTAGACCTGCGCAAAGGCCACACAGGTCTATAATGAGCAAGTTAGCGCAGAGCAAAATACAGACTCTTTATATTTACAGTATGCGTGTGATTTGCATATTCTGTAATTTGTGTGTTCTTTGGTGGAGCGAGTGTTTGTGTTGGTGAATACAACACATTCTAATGATTTTGGAGTCTGTATTTGGCTTATAAAATAATTTTGCCTCAGGTTTCATTTAATATGCATGGATTTAATCTTGTATGACCACGCAGCTGTAACTTTGTTTAATCATGTTTATTGTGTTTAATTGTATGATTTGCCAGAATGAATGCATGTGCATTTACCTTTGTATGACTGCACACAAAGGCACCGCACAATGACAAGGCAGAGGTCTGGGATCGCATCAAGAGAAACCTGTTGGCCTAAGACCTGAGAAAAAGTCTGTACCTTGATGGCAGTTAACTTTACAGTCAGGAGCTAATTCAATAAAGATCTTTTTTCACCCAGTACGCCTCTACAGCTGAGCCTAAAATGAAAGAGAATAGAAGACAGTAACCCAAGCGCCATGGAAGGGCATCTGACTTGCCACATTAAAGGAAAACTCAGGCTGCTGTCAAGCAGCGTTAAGCACCGCTCTCATAAACTCCTGTCACATACTATAGACTGGTTGTGAAGGTGCTGCACCATAGCCTCTGAGTGACCTCTTTCAAAGGCAAGGTCAGAGACAGTTCCAGACAGAGTGGTCAGTGTTCTTCCAGAGAGATTATGTTATTTTATCTGACTGGCACATCCTGAATCACTAATTTTCCCCACCCAAATTAATTGTAACCATTATACAGACTAATAACCACAAACATGCCAACAACCAGCATGTGAGGTCATCTAGGATTACAGTTAAGGACCGTGGCCAGTGAGGCACACTGGGGTTGGGGTTGTGACTATGTTTGGCTCAATGAACAACTATGCAGTAAATATTAATAATAATACCTAAAGTCACACTCACAGCTGTGGGACAATCTATATTAAAGGGGTGGGTATGATTAAGTTATAATTAAGGGTAAAATGGGAGGCACCACTCTTCACTGTAAGCAGGAAAAAAGCCATAACCAGGAATATAGACATATGCCTTGCTCACCCAGCTGTTGTATTACAATATGTACTGCAAATGCATAGTATTCTCCAAGCAATGTGGCAGAGGGTTATGTCTAAGAACAAAAAAATATTTGATGAAGTAGCAGGACAGGGCTCTTAATTTTCTTCTGTTTGCGCAATATGACAATGAAGTGGCCGCTGGTAAGTGTTGCTGATTAATGTTTAATGGCTGCTTGGATTTCAAGATTTCTTAATTTCCAAAGGAATTCACATTTAGTCATCAGTTTTTGCATTCAAAAATAATTTCAGCATTTAAAAAAAATGTATAGTCAATAGTTTTGTTCTTCTAAAAACGAAGAAACAAATGTCTTTGGAGAAATATCAGAAAAATTTATTTTCTTCTCTGCCACTGGAGGAGCATGTAGGTGTCTGTTTGACAGCAGCTGGTGGGCTGAGCCCCAGCAGGGGAACAACAGACAAACCAAACAACCTTGGCCTGTAGTGCCAAGGACAGACATTGTGTTGTTAACACTGGTATTGAAGAGTAAGGACCACACCAGCATCTAAACATACCGATGTGAGATTTGCAGTTACCTTTATGCCGCTCAATGAGCTTCCGCTGAGCAGGTATGCTATCTAGCCTGCAGACTGCTTGGTGGCTCATTCAGTGGAGGCCAAGGCATGTCTTCATTGTAAGTTAGATAAGAAGGAGACTTTAGTAGGAAACCTAATGTGGGTTAGTGTTCTAATTCTGTGGCTCTTAAGTGTTGTTTAGCAGCCTGCTGTCTGGCTGTTAGTCAGCATGACTGCCTGCCAATGATAGAACAGTGGGTTTACTGCTTTATTCAAATATGGTTTAAAATGAAGAGATTTGATTCGTTGTGTCTGAAACCAACAATATGAGTAAAACATGGATCGATGTTCGTCACAGATGGGCCTAGCAGTGACCCAGATGAACCAGCACCACTGTAACTTAAACAAGATGAAAGGTAAGCACAATAAACCACTTGCCACTTTGCTGTCAGAATAAGTTGCCTATCCAAATACTGTATACTGCACGTTCATCCATTTCTATTCTTATTCAAAAGCTGAACAAACAGTAGGAAGTACTATTGAGACATTAGCATTGCTTGGAGATCCATCACGGTTCTTGCATTAACACTTGGTCCAGCTTTAGTATCAGGTTGGAGGTATAATATTTGGCCAGGGAGGGGCAGAGGGCTGTCTCTGCCTAGCCAGGCAAGCAGGCTTTTACAGTAGGAAGGAGTGAAGCACACCGAGGTTTACCGCCATGCTGGGATCACCAGTTTAATGGAGGCTCGCCCTAGCCCACATTCAAACCCTGCATCTCTTGGCTCCCTTCCGGCAGCTGGGGTATACTGGGGAGCGTTCCCATGGAAAAGCTGTAAACTGGCCACGGTAGTGAGGATGAGGAACAACTTTCCATCATGTTCTAACTAGCTACAAAGAGATTCACATATTGCACTGCCATATAGACTTTTCTTCTGTAAGGTAGTTCTAGTAATTGTGATGTAGTGAGTTTTAGTTGGCAGTTGGAGATTTTGTCTGCTTTTTTTACTGCCTTTTTCCATCCTAGTGGCTACAGGTGTGTGCATTGTCAGGTCTGTTTCCTCCTGATGTTTAAACTGACCTATGAGGGGTCTGAGCGAGCTTGTTTTTGCATCGTCTCCATGTTGCTATGCAGACTGACTTTTCCATTGGCTGGGTTTTACCAGTCATCCTTAAAGACAAGCCTGGTCCTGATTGTTCCGGATCGTACGGCGGAATCAAATTAGGGACTGGTAATGGCCATAAAGTCCATGTCTGAGGCATTATGCTCAAGGGCGTGGGCCCACCTCACATTTCCCATCCGCATTTCCTTTTGTCCCCGTTTCTGAGCAGGATTGTCAGCTTTTTTTCATTACCAGCTAATCTGGAGGATTTGTAACTAAAACAACAAACAGATAAAAAAGCACAATCAATGGGAGAGAGTGATGTTCCACAAATCAACTGTATGTTCATAATTGGCCAACTCATACATCATGCTTGCTCTTCCATGAGTGGGCCCCATGTTTTGCAGTTGTTTATAAAATCCACTAATGTCCTACATCACAGTAATTCAAGGTGCATGTCCTGTTGAGATACGGGAATCCCACAGACTTTACCCACTTCAAAGCATTAGTAACCAAAAGACCGGAAGTTTCTGCATTAACTTTTCCCCCGATAATAACCGTGGGTACTTTACAGATGATTGGTATCAAGATGTAGGAGCATTTTAAACTACTTAAATATGTAAACAGTAGCCACCATTCAATTACTAACTGTTGCATGTGGCCTTAGTTTGGTTAGTTTTATCCTCATTTACCCTCTACTGTGGGCATGTGAATACTGAATTATTGTTTGCTTTAAATGTGAATTATTAAAAAGAGCCAGCAACCAATTTTGAAATGTTTCCAGACTCGTACTTGTGAAATATTGGAACCACTCTTGTTATCATTACTTTTTATTTAATTTTTTTCTTCTCTGTGGGACCCTTAGGCTTTGAAATTATATTGTGGCATTTTGCTGGCGCAGTGATAACAGGTAGATATCAATCTTGCATTTCTAAAAATGTATTCTGCACTCCTTTGCCTGGCTTTTGATGTGTAAGATCAGCACCGTAATGATTACCGTGTTGCTCAACACCTGTCAGTCTAGTTTAGGTTCTCACATATTCTGACTTGCAGAATTCTTTTGGAAATAAAAGCAGATATCATCTCTGTTTATTTTGCCATAGCTGAGTCAGTATCTCTGCTCTTATTGGCCAGTTTACATGCCCTCCTAAAGGCATCACAGCAGCATCAGTGTGCCAACAGTTATGCTGTAATCAAACATTTATTCTTCCAGATCCTTCTGGGACAAAACCCTTATCTCTCAGTAAGAAATTCAAACACAAGGGAGATGGGTCTCTTTAGAGTCATTGTTTAGAGTTTAAATTGACGTTTATTGCAAGATGTTAGTTAAAATAATTTATTTGAGAGGTACATTTCACTTTAATAAAGGACAGCCATATTAAGACTATGGCTTATTGGTTACATTGTTGCTCTGCAGCATCATTAAAGTTCTGAGGAATAGAACAAACTTCCCCCTCTCCTAGAGGTGGAGACATTATCAACTCACTGCTCTGTAATTGTTGTCTCTGTAACTCTTTTTTCTGTGGTGTTCAGTGTGGACTTGTTCTCCCCGCATATGTGCAGTTCTCCTCCTAGCACTTTGGGTTCACACCACAGTCCAAAAATATTAGATTAAGTTGATTGGAGGGTCAAAATTGCATGATGCAGTTGTGAATGCAGATATGTCTGTGTGTGTAATCGGCAGTAAGTCTGTCCTACTCAATAAGACGCAACATAAATAATAACTTACTTGTGGATAACAGAGTAGTCATACCTGATTGCAATTTGGGTGGACATCTATTGACAACAAAAGTTATGTCAGTATGGTAAAATGATCCTACCCAGTGTTCTCTGAAGAAAGTTAAATTTTCCCACATATATTAGGACTGGACCAGACCAACGTCACACGATCTCCAGGGTGTACCCTGCCTAAGGCCCAAAGCCACTGGGATAGGCTCCAGTCACCCGCGACCCCTAACGGGAACAAGCGGTAGAAAATGACTGACTGACTGACTGACTGATATTAGGACTGTTTACATAAAGTGTAAGGCAAGACCATGTCTAATTATATTATATTTGTTTCAGTGTGACACTGAGCTATGCAACGTATAAAGACATTTTCTTCTTCCAACCAAACACACATCCATACATTGTATTTTCTTATTCCATCACCTAGTTTAGAGCTGGACTTTATATTCCACAAAGTGTGTCTTTCTCATCATTGAGCTGTGGTATTAATGTTCAGTGACTGCACGTGTTGTGATACATTCTTTTTGCATGTTTATCTGCTCCATGAGTCACAATGTTTTTTAGGGCCCTGACGTTCTAGGCTTAATATGAACATTTTAAAAACACTCCACTTAATCCAGAGCATGTTAACATATGGCGAGCAGTCATGTCCAGAGTGACTTTCAGTGACTGAGTGAGTGGTTTCAGCATCTTGCTGAAGGGCTTTTGGCCAGGACGTACGTCTGTTACTGCAATTGAACCCTTGTCCTTTACATGATGGGACGGTCACGGTAACCACTAGGCCACCCTGCCACCCTGAATAGTCGTTATTAGGTTCTCCAAATAAGTTATATACTTGTGGAGCGGAAGGGAAACCTTTCAGTGGACCTTGAGTGGGTGGTTGTAAAAGCAAGACTTCTTCACGTTATAAGACCTGAATCTGCACTCACATCTGGGCGGAGCTTTTACCCAAATTATTGCCATCATTTGTCTCTGCACAAGCAGCTGGCAGCGGGCATTGGAAGTGGACGCTTGTTTCCTAAAACAGTGTAGCACCGGATGGTGGTGTCAAGCACAGGTTCAGGTTCCTTTGGCATGTAATTAGCCATGAAGCAGTTTGGTGACAGCATTGCTCCTTTGTCGCTCTGAGCTAATATTAGCTTAACTTACCTCACAGGCAAACTAACCATGGCACCTTCTACTGAGTTCACATTAGCATGAATCTAGTCTGTGGCTGGTCTGTAAAGGTATCCTATTAGTAGGACACTGAATCCCCCCTGCTCTCTCACTGTCCATCAACTACTAAAATATATATTTTTGTAAAATCTTTATTTTCCAAAGCCTTACAGTCATTGTTACAAAACTGACAAGATCTGAGCACTGATCAGACAGCTTACCGTAACTCGACATTCCAAAACTCTACTGCAGAGGAGCCACAGCTTCTGCCCCTCAGCTATAAATGTTGCAATTATGATGTGAAAAAACAGGTAATGAAAATATTATCTTCCAAAGGCCAAGGGAAACTTATTTAGAGACATCGGATGTGTTTTTTCATGGCTCATTTAAAACTCATGTCAGCATTGTCACCTCAGTGGTAAATTACTTTAAACTCTAGTGTTTACAGTACAGTTTCCGTAAAACTTGGAAGTTCATTCAGTCAAGTGTTTAATGATTCTAAAGTAAATATTTGGGTAATGTGAGAGCTCATCCTTGCTCTGTTCATCACAATATGTGCACAGCTAAGGTGAGCCCAGGTCCAGCATAACATAGGGATTGTTTTTTTTTTGTTTTACTTTATTTTTTTAATATAACACAATATATTTGCAAAGTTTGTCTGACGCTGTTTTGCCCCATTTTCTGGTTTAGAATAAGCTCAAGTCTAGCTTAAATGCCTCTATCATAAATATCGCAAACAACAAAAGGTAATTTGGGAAGTTTTCAGAAGTAACACATCAGTTAGTCCCTGGAGTCCTTGAAAATGTATCTGTTAATAACCACTTGCAGCAGATGTCTCCTCATCATAAATATTTCCCATTGACCGGGCGTGTATGTGTAGTTTCAACACATAGCATGGATACTTGATAACATCATTTACAAAGACATACAACATAAAACTATCAGGTTTAAGACACTACTGATACCATGCACACATTAATGAACAACACACTTGCACTATTGAAAAGCGAGCATAAAATCTGTTGAAATAAAGCACACACATCTGTGAAACACACTCATACACACACGCACATTTCCTTGTACTTGAGAAATTAGTCAAATATAAAAGTCATAGATGATTATATGCTGTTGCTTGAAGGCAGTACAAGTCTGTCCAGTATTCTTCGTTCTCTAGAGTCCCCAAGCTCCTCCTGGGGGATCCCAACGTGTCCAGGTACTGCAAGATGGTACAATATAATCCTTGCCCAGCATGTCCTGAGTCTGTGTAGGGTTCTCCTCCTTGTTGGACATGCCGGGGATACCTTGAATATGTTGGTACATGGGACCTGATTTAGATCAAACCACCTCAACTGGCTGCTTTTACTGAATAGCAGCTGCTTCAAGAGTCCAAACACCATATCAACGAAACTTCAAGTTTCCTCACTTGTTTTTTAGTATTAGGGTTAAGGTACAGAATGTGGTTAGACATATTAGAGACAGGGAAAGGTTTAGAGTTTGAGGAATGACTGCAGTACATGAAAGTCCTGACATGATCACAAGTGTGGGTGTACGCTGTGTTTTTGTGTGGTCTAATACTGTCTGTTCTGGCATGGACTTTGTTTATATGGCAGCATGCCTTGTGTTTGGGTGGTGCTTAACAATCTTAATATAGATGTGTCCAGTGTGCAGATATTGGTTTTGTAGGAGTATTGTCATGTCTGACTGCTTCCGATCTTCATCTGTGTGCACTGTTTACATGCATGAGGCAGAGGGAGGTTGTTTCAGCTCAGCGTTGTGTGGCTGCTGCAGTGAAGTGCTGTGTCAGCCGAGGTCCGCCAAACTACTCTTGGCAGTCGGCCATGTTCTTCGAGTGTTCCTGCTGCCTTTGCCTTGTTGTCTCCTGCCCTGCTGTATCCTCCCTGAGGGAGATTCTCCTCCTCCTCCCCAGTCCTCCTCTTCTCTCTCTCTGCCTCTGACTGACAGACCTGTCGGGCTGCACATTAATGCACAAACACCATTTTTCAGATACAAGTTGCAGTTATATAATACAAACGTTTTTAAATAATCTCATTGTCTGAGTCAAACCTCAGTGGGCAAGCCAAAGAACCTCAAAGTCTCTGGCTAAGTAATGTCAGACTAGCGTACAGGGAGAATTGGATTAGGGAGGAGAGGTTGCGAACATGAAGCCTGAGGCTGCCATTAAAAAAAATACAATCTATTCTATGATCGATAGATAGCCCACAGTATAAGTCTTTTAAAATCATTAATGAGTGATAAAATAAGTCACTGTCATTCATTCATTTATTCAATTCACTAGCCGACTGTGGTTCTTTATCTCTACCTGCTATGGTTTTGAGGTTTAACTCACAGCTCAAGGCTCCAGATACATATTTGTATAGTTAAAACCCATCCCTCGTTTTTCCTCAAAAAAATACCCTCAGTCTAACTAAACAGATTTAAATGATTGATATTAAGTTCCCATAAACAGATAAGAGATTTAATGCTACTTCTTCACTATTATTAACACTACGACCACAATTGATAACAAATAATCAGTTAAAGGTCATGAGCTGCATACTCACTTCAGCTTCCCATATTCAATTTATCCTCTGTAGTGATAGAAAACCCCTCCTATGGGTGTACCATGTTCAGGAATGGTTTCAAAAAACAAAATCCTTGTTATTTTGCTGAAGAGTAATAACGTAGAATGTAAATCGTGTGCTGTTATTTTGCATAGTAGAATATACCTTTATTTAAGCTCTCCTTTGGTTAATTTGCACATTATTTGTATTTTGGCAGTGATATTCTGCCTGTTGGATGGGTTACTCCAACAAAATGCTTATCAAGATCGAAGCCAATCTATTGGCCGGTCTTCACTTATCTTTCCCCACCTACTGTTGTTATTATGACTAATCTTGTGAATTTCATTCACCATTTCTACTCATTTTGTCTTGAAGTCAGTTGGTCAACTGACTGGACAGGAAACACAAAGCAAAGAAAAACATCAAAACTTTTGATCCGCCTTTGATCTGCTGAAACACTTGACAAGGAGAGGCTCCTCGGAGGGCTTTCAAAGGTTATAGGAAACACGGTTGGAGACCTGGGCTCATCCTGTGTGATCTGTTTTGAGAGTCATCTGAGGTAGACCATTTGTTCTGGGTGGGGATGTTGATTTGAACTAAATTAAGGGCTGGAAACCCAATAGTGGTGCCTTGAGTAGGAAGAAATACCGAAAGGCGTCTGACTAGAGCAATTTGGCACAGAATTAAAGGCTTGGTGTCATTAAGAGCAAGCCTATTAGTTTAGATAATGTATTTCTGGACTGCTCTGCACAAACATCAATCTGAAGAGCATTGTTAAAGACGAAATTATCACTCCCAGAATTTGGATTTATATCAGTACAGAGTGAGGGAAGGAGTTTGCTGCACAGTTAGTCTCAGTTAGGACGTTCTTTGACAGATGAATAGATGCATTGTGTGATGTATTGACATGCCACATTAATTTAACTTGTTACAGGGTTAAATGCCGTAGAGATCAGCAACCATAATTTCTGGCCATTTATCAAGAACTGAAAAGATCACTTTATTTGTAAATAGAAATACAAAGTGAAAAAGGACAAAAGAAATCTCATCTCAAAAATGTAGAGTACTGTCGATCCGTGTTTTATCTCTTTGTCAGCCAAATACTTAAGCAACTATCCTGTAAAGCGTATCATGCAACTTTTTAATTTTCAGTTAAGAGTAAGTGAAAAAGAAAAGACATCAATAAAAGAGTTCAGATGGTGCTTATCTAATTTTGGAACACATTTTCTCATTTGTTCTTTGAATGCGAAAGTGGAAATTCAATCAACGTCACTTTCCACCAAAACAAAATGTAACAAATAAGCTATGGAGGGGGTGTCTGAGGGCATGGTGGCATTTTTTGCAGCTGAGGAGTCGGGGTATGAGTCAACAAGAACAATTAAGGCTACAAAGCATTGAAACAAACTTTCTGGTTTACCAGCTGACACTGTTTGGAAGTTTGTGGCAGGGAGCTGAAAGATTGGTTTGGAAACACTAAACATGCCACCTCTCCAAGTAATAACCAAGGAACTTCCCCCTGAGCGGTTTGTTTTGTAGTCAGTTATAGGTTTAATCTCCCATTAATTCTTCCATGTCCTTTCCATTAGTTGTTTATCTTTAAGCGATGTGGGAGGAATGTGGGAGGTGTTTTTGGCTGAAAATTGCCTAACAAAACTGCAAGGAGTCAGGTAATCTACCTGAGCTGTTGATGTGGCCTTTGTCAATTTGACACTCAGCTCCTGCTGTTTAAAAATGGGCAGCTGGAAATCTGTCTTTCTTTAACGAGGATGACACCTTTTCCTGTTTGTATAATACACTCTTCTGTCTCCACAGTCTTGTAATGTGGTCATTTTCTATTCCAGCTGCACTCATCCAGTCTCCATACGTATTGCACAGTTTTGGATTTTCTGGCTCCAATGAAACGACAGTGATGGTGGCAAACTGTAAACCCAACTCCAGTCATCCAAAAGTCCCTTACTTATATGGCATGTCACAGATATGGCATCATTGTTTTTCTACAGTTTATGGCAGAGGTTCCCAACCTTGTTGGCCAGAGACCCATGAAAGAAAATAAATGTCTACGCGCTACCCCTTGTCACAGGTTGCACATGTCTATGAGATGCAAGCAGTTTAATAAAGAGTGATGTTCCCTTCTTGGATTGTCTCAGAAGAAAACAAACAGTTTAGTATAACATAAACCTTAGAGAAAGGTTAGAAAAAGTACACATTTGTGTAGCAGAAATATGTTATTTTTTCTAATTTCCTACTGTATCCTGTTAATCATTGCAACCCTCCATTGGTCTATGGATGTTACCAATAAATCCAATAGGTTTGAGAAATAGCTTAGATAGATATGTTGATGTTAAACTTACTTTGTGTATGTGGTGATTCTGCAAACTGACATTAATGTGACCAAATGAAACGAATGATCAAATGATCAAATGTTTGCTTACATGTGACATACCTTTTGATTTTGTATTCACATGCAAATTGTGATTTTTGATATTGGGCTCAATAAATAAAATTGAATTGAAAATTGAATTAATTTCTTATTCAAGAAGCAGGCTATTTTAGGAGGGGAAATGTTAGTGCGCCTCTGCGAATCAGCACGTATTCAGCCACCGCACTCTTGGATGAATATGCCAGCCTGCATCACTTGAATTGAGTCAGTGCCTGTCGAAAAGAAATCGAACTCGCTGGCCCCGCCCTCCTTGGTGAACCACAACCTTTAGGCAGGAAAGTGGAAAAAGCTCATCAAACTGCCCTTAACATCTTTGGAAACTGTTACTCAGACAATGATATTAGACTAATCCGACTTCACCGTCATCCGACACATAACCATACAGCTTACCAGATGACTCCAGTACTCGTTCTATGAAGACATGCTGCGTCAGGTTCAAATCATCTGCTGTGACACTAACCATTCTTGGCACTATGACTTCAGTGAAACTGGTGTGACTACCACAATGTCTAGCCACAAGAGGCTAGCCCGACTGGCATGAGCTTAATCGCTACCATGTGTGTGTAATCACAAAACATGTAGCTGCACTCTGGTTTCACGAGCATATGATTATGGCAGCGATGATGATATAACATGCTGAAAGAAATGCACTTCATTTGGTTTTTGTGTCTGTTTGTGCTCATCTGGTTAAAAGTTCAAGTGGTAATCCACAAGATCTTTATTTTGTCATTCTGGCAGCATCTTTGGTGTGAAGCGTTCATTGCTGTGGTGTTCCTGCACTGTACTTCCCAGAGTTCACTTGTCAATCAAACAATGTGGCTTGTGCTGTGATGTCTTTTCCTTGGATTTTCTGTTGATGCCAGAGTAGCTTCTGTAGGTGGCTAAAGACCTGTGGACTGCAGGTCTTTCATTTTATGTAGTCTTCTGTTTACTCAAAAGAAAAAACACTGCTGGCGAAAACACAAACAGCATCAGTTTCTGTGATATTTTTTCCCACGTAAGATCTACCAGACGCTGAGTGTTAAGGGCAACAAATCAAAATGCTTTAAAGACCTTGGCTGAATCACTATATTGCCATATAAACAGGCAACAGGGAGTAGCCAAATGGAAATATATTTAGAAGAAAGTATTACAAGTAAGGCCACAGTGTTAAAAGATCCTATACTATTCCAAATGTATGTTCACTGTTGACTGAGTGTAGCCCAACAAAAAGACATAATTACCATCTTGTTTCATTATTCAGTCTGGAATTGTGTTCATATTAGCTGTTTTCTGTTTAGCAGGGGTTATTATTTTACGTTAACCAATCAGTAGCAACGTATCCATCAACTGATGTAATTTTCATGTGACACGGAGGCTGTGGTGGAAGTTGCTGAGGACAGTTTTTTTATTTCACGATTTGTTAAGTTGACTGAAGAAATATGCAAATGTAATATTTTTTTGTTATTTCTGTAATTCCACTTACAGCAACCTGTATGGCTGCATTGTTCTCATCCATGCTTGTCATCATTTTCATGGTAATTTTCCTGTTGCAGTCCTCTGGCTCTGGAACAGAGAGATGATGTCCCATTCTTAAGGGGAGCATAGAGTCCAAAACGGATGCAGAAAGATGTGCACGTGATCCTGTTAAAACAACAGTGGGTATCTGCATACACAGACGTGTTCACACATTTTTTGGGGGTACAGTCCATACGGGTCCTCACAAATGTGGGCAGATGACGAAATATATTACATGCGGGCACATGGAATGCGATAAGTATAAATTCAGATGTCTGGAAGCAGCCTAGACTGAAAGCTGACTCGAAACTGACAAAGCATTACTTAAAGCTTGAAGCTCTTTGGTAAACATAGTGGAATCATTGATACTGATCTGTAACCAGGTAGCCCTAATTGCTATCAATTGCCACACATCTGAAAGATGAAGCCTACATGATGAATGTGCATACCATTTGCTTTCAGGAAACTATTATCACTATCAAAGCATATCCATCTTCCTTTTAACAGCTAACACGAAATTTAAAGTCAAGCCAAGCCATTTACATGGCGACACTCCGCACAGCCTTCAGGCAAAGAAAACTACAACATTAGTCTGTCACCATTTCTCATGTCTCATCAAAACCACTGAGTCAAGATGGATCTTTTTTTTTCTACTAGCACGCTGTAACAGTCACTCACTGTAGGGAAACACAACAATCCAGTAGCATACTGCCTGAAGATCAACTTTTCTTTTCGCTGGATTCTGTGGGTCCATTTCGAGGTGGTCCCCAATCATGTTTGGAGACCCCCCCCCATTTATTGCCCCTCCTTGTTGTTCAGTTCAGACGTTTCTGTTTTGTATCAGCTTGGTTTTCCATGTACCTGTTTTTGCGCAGCTGTGTTGCCCTCTGTGGAACCTGGTACACTGTGGGCTCTGTGCTAATGTGCTTCAGAGAACTGTGCTAAACTCCAATTAGGGTTGTGTTCAACCCCCACACAAGCACACAGAGACACACATACACACAACTACAGTGGCGGTAGTGATGGTGGCTGATGGTGTGGTGGGTAGCATGGAGGGCGTATATATGTATGAGTGTGTAGAGAAAAAGTGTGCCTGGATACTTTGTTGGTAACTTTGGATTAGTGCGTAAGCAGTGACAAGAGTACTTAGGGACATTTTCTGGACCTTGATTAGTCATCTGACAGAACTGCAAACTGCAAAGTTAAATTCAATGTTACTTTTTGCCTCTTTTATTTTTTTCATACATTTTTAGGGGGGTTTTAAGTGAGATATTACTTAGAAATTGTCATTTTATAAGCAATATGCTAGTTTTTGAGTGATTTAGAAGTGTACAGTAAGTTAAGTGTGAAAGTTCATTTATGATAATAGGTTGTGGGTAAATTACATAGTGGTCTTTCTGTACAAATCCTCGGGAAAAATGCAGAGGTAAACACTGACTCAAAGATAAGTGGGTGCTTCTCATTGGGAGTGCTGATATATGATTTCAGAAACAAAGGACATGAGCTGTGTTCCTGTTAGATCTTAAATGAAGAGTGGGTGGAGAGAAATGTCCGCTTCCCGTACAGTAAACCCACATGTTCCCACACATCATACTCATTCAGTTCAAGGATTTGATTGTTTTGTTTCAGAGGAAACAGCTGTGTTTTAAAAAAAATAATTCCTGACTCTTATCTATTAAGGTCATATATTTGAAGTTAAACGTGATTTTGAGTTAGCTTCAGACTTTAGAAATATCCTCCTATTTATTTTCTTGGAAGCAGACAGCAATATTGATGTTGGTTTCTGCCCCTAATTTAGAAATCAAGGCCTTCTGATATTTTTGGGCATTGCAGTTATTAAGGGTGCTTCTGAGTTCACAGTTGGTGGCCCTTGAACACGGCCTGCTGAGCAATGCTTGAGTAACAGCCAATCATCTGGGTTTCCCTCCTTTAAAAATAAAGGACAGGAAAAGCTCCAGTTACACACCAGGAACTTCAACAATGTTTAGGAGGTGGAGAACCAGGGACTCTCTGATAACTCCCACCCAGAAGAATAGCCTTTATCCTCACCCTGCCCCACCTTGTCTTACTTTTTTTTTTGCCTCTTTAGATAACCTACTCTTGACTAACACTACTGATGTCTGTAAGATTGTGTTGTGACACTATATTTTATTCGTCACTAAAAAGAAAAAACAAATGGCTCTAACATGAGCCATGCAAATTTGTAACAGTGACATCCTCCGCTTCACATTTTTCATGGTGGCCCTGTTGGGTTGGGGTCTGCATTCAGAGTCAAGTTAATCCTATCAAAATAAACTTTGTAGAGTGCTCTGACTTCTACAGTACCTGAAGCATTGTAGCTTTGACTGCTTCAGTCATTCCAGATGAGGGTTTAATTGTCTCAAACCAACCACCATCCATGTGCAGTATGCATATTGTTTCATTTTCAGTATTGTGTGTATGTTTACATGTCAAACCACTGAAAAAGTTATACAACTTGTCATGTACACAAACCACATTTGAGAAGAACTAAAATCCATATCAACACTTTCTCCATTACAGAATTTTGAATGGAGCAATGAAGCTGAACGTTGTTAAATTGATTAAACCTTAGGGGGAAAAAAGTACCTATCCGCATTATGAAACAGTATGACATGGCATAACAAAAGTTCTATAGGCTTCACGATGACACATAACCATAAAAACAAAGCACATGTCATTAAAACAAATGGCCTCCACAGATATAGTCCATAAAATCTGAATAGTAATTTTATTGGACACTCAACCTGTGGGTTTGCGTTGTAATAGATGAACGCTATTACTTGTCCGGTTGCCACATGTGGAAATGGGTGCAGGCATTGGAATAACAAACTGGACTATTCAAGATAGAATCTGTCTAAGAGATGAGATATTTTAATGGAATCAGAGGGAGGGGTGCAGCTCTAACTAACCTGCCTGTGGTGATTTTTGACTCCATGAGATAAGCCAAGGAGACATAATGTTTTTCCTCCCCTCCCTATGAATGCAGCATAATAGCCAATATTCACTTGGAGGCAATTCTACGTCTGCGGCTTGACACTGAATATTGGAAAAGCAATGAAATGGAGGGTTTGCAAATCACATCATAATGGCCATTATGTGATCTAAGTTGCAGATGCTGCATAGTTTTTTCTGTCCTTAAAACCTTATATTACACAATTGTAATCTCATACTGTACGTGTAACATATTACCGTACCTATGTAATCTAACAAGTTATATAGGATGCTGCCATTTTTAGGCATCAAATGTAGCAAAACATTGCAAGTGATCCAAATTCACCCACAATTGTAGCTGTTTTAAAAATGGTACAAAACACCTAGTAAGACAAATACAACGCAGTGTGACAACCAACAGGGTTTTTCTTTGTCACGACCTACGTGGTGCTTTTTTGACCACTGACAAGAAGAGCAGATCAACAAACAAAAACAGTAAAGAAAGTAAAACCATAGGAAAAATCAATGGTTTGATACCTCAACAAGGCAGACTGCAAGTACTAATGTTTGTTAATTGCAAAATATTTGTTTAAAGTAGCAATTAAAAATCCTTGTTACATAAAGGTTCGCAAGATCTAGAGCTATTGAAACACAACATGCTTTGATATGTGCATGTCATATTTGAGAACACAACTCAACCTGACTATTTGAATATGGCCATACAGCCATACAAGTTCTTGTTTAGCTCTAGGCCATCAGTAACATGTAACTGTGATAGAAGCATCTAGTGTATACATTGTTCTACACTATCAAAATGTCCAATTAGGGACATTGTTTTCATCCTTTACAAAGGAATGAGTATAAAAGGGGGGTTGGAGGGGGGTTCTCAGCAGACTGGTGAATTAACTGGAAATTTCTATTGCTTTCTTTGGCAGAGGATCACTTCCTCTAGCAGTGTGTGCTGTGTCCCAGGTGTGCTGTTCTCGACCTCAGAACTCCGTATTAAAACACATGCGGCAGACCGCACTGGGCAACAGCCACCAGCCACTTAATACTTCACTCAGACTCAATGCTTTTTGGTTCTTCCCACCTCTGATTGTGTTCAGAGGGAATCTCTCACATCACTCAGTTGTTAACACTGAACTGCATCGAATTTTTAAAGCATCACATACAACTGAATTATTATCTTGAAAAGTTAACTATCCTTAGCTTTGCATACTGTGCTGGGCTTTAACAAACTAGTTTTTGGTGCACTTATGCATTTTGTTACCTTGTTTTGTTATAATTGCTTCCATTGACTTCCTCATATGTAAGTTGATTTTAAAGTGTCTGCTAAATGACTAAAAGTAAATGTAAATGTTTCCATTTTATCTCCGTCATTCTAGTTTACAGTACCTCTGTTGCACTTGTTACAATATCATTCTCGAATATTAATTTGGGTGTTGTGACTCTGGCCCTCGTACTACTCACTATTGGTTGCTTCAAATAAGTGATGAACTCAAAATTGATGCATGCCCCAATTTAGTCCAATTCTGTATGTGGATTATTAATAAGTGGATAAGCGCATACGCTAAAATCTAAAATATTTACAGTATGTACGTGTAGGCATGTAAGTGCGATTTCATTAGGCCTCAGCAAATATATAAATAAAAACTCCATGTATGTTTTTGTGCTTATTATGCAACCAATCAAAATTGAAGGTTTGATCAGATTTTCCCCTTTGGAAGGCATGTGCTTTGGCTCTAGATGGTTGTCCTCTAGAGTCGGAGACTTAGACACAAGACTAGTGTCGCCAATGGACACTCCCCTTGTAATCTCAAATCCAGATTTGAGTTTTACATTGGGGAAGTTAATTGACATTAACCATGGTCACTCAAAATCAAGATTTGCCCTGCCTGTTGATGTAATGTGCTCCACTGGGAATGTGCCATAAGTGGAGGTCTGATGGAGGAAATCATTCTTATACTGTAGATCCCACACAGAGCAGTAATCATTGAGTACAAATAAGTCAAGATGTACTGTATCTTTAGTCAGTGAACCAAATTTGAACATCTATATGACTTATCCTGGTCTATAGCAATCATTTTAATAATATTGGGTGCCTCTGTATTCATTCTAAATGTTCAACACCTTTGTAATATTAACAAAAATATGTAGTTTTAAAAATCGAATTGTAGTCTCAATAGCACGTTAAGTTTTATTTTCCATACATGGTTAACTTATTTGCTTTACAATGTTGCAGTGTATGGCCATTTTCCATGTTGAGGCTTTAAATAGCTATATGTGGTAGATTGCTTTAAGGGTACAATATGTCCCAAAATATTTTTTCCAATGTTGTCATTGCCACTGTTCAATGCGTACAAGTATGACAAACATGTCTAAACTGATCATTCAAAGAAGGATTGTGTACAATTATTTAGGAGCATTGATGAAGGAACACAATGCACCAACCCAGCCCAAACAGCGTGCCTCTGTTTATGGTTACCATTCCTGCCATCCACCGAGTAACTAATGACTCACCAGTGTGGCTCAAGATGTGGCGTACTTCAACAGAAAACGTAAACTTATGAGATAATCCAACCTCTGGCTCACCATGGAACTAAGGGAGGTGTGGCTTTGGGTAAACCTACTTTGTTTTGGAATCTTGAATTGTTATTTGCTTCATCTTCCCTTGGCTGTTGTCAACTGCCTAAACATGGCAGACGTCCATAATGTAAAACAGACCAAGGCTCTCCCCTTGGCGACCCTTTCAGAAATTCCCCTCAAAACTTCCGCTCCTGTCACTTGTTGTTGATACGATGGGTAGAGGAGAAATGGCCAGCTGCCTGGGTACCACAAGTGAGCAAAGTTCCAGCTTATGAAGTGCTTTGGTTTTTGTATTAGGCTGCAGCAATAAAGTTGAGCTGGAGCTGCTTAAAGTTCTTATCTTGGGGTTCAAGGTCTGCTGTTGGCCCGGCCAACAGGAAGGGAATGGTGAAACAAATTCCCTGTTAATACTCCCATGAGGACAGTCTCTGTGCTTGCCATTAGGTGAACACTGGCTATTCCCTTCCCCACAAAACTGGAAGAAAGGTTGAAGTGCTATTTTTACTTCATGCCAGAGTGGAGCTTTGCACTAAAAGCGCCACATCTTTCAGTGACCCACAGTCATTATAAAAGGAAGTGTGTGTGTGAGTGTGTGGTTGAGGAACACTTTATCACAGCTTATTCAGTGGTATACATGATGACCAGTAAACCAAGCCCTCAAACTGTAGGGCATTCAGCATTTGATGACAGAGTGACCATAGATGTCTCTAAAAGTGAGCCAGAGTGATGGCCACAGCCTTAAGGTGTAACCAGCCACCGTGTTGGCTGCATTACAGTATAAGCACCTGCTATATTATTAGCAAGGCATTTATTTAAAAAGCTGTCAAATTGGAGTGTGAGATCAGTTTGCTGGAAGTATTTGACTACAGCAAAGCTACCTTTAACGCTGCTTCATAAAGCTTATGAGTTAGAGGAACAGTTACAGCCATTACCATGTGCATTAGAAAAAAATGGTTCTGGACAGCCATTATGCTCTAATTAATCATTGGAGAGTGGCACAGCTCAGTGTAACTTCCAGTATGTTTGGTTGTGTTTTAAAACATGAAACAATCATAAGAAGACAACAAGTGAAAGATGTGACTAACATACTTGCCAGATTAACAATTCATGTTATATGCTAATCCAAGGTCTGACACAAAGAATTTTATTTTCAGCAGGGCTTCCAAAGAAATCTGTTTAAGTTAGCGAGGTCAAAAACTCATCTTCATTCAGACAAGTGAATGGAAATCCTATTGCCTGGAACCCTTGATGGTGACAAGTGTGTCTTTTGGGGTCACTCTGACCTGGCAGACTTTAAAAGATGCATTCAAAGAGAGCTTTTCACAATACTGCTTTTAGAGCATGACAAGTGATAACATTGATTTCTCATTCAATAAAATGTTCTTATTATGACCAGATTGTGTGGCCAGAAAGTATGTATAAAATCAAAATCATTTAAATGATATGATTGTTTAAACTGTCAAACATTCGTTATTTGATTCTATGTATACTTCAAAGCATTTATTTTCAAAATTAAATGTGGCCATGAGAGGTTACGTCCCGAGAAAGACTAAATGTAAGGAGTAAACTTGTTCTGCTATTAAGAGATTTTTCTAAAATCTGATTTATGTAAATGCAATTGAACATGCTATCTGCCAACTATGACAGGATGTTAACAGTTGTGCTCTGTGTACAAGATTATATGTATGACATACATTTGTGGAAACACAACTGAAAACACTTTCTATACTGGCAACTATTACTCATTGAGTAGTTTGGTCTTGGAAGTAATGCGGTGTTGTCATAATACAAAATTTAATCGGCTTACTAATAACATTAGATGTTGTAAACAACTGTGACAGCTGATATATACACTGTCTAAACAAATTATTATGAAAATAGGTAAGCCTGTTGTTTCACTAGGCAACTGATTTACCCAAACTAAACCATTCCCACCAAGCTAAACAAGTCAGATGTGAAAAGGTGACATCAGATGGAACGATGTGTAATGTCACGTTTATTGCAGGATCATTTGTCCCTTTACCAATACTACATCATTTGCATGCGTTCTCAATATTCCCAATCCCTTTTGCCAGGTAAATTGAGAAATATTAATTCATATGATGCCTCTTTTCATGACCCAACTCAAGAGCTTTTAGGAGCCATGACAAATTCATTGAGTCAAAGTGTAGGAAAAGTAGTTCAATCAGGAGAGACAGGTGAATGAAGTAAAGATAATTGTTTATTATAACAGATGATATGTGATAATTAAGTCTTGACAGAAAGTCTTTGGCGCTTAGACTCTACGGGGAGATTTTTGTATTTGAGGTGCATCTGCCCCCAGCAACAGCAAGATCCCCCCCACTAGAGTCCAGGTGGTGGATCGTGGTGATGGTGGCTGATGACTCTCATAGGCTGATGAGGCTGATGAAATGATAAAGCTGATGAATCTGCAAAGATTGGTGCGGTGATTGGGAGGTGGAGGGGCGCGCATAACAGCAGCATGAATGTACTAAAGGTTGAGAGAGAATTGTAGTTAAAAAGATGAGCAATAAACTACAGGCCTAAGAATGCAAAAGAATAGTCTTGCTGACTGAACTTTCTCTAGAGCCTCATGTCAAGTCAAGTAGTCATGTCACCAAAAGATGTTAAACTCAGCCAACAATGCCAACTGTCAGACATTACTGAAAAGCAAAAATATTTGGACATGATTAGTTTATGTATCTTGACAGTGTCTAAAGGATTTAGGTTTTTGTGGGCTTACAGTATGTACTGGGTTATGTGGTCATGAGTGTAAATGAATACAGAATATTTTCTGTTTTTTAACTTCTGGGTGGGATCCTAGAAAGGACATCACCTGAGAGCTCCAGAGTTCTGGGGGAGTGCAATGCTCACAAAACACAAACCTTGTGTTGAGTGACTGGGAGGAAATCAAAACCTGAGCAAGATTGTTAATACCTATAGTTGGTCCTTGCAACACCTTTAGCCAAAGATCGATGATCAACTTTGTAGCTGTACTGTAGGTTATGCTGTCACACATATTGGACACTCAGGTGAAGAGGGAAACAGGTGTGCCAACTGTTGAGAATTGAGTTGTGGAAACAACAACTTGAGTGTGGGAGGAGTTTGTGGAGGCCAACTAGAAGGACTTGCAGTTGGTCTCAAAGAGGTTCTGGCAAACTGTCAGACTGCTTAGAAAAGGGCATTGTAGTGGTCTGTCATAGTGAAGAGGGAGCTGAACCTGAAAGAGAAGTGATCATAACCTAAAGCTCTGACAGACAAGAGTGACATACAATAGATACAAGCATCCAAAATGAGCTTCCTTCACAGGGTGTTTGGGCTGAGCCATGCGGACAGGGTGGGGTGTTAGATATCCAGACACAACCCTCGCTCCGTCACATTGAAGAAGCCAGTTAAGGTAGATCAGGCATCTGATCAGAATGCCTCCCATACACCTGCTTGGGGAGCAATCCTCGTTACTTCCAGGAAAAACAAATGTGGTATTTTTAGCTTTTTGTCTGGGTCACATTCCAGTTTCTTTTGCCAGGACATGAATATTTTGCACGTTATTGCATCTGACGGAGTCCATAGGGCTTGCGAAATTTATCAGCATGATTTTTTAAAACCACAGTGAAATTAGGGACAGACTTTCATCTTTAACTAAAGGTTTTGTTTCAGTCTATATTCTTGTTTCCGTTCTTGGGTCCGCCGTGATACATTTGACGTCATTTCTAACAATATGATTCCAGAATGAAAGAGTGCTTAATTTAACATTATCAAAAAATGCATCTTGGTTGGCAAGACAGAAAGGAAAACCCCAAAATTCATTACAAGTACTAGAAATCAAGTCAAAACTTACTGGAATAAACAAACAGAACTACAGTCTAAAGGTCGGAGCTGATTTAAGCAGCCCGGAAAAGAAACATGTGTGAGTCTTAATTTAGGATAAAATGTCAAGCACACAGTCCATCTTAAACTTGAGAAGTTAATACTTCCTAAAACACACACAAAACTGAACTCTTGATATTGACATTCAGCCTGTGACAAAAATCCTATGTGTGAACGTGGGTATTTGAGTATAGTTGAAGTAGGACAGTTTTAAAAGCAAGTATTTTCAGTCATCTGCTGAGGAATAAGCATAATATGAAATTGACTGACAGTAAAAGTACAATGACAATCTTCAACCCCCTGACCTCTTAATGATAAAGCCTCTCAAAGTATTGTGATAGTGTGATAGGGTACTTTGAAATGAAAAAAAGGCTCGATAATTACTTCCATACCCTCCCTTTTACTCAGTGTTGTCAAAGGGGAGCCTGCACTCTAAAAATTAATGATTCAGCTGGGTTTCTTCAAAGGAAACCAATACGTACCTCAAAATTCTATATCACAAATCTTCAGTGTAGAGTTCTTTGAAGACAGTTAATTTCCTTCCGAAGAGGCTCTCCAATCATGGCTCTGGAGCTCCCATGTAATTGTAATCTGAAGAGCACTTGTTCCAGTTTCCTTCTCTTCAATGTTTTAGAGTGTAGTGACCACTGCTCTCAAGTACCAAGAGTTCACAGTAAATTACAGGCCTGATAAAAAAAGAGGGCAAGTCTGGCAGGGGTCTTTTCTCACTAGATTATGGTAACAAGACCTCCTGGCTCTGTACTAGCAAGCCCCTTTAGATTGAAGGATGATTACGAGTAAAACTGCACTCTCATAATGATTAGTTAAAAGACCCGTCCTGAGCTGGCAGCAGGCCCAGTATTGTTTTCACTCGCAATGTGCTTTGATGTCTTTGCAAGTGTGAGAGACTTCTTCAGGCTCGAAGACTGACTTTATTTTTGTTTCGCTACTGACTCTGCACTTCTCATGCAATTAGTGTTCAACGGAGGAGAGGACTGCAGGGAGCTATCACTGAACAACATGTACACTGCTTAGGGCTACTCAGTGGGGAAGAGGACCACCATGAGTGAAGTCGTTTGAAACCCGGACATATGCTACTCCTAGACTAATCTGTGTGTTAAGTGTTTAACTTTAAAGCAGCATACGAACTTTAGGTTAAAAGTCTTGACATTATGATGTTCATCGAAATCATAAGGAAAACAAGGCAAATGTCTCAATCTCCATTACACTAAGACCCTGTAGACTCACCTGTTTGAAATTCTGGTGCGGAATTGTTACTGGTAGGCAAATTTTATCCTTGACTGTGACAAATCAACAGCAATAGGCTCTAATCTAAACCTACAGTGACCCCACTGTGTGTATACCGAGAAAGCTGGGCTCATCCATGTTACATCTTTTGCCTCTCTATTTTTGTTGTCAGATATTTCCAATGTTTATAATCCCTTAACTGTTGTAGATCTATATACTACTGTGTGGTAAAACAAACCTACAACACCTGCAATTCCAGGAGGAAAACAGACATATATATTGAAAATGAAAAGGCAGTGGACAATGACCTGTGTGATGTAGAGGACACTAATGTTTAACAAAACACATGGGAACTTAACTCATCAAAGGCTGACAGCATACAAGACCTTTGGGGACTTCAGCTTGAAGGCAATAAAGATTGAGTCACTGAGTAGCCCAAAACGGTATGATTTTACCCAAAGATGCATAGCTGATGCAAAATGGCAAATACATATCAAACTCACCAGGATTCCATATCTCGTTGAATGATTTATGACTTTTCTTTCGGGCCTTTGGTTGAATTCTTCCTGAACCTATATTTGTTTTACAATTTTTTCATGGGAATGTATGCGGAATATATGTGTTTGTGATTTCTGCTTACGGTAATGACATGTGGGCACCAAGTGGGCAAAGATTCACAATTTAGAGCTTGCCCTGAGTACAGTGTCTACTTTTGGTCAGTAAGCGGCTCAATATATGATCGCCTTGCTGGTTGTTTTTGAGGAGTGAGTTATCCCGTCACTTCCCCACTTCATCCAGGAATTCACTTAGGTGACCTTTCAGTCACAAGAAAAATTCTTTATCCTTTAAGCTACCACTGTCATCCTATCCATCCTGTCCAAACACTTTCCACAGTGTTTGGTGTTTACCATTTACTTAGAGGCTGAAAATGTAGCCTGGCATTAATCTCGTAGTCTTAGTCAACTGCTCCACAGCAGTGTGACTGGTAAATTAAGTAGTGTTTACGACCTATATTTCAACTGGGCAGAACTCTGGCTCTGCTGTAGCCTGAATCCCACCTTTTTCCGAGCTTTAACACTGTAACAGGGCACTTCAAATCGGTTCCATTTTGGATGACAACAACAGACAGATTACATATTTGTCTTTGCTGAAAGATGGCAGGAAAACAAATATGAAGTGACCTGCTTAGAAATATGGAATAGCAGTGCCCCTTTGAAACACAATTAAACAGCAATATTTTCTCAGTAGGTCACGTGTCTCTCTCCCTTTTCTGCAGCATTATGCCAAATTTTATAGGCAAGATATTAATCCTCAAGCTTTGGCTTGTCTCTGTCTTCACTCATGGAGGCTGTTCATCAATTGAAATGGGCAATGGACAGCAACAAGAATACTCTGTTTGTCTATATGAGCAATCATTCCTTTCCTGTGTCTGCCACTGTGACATTTGAAAGCATACAATAAATCCAACATTGATGCCATCATAAGTCAAGAAACTTGGCAGAGGTATTTTAAAACGATGAGCATCAAAGTCTGCTGAACAGCTGGCATGCTCTCATTTGTTGGCCTAAAAACCAAAGTTGGACGCTCAGTAAGTAGCTCTATCTTCCTTTAAAGAGTGTTTGTAAGTAATATCATTAGGCTAAACGACAGCAGGTAATTAGGTACAATGTGGCTAATTGCTCTAATTACCTGATTTGAAAAACGATTGTCTCAAAGGGACATGCCGTCTCTAGCTTTGGAACAAGACACAGCTGTCGGCGACTGTAGCTAAGAGATAGGCCTAATTACAGAGTAATTCACATAAATTAGTGTCTGTCTAATGCACAGGCAGCCGTGAGAGGAGAGGAAATTTAGGAAAGCAGGGGATGACGTGTGAGAACCAACCACGTAAATGCTCAAGAAAAATCCTTACAGCAGATAAAAGGGAACATCAAAAGGCTTCTTGTAAACTTAATTTACCTGGGGCAATGCCATGCATCACAACCACTTACACATTGCTTAACGATCAATCAGTTACAGATACAGGTAATCCCCTATGAAAGTTGTCCATGTTTTTAGCTGTTGATGAACGAGGGGGGAGCGTGATGTGCTTGTTTTCACACTCAGATTTGGCTCACATGGTTCAGTGCCCACCACATTATTGGTTACTCTTAGGCTACTATTAATTATTATTAAAACTATATAACAACGACACAATGTGCATGGAAAATAAAGTGATGAACGTGACTCACAGGCTAATGTAGCTGTTGTCTCCATGACATTGATGAAATTGCTGGGGAACATTGCAAAATGTCTAAAAATAAATATTACTGAAGAGTCTGACATCTTCTAACTCTTCATCAATACCACCAAATCTTGAGAGTGCTTTCATCTCTCTTTTATCAGCAGCTGTTACACCTGCGGCCCAAAACACTTTTCTGATCACTTTTTACAAAAAACTGTGAAACTGTGTGCCATTTTCTGTCACGAGCTTGTAAGCTTGCCTTTGGCTAAGTGAGATCAATGCATTTAAATGTGGAGTTGGGGGTATGGGGCTGCCTTTAATTCCTTTAAGGATGTGACCTCAGACACCAAAACATTGGAGGCATGTTGAGCCACTTACCACTAGGGAACTTCACTAAGACTGTTAGTGGTGAGCACACTATTACTGCTGATAGGAAAATTAGTGCTGATTCACTGAGATTTCCCTATGGACGTGCAATGATGACTCATTTGAAACTGACTGCCTCTGTTTGTTTGCAATGTACAGGTATGTGTGTTTGTGTGCCTGGATGGTGTGTGTTCCATTTTTGAATTTAGTTACCAGACGTACAAAGGGAACATGCACAGCGCTCAGTCCGTCATGCTTGTCTGCGTCATGTGTGTGATCCAAGAAACCTCATCAAGCCAAAGAGTCTTAGAATATCTTCGGGATCTGCAGGCATTACAGGGCGCAGTAATTTGTTCCATACAACCTTCGAAGTAGGAAATTTCTCGTCAGGCTTCCAATCTGCCTTCACTTAATTCTCAGGTAGTGCTCCCTGTGGCTGCTATCTATTTGAATGCAAACAGGCTTTAAAGAAGTATGATGTGGTGTGCGTGTGTGTGTTAATTTGATTAATCAAACAAATCAAGAAGCACAAGAGGATTATTTTAAATTAATTTGATATAATTAAGCTTTCTGCAAACACTAATATTGTTTTATCTTTAATACTGCAATAGAGGCACACATAATTATGTGATACTGTCTACCTAGACACTTTTAATATTTTGCAGAATTATTTTAAAATATAATCAAATAAGATCTCAGTGTTCCACAAGATAGACACCCTGGAGTCTTATAGATAATGTAACAATACTATATGTTTATGTATGTATTCCTTGTGGAGTACTCCACAAGCCAGTCACCCAACACTGTCTAAGTAGAAAATGAACATGATCTTTACTTGAGAATTCCTGGATACCAGGGACAACCCTTCCCACTTTGCAACTCTAGACTGACAATACCACCTGCATTGCTACATACTTTACTTTAGTTCTGCAGAGTTGCATGGCATCGTTGTATTGTCTACATTCAGCATTCAGCAACTATCGTCCCAGGAGCTCTACTAATAGGAGCAATTAGATATGAGATGAAAAAAATAAGTAAATATATTTTGTCACATTAATAAAAATAATAAATAGGCTGCAACATTTTCACAGTATATAAGAAATAAAATTTTGCATGGGTTTTCACAAAGTGCCTATTCAACAGCAGATTTTCATCAGCCATCATCTTAAAATTAAACCTGTAAGCATTCACAGGTTACATTCTCTGTTTGTATAGTATGCCGCAACAGTCCGACCAATATAATTTGATTATATTTCTTTGGATCCTGAGGTTCAAAGAAGTGAAATATATGAAACTAACATGACACATATGTGAAATCTTTTTCCATTACATATGAAATTAACATATTTTTCAATATGTACTTCATTCATTCCCAGGTAACAGGTCTATTTTAAGGCTCAGTCATAATCACACCCATGCTTTCCTTGCATTACCTGCCCTCTCTGACATTCAGCTCTTTATCATGAGAATATATTATCCAACTCATGTGGCAGAAACAATGACAAAAGAAAGTAAGTTATACCAAATGTGCACTTTAGATATGGATACTAACAGGTGATGACATGTCTAGGTGATGTCTAGATATCGGGTTCCTGCTGTGGCAAGATGTAGGATTCAACCCCAAACTCAGCAGTATGTAGGTTATATTTGTTTTCTGTAGTCATGAATAGGTCCTTTATTTAGGGTCTGTATGGCAGTCTTCCACTCATACTCAAACTGCAACTATTTTAGATTCTTGTCCGTATCTTTGGTAGATTTGGTATATTGTGTTTATGGGGAGGCATTCAGTCTACTGACATGCTTTTATTCTTAATGCAGTTTTTTGAAAATATATCCCCTTTTGATCACTACCAGTAGGCCCGGGTGTCTGTCTTTAGTGATGCCGTCGCTGAAATAGCATCTTAGGAAGTATTCTTATTCTGAAAGCACAGGGGATTCCTTTGCCTCACTACACATTTCCAGCAGCCCCCCAAAATATGAAACAACTGCTCTTTGCTCATTATGTGCTCAACAAGGGCTGCCTCCTTGTTGGATTTTCCACTTCTGGTGCCTAAAAACAACCCCTCCTTGTGACTCCTTCAATACTTTAAAGGAATGGGAGAATGTAGCTCCAGATCTGGTGGCATTTGAGAGGCTTCCACTGCTCTGTGTTTACATGTTCCAGCAGCACTTACTTTAGATATGGGAAGGCTGGGGTGAAAAAGAAAAAAAAAAGACACACATACACTGCAGGCTGTTAAATGTTAGCATTCTTTCCAAGCACTTTCGTGCAATGTTTGGCCCTTACCTGCCATTTGTTTATTATAGAGCCAGCAGTTCAGTTCATTTAACAGGGGATTCCGTTTTTTCCCCTGCAAATGGTTTCTGTTTAACTGTGTTTGCTCTTTGGACAGTTGTTGTAATGCAATGGGTTGCCCATGATTTGCATGCAAGGAATTGAAATTTGCATGGAAATCAAATTGCCCAGAACTGAAGCCACTGAGTATTTTCCTCTTATAGTTACCACACAATGCTTAATGTACAGTGTTTAAGCAAACTCGCTGACCTTCCTGTGATGATGCACAGGTCCATATAAAGATTGTCTGTCATAAAGCTGTGTAGCACTTGCTAATCAAATGGGCTGGTGAGTAACACAAACAATGCCTTGCCATTCACATTACCACCCACTGGGCTTAGTACCATGAGTCTGAATGCCTATGGTGGAGTCAGTATAGGATTTCCTATATTTCCTTGTCAGCAGTCAATAATACATACGTAATGGCTATCAAAATTGGCAGGCTTTGATTGATCGTTCAGCAGGACCCGACCAGAGGTGCTATGTGCATTAGAGCCAGGCTCTACAGGTTGCTATGTTGGTTTTATCAGTTTGCTGCCTGCCAGCTGTGGTGGCCTCTTTGTCTCCATCCCTGTCTTTAATGGGCAACACTGGCATTGAGGAAATAATGATTCATGCTTTTAATTGATGTATTTTATGGAGGACTTCAGAAATGCATGCTTTCATTGGTTGCTGCGCACGGAAATATCCTGCTGTTGCCTGTGTGGTGAAATGTGTCAGTTTGTATGTGGGCTGATTTGTCTCTTTACATACTATATATTATATTGACATACAGAGGATATGGTAACTTTCAGGCTTGGGTAGCTTACAAAAACCGTGAGATATTTTGACAACACAAAGAATGGGCATGAGTTAAGTTCCCCATGATAAGTAGCTACATCAAAGCACATTCCCCTTGGTGTGAAGTCTGTAGTGCTTTTTAATTGATACCAGCACTTTGTTTCTTAATAACCCATCTGAGATTAGAAGCAGCCTTAATGGAATCACCCTTTGGCTTCCAAGGGAAAGAATTTGTTGGGTTGAAATCTGTTTTTGATATGGGAAGACAAATAATCAGGTCATTAAGCGTAACCATAAAGTGTGTCGGAAATTTGAGCAAAACACATGGAAAAAGCTGATTGTTGTGAGACTGGAGGAGGCTGTGTGGCAAAGACGCTCTTAAAACAAATGAAGCTTCTATAAATAGTGTGAGGCCACAGAAAATATCAAAATTTGATTGTCAAGCCAAAATAAAACAATACAATTGGTTTTCAAATATGATTTTCATTGTGAGTAGGCTCATATTCTTGGTTCAGAACTGGCAGACTACAAAATATGAAACAGTGTATATTTTTAGTAGCAACATTGCACATTAACTGTAATGTTGATACTGCTTAATGCATCTACATTCACAACTTACTGTTTTTCTTGGCAACTACTTGTAATGCTGCTATTTTTGGGCCTTTTTTACAAGAGTGAAGAACAGACAGTGTGACAGGGGTTTGGTTTCTCCAGCCACTTTGATAAGTGTCAGTCAGTCAGTCAGTCATTTTCTACCGCTTGCTCCCGTTGGGGGTCACGGGTGACTGGAGCCTATCCCAGTGGCTTTGGGACTTAGGCGGGGTACACCCAACTCATCGCAGGGCTGACACATAGACAGACAACCATTCACACACACATTCATCCACTAGGGACAATTTAGAGTCACCAATTAACCTAATGCATGTCTTTGGATGGTGGGAGGAAACCAGAGAAAACCCACGGTAACACGGGGAGGACATGCAGACTCCACCCAGGGAGGTCGTGGTCTGGTCCGGGATTCAAACCCACGATCTCCTTGTTGGGAGGCAGGGCGCTAGCCGCTCTGCCACCGTGCACCCCTTTGATAAGTGTATCTTTAAGATTGCAGCATGGCAGGTCATGATAAAGGCGATGAATGCGTCCACCCTCACACTCATTATCCAACCATCCGTAGCACAAAGGCAGAAGGTCCTGGGTGTGAACAGACTGAGTGTAGGACCCAGCTTTCACAGCCACATGGTTGTTATCTGCTTGCTCAACTTCCTTGAGACTCATGGGGCCTTTTGTTATATAGTTTTCAATGCCAATATCTTACTTAAAGGGATGTGTTGACGGAGAATTAGCACATCTGGTGATGACGCACACAAGTGCCATTTAATTTGAATTGTTGAAGCCAATAAGGTGTTTTGATGTATTTTTCTAATAAATCAGCAATGATTAGTTATTCCCATCCCTGAAACACTTGATTTTGTAAATGGAAATTAGATTTTCTTTAAATAAAATATCCACTACTAGGAGAAAGTTGCCATCTGTCACATAGTGCTTTACCTCACATACAGCCACACTCATAAACTTCAAGGAAATTGTTTTCCAAAATGGATATGAATAGTATTTTGGAATTTATCTCTGCAGTATCTTTTGATAATGATTGGATCCAGTGCCTGAAAAAACAGCAACACATATGCACATTATCAGGATATGATAGCATCAGGCATCTGCTAACTGAGTTACTGAATGGAACTTATTACCATCTAAGCAAAAGAGTTCCAGTGCTTAACTATGGATTATATAACAGGTAGTTACAGCCGAGCCATCAGGTTTTTCACATAAACATAAACAGACTGTGCACTGATAGACACACACAGGAAAAAATAAGCAGAAAAAAACACTTGACTTTTCAGCTCAGTGATGATTCATTAGATCATAATGATAGAAAGAAAAGACAGCTTGTAACCACAAAAGTCAGGTGTCAGATTCATGGAGCAACTAATTAAATCAGAGCAGGGGAGAGGAACAGGATGTGTTTTCCACTCTGTCAGGACTTATTACTGAGTTGCCCTTGAGCAAGGCATTGTTAACTGCTTTAGAATATGTACTCAGTGGCTGACAATACAGTACGCAGCCCACATCCACATGTGGATTTTTCTTGATTCAATACAGTCACAGCCTCTTTCACAGACCTCTGGTTATGAACTTGCCAGGATAAAAAAGGCTTTAGTGCATATGTATTGTGTTATCGAGACAGAGGACTACCACTGATATAATGTATTGCTCCACATTCATCACAGGATTCCCAAAGGAGACTTTAAATACATGCCCTGATCCCAGAAATACCCTCCAAATCTCTTGAATCATCTAGTTGAATAGTAGGCAAACCATTTCATTCCTCGTGGAGAGTATTTAAACAAACCCTCTATGATAAAAGTCAGACACCATTTCATTATAGATACTGCTTAGTTTTTTGCGTTTTTTTCCAGCAGTGAAGGAGGCAAGAATATATTAAGCAGTTAAAATTAATTTACCAAAACATTTGAATGTGATCAAGGTTAATTTCCTCTCAATAAATGGTTCTCCCCATTGTGGCATTTGCCACTTTCCAAATCAAAACCATTATAAAACCCTGAGACCTTTCTGGTCATGGTTTTAACAGTGAGCTGGTTGGTGTGCTAATACACGAGGCGACTGTTTATGGTAGTGTTTCCCAGTGAGCCTGCAGTACTGCCAGAGCACTTGTTTTGTTTTGTTTTTGTTCTGGATTTTTGGAAAGAATGTGTTTCCAATATAGATGATGCCATGCCAAAGACCCCTTGATGATGCCTCGTCCTACACAACCACTCCCAGATGCTTAGCGAGTTTTACGAATGCACTTTCCTCATTATTTGGGTCTTAACTTGTTTGGCATCATGCTGGCCATGTTCACCAAAGCACAGAAATGAGTAGGTTTTTATTATAAAATGTGGGAAAGTCAAAACCTTCAGATATGGGCTCTACTTCAAAGTTTGAGCAGAATAATGTCATGGTAGAGCGTATGTGAAATGAGTAATGCCAGTGAAAAAAAGAAAAACGGATGCACGTCAGTAGCACTATGTCTTTATAATAATTATGTAATTTCTCGCTTGCAGTTGTAAAAAGAGTCTGTGTACTATAGAGAAGAAAAATATATTTGGCTTTGGTCAAGATGACAGTGTTAGGTTGATTGAGGTATCTGGAATGAGTTCTTTATCATTGAAATGTAAATTAGAGCAATTAATATATGGACATTTTAGGTCTTAGTGTTTGGCTTTAAACATTCACATTTACACAACATGCAACTCAATTTCAGATTTTTAAGCTGACTAACATACCCCAACAATGCCTTCCTTTCCCAGGCAAGTAATGAAATGTACAGTTGAAATAAATCAAGGCAAGGCAAAATATGTGAATTGTTAATTACCTTTAAAGCTTAGCCCACCCTCCCCCTTTGTAAACGACATAGCTTAAATCCACAACTGTATGCTTAACACCGTTTCTTCCATGATATAGATAGGCACAAGCTGCATCCCGGTTGGTTCTCATTTAATGACGTAATCCTTTTAGTGCATGGTTCTGCTGGTTCCTCTTTAGCCAAGTGGGATATTCGAGCCCAATACCTGTGGGTTTTGGGGTAAAAGGAGAAGTGTTTCTTTGCATGCAGCATTCATTTGCACTGTAACACACTGCAATAATTTGACTTCTCAAAATAGATTCCAAGTGTGGAATAACTGTGGGAAATGGAATTGTGTTTGGTTATAAATTCAATAGCTTTCTAAGTTTTTTTTTTTCTTATTTCCTTCTTTTTCTGCTTGCTAGTGAATGCAACTACATTAAATACATTTAAGAGTAGGGAGCCAGTTGGATGGAGAAGATATAGAAGGAGATATCCTGCTTTACTCTAAGATTAAGATTAACTCACAGAATTATAGAGAATGGAAATTGATCAGTCTTTGAAAGTGATTGGATCTTCAGTTTAATTTGGGCTTATGTATCTATGCTCGTAGTCAAGTAGCTGCTTTTGTATGATTTGTAGTGGTAATAAAATGGATTTTCCTTCTGTCAGTAGCATATCTTTCATGGGTGCACGTCCAGCAGGCTCTTTTTTAAAATTTATTTTTGTAATTACAAATAGTGGGATGCATGTTGCAGTATGAAATGTTGGGATCTAAGACCTATTTTCACTTTCACTCTTTACTGTCATTGTCTTCCTGGTGCTGCAGTCAGCGTGTGAATTAGTAATGATGAATTAGGAAAGGAATGCAAGCTTAAGGCATTTACATTAAATGCCTATCATAATCTGCCATATTCTATGATATCTTCTGTGTTTCGGTGCTGCATTTAATAGAAGTCACCATCAGTCAAACAGTAGGAATGGTACCATGATTTCTGTCCTTTCTGAAAAACTTATGTCAACTATCGCATTCTTCTTTGGTTTATTTCAAGCCCATGAGAAACATAATGGCATTACATTCTGTGCATCAAATTTTCCCCAGTAAAACCTTAGAACACCTCAATGCTGCGATTATTATATCTTTCTTGAAGATAATGTATTGAATGTTATGAGTGTATCAAAATTTGCAAACGAGTGCAGTTTCTGCCATTTTGAAGCTATCTTTGTGATCAGTTGGTCAAGTTGGAGTCAGTTCAGCTCAAGCAGTCTCCATCATTGCCCAGATCATTACGCTGTTTGATCTCACCTCCAAACACAGCGGCAGAGTGTCTCCTGAAATGTGCTATACTGGGAACAGGGACTTTCACAACAAACAGGTGATTAGCATCGGAGGGGAAATAAATGGCGGACCCGAGTCGGAACCAGCGCCGCTGCCTCATGGGGAAGATTACTGGCAGGTGGGGCCAATTGGCGAACAATGGCCCAGTCCAGGGTTTGAAGGGCAGATGATTGCTGACAGATGGAAGCCTCCGAGTCCAAGAAAAATCAGGTGGGAGAGGAGGACAGGAATGTGGGGGGTCGATAGGTGGAGGGCAGCACCATTGCTACCAGGCGGATGAAAGTCCAGCATGATGTCAGTCTGACTCAGCGTACACATCCACACTTATTGTGGCCTTAAGCTAGACTGATGTAATGTTACTAATGTCAGGTTACTTCATCTGATTCTTGCTGTGTAACACAATTAGATCAATATACCGTATGTGTCTGGTGATGGCTTGTTCATTCAGTCAGTCAGGTTTGTTTACTCCTGATAAAGAATGATTTGTAAATGCAATGAAAATATCCCTTACACTTTTTATTTATTAATTCAGTCAGTCAGTCATTTTCTACCACTTGTTCCCGTTGGGGGTCATGGGCGACTGGAGCCTATCCCAGTGACTTTGGGCCTTAGGCGGGGTACACGCTGGACAGTGGCCAACTCGTCGGACGGCTGACACATAGACAGACAACAATTCGCACTCAGATTCTATTTTGTGATTTTTTTCCATATAAATGCCCTGTAATTTTTCTTTTTATCAGAATAAAAACATAACAAATAAAAACACTCTAGTGCAACCAAATCTAATGATATTTTAGGCAGATTTACATGCTGGAAAATATCTGACATTGGAATGAAAAACAGTCTAATTCAAAGATACTGAAAATGATCACAACATGTAAGGGGGTTTCATTTAATTTAATTGCATCTTAACAGCATTTAAAAACTACTGGTTAACAGTCCTTACCATGTAATGATAATTCTGTCTTATTCTTGTGGTAGTGCTGTTGGATGATTTTCAACAAACACAGGAAGTGGGTCAAATGTCATTAAGTCTTCACAGAATAATTACACTCACTCCATCAGGCTGTTTGTAATTACCACACACATTTTGTAAAATGCTTGTTGGCCTAAGTGACTGAGGGGAGGATATAGGGTCCATATGTGTGTGCTCTGATCAAGTCTCCATATAGCTGACTACAGAATCATGTCATCTCAAAATAGGAATTATAGTATAGTATAATTCTAACTCAGCCTGTAAAGATTCAAACTTTTGAGGGTCGCAGGGTGTTCCTGAAGTTATAAAGACTTGCATAATGTAATAGTCACAACTTCAATTCTCTCACCATGCCCAACAATCAATGCATTTCCATCCACCTGCATATATGAGCAGTTTCCATTTGTGCCTAAAAAACACCAAAATTCGAAACAAACTTGAAATATTGTAAAAAAGGTTTCACCCTTGGTTGAAATGGAAATGTTGGTGTTGGTAAGGCTTTTGCGCCACTGAAGTGACTAAAAACATCAGATCTGTGGAGCAATGATGTGGAGCAATGATGAGACCATAACATTCCTCAAATGAATACATGAAACAAACATAAACTCCATATTTCCCTCATGTTTTCCATTTGTTGTTTTTTTGTGTTTTGACTGGTGCTCTTTTAATGCACCTTCCTCTTCTGACATGGTTTAAAGGCACCCGACAGGAGAATTACTGGCACCAACTGTTCAATGAACCAGCTCCAAATATTTGCATGACAGTAGTGGATATAAACACACATTAATTCACATGTTCTGTTTGACAGTTTTCAAAATTTAGGTTAGAATTTGCACTACATTTGAATGGAACCCTGGTCAATCACACAAGATGGAGAACCAAAATGTCAATTCAAAATTTAACTTAACAAAAGTCAGCCTTGTAAAGACTTGTTTACCCATTCACACACGTATGATGCCCAGTCAACAATGACAAATCATGGAGCTTCTGGGAAATACAACATAGAAGAAAATGCAATTACAGATTGAGATGCAGCTATAATTAAACATTTCCAAGGGAGTGGCGGTACACCTGGAATGCCTCCCGAGAGGAAGTAACACTGAGAGGCTCATCAGCATGGCGCCATAATGATTTTAACACTGGGCTTTATTCCGGCTGTTACCATAGCAGAGTCTGGATCCATACAGCTGGCAATTACTTTAGAGACTAAGGCAGACCAGAATAGATAAAGTGAAACAGACAGAAAGAAAGTGAGATAGTTAAGAGGATGAAAGACAAAGGAACACAGAAGACTGAGAGACACAGGGCGTCCAACCAACCTTCAGGTGTTTAGATATGGATTATTGCCATGGGTGGAAACAGTAATGAGTATTCCTTATTCAAGAAGAAAATCTTTAACTTGTGAAAATAATATTAAAGTAAGATGTTGTGCATGCCATTCAAAAGCTAATGAATTTAACCAAAGAGCATCACTATGTGACTTTATTGTCTTGAATTTGAATATGATAGCGATCAAGATAAATTATACTGATTACAAACAATTAAATAAACTACACAACCTTTATTTTATATTTAGGTTATTTTTCTTATTTTAGGTCATTGACCAGCTGAATGGTTTTCCTTTTTTTTTACTTTGACCTGACAACACTCAATTTCATCTCTGTAATAGATACAGATGCATAAATATATCACAAACATTCCACACCAAGATAAAAACTGATTTGACAACACAGTGAAAATAGTAAATATACACAAAGACCTACTCAATCACAGAAACAAAAGTAACTGTAATTATTTAACAAATTAGTTTTTGCACCATTCTGCTCTGTTGCCCGTGATACCAAGAAAAGCTGAAGTCATCCCACACAGGTATTCCAGCATAACATCTGCAGTGATTTGCAGCATTTCTCAATCAGACGTTACATCGACAGTTATCCAAATTATCTCTTCGTTTTCCCATGATCCCACTCTGGGTAAAAATTCCTACATAATGACCTCACAAACAGATCAATACCAAAAATGTATTTGTGTTAGTGTTACAGTGAGGTTACTACACAAAAATAGTGACATATAGTGAAGTATAACCCACTTCCTGCCACCATTTCCTTCTGTGCCACCACTGTCATTTATCAAAAAACCAGAAGATGTCCAAAAGCAATTATTTCAGAGATTGACATACATTTATTTTTAGAACATGATTATGGCAGTTGCTACACATATTCCATCAAGCAAAGGTGGTCTGCACATTGCAAAATCTTTCTTTTTTTTTCGCAAAAAATATGTCCATATTCCAAACTGCCTTGCACAGGACTTGCTGGCCCTGGTGTTCTGTAGCTGAGCAACATGCAAACACACAAAGCTTCATTTGTAAAGCAGACGGTTCGGTTATATGATACCCTTCCACTTTAGTCATGGTTTGGGTTCCTGGTTTTCTTATCCATGGCAGCAGGGCAAAAATGGAAAGTATGAATTCAATTTATTGTATTTTTCAGCTTTTCTGTATCCCAAAATAACTTTCCACTTACTGTGCCACTATATATTTTTAGCATCTTAAAGAGTAGCCACTTTTAAATTCCCGCACTTTCAGCTGAAATTTAATGCGTTTGGACATGCTACAGACTTGTGTCCACCCTGTTCATGAATTCCCTACATGATTTGAGCATCTTTTTTTTATACTCCTTTATCAGCTGTCAGTCAAATGTTTTCAGCAGTAGGCCTACCATGACACCCTGTTCCTTGGATTACTTTTTTTGTGATTTTGTTGCTGGTCAGTTGATGCTCTTTTTTGACTATTCCAGCATGATGGCTATCCTTACGCTTCAGTAACTGTTGCTGTTGCCTGTAACATTAAATGCATATATCCTGTGCTCTGACACTGGTAGGTACATTTTTTCCAGAATTTATCTACCAGGTCCAAAGTTAAGTCAAGTTCATTTGTACAGTCCAAGTCGATAAACCCGCCTTAGCTAACAATCTGGGTGTATTACCGTGCGTCTAACTTGCACAGTCATTCTCCCAGCATGGTTTAATCCAGGTTGGACACTTGTATCGAACTATTCAACACATCTAAAGAGAAGTAGAGAGATAATGAAAGTGTGCAAAAAAAAAAGAGAAAGTGAACATTCAGCAGTATGAAAACAGAAGCTGTATTTGGCACTGATAGTATGTCACAGTAATTCTGTGTAAATGGTTTTGCAGTTATGTATATGGAGCAATTGCAGATTTGAGTATTGTTGAACAGTGATGACCAGAGACTAAACTGTAACAGCACTGCTCAGTAAACTGGCATCATATGTGCCTATTTATGTAAGGGGTACAAGAGGAAGAGGGAAAGAATCCCTCCAACCTAAGGTGTGGCAATTCAACAACAGACCAAAGAAAATTGGTTTCAAAAGTGTGGCACAAAGATTAATGAAAAAATAAACCATAACTTGAAACAGACTCAGTGATTATCATCCTTATTATGTAATTGCTTATAACAAAGACTAGACAACCTGTGAAAAGCCTCAAGCTATCAGTCATCACGAAGTTCCAACATTTAAAAGGCAAACAGTATCAAAATGAGACTACACAAAGCAAAGAGGATGCACATGCAAATCAAGTGATTTTGCCAAGCAGGAAGACAGTTGTGTAAAAAGTTGTGATTGCTTTTTGCCACAAATGAAAAACCAATTGCCCCTACAGGCATCCAAAAGCAAGGAGAACTTTATTCTACTATTGCACTCATTGCAAGCTAAGTTACTAACATGTAAAATGTAACAATTAAGACATTACACATCATTATTAATATATGTCAGGATTTTTTTGTTTGTGCACACTATCTAACAGGCCGTGCACTTACGGTGCTGTTTGATCGTTTGAGAAAAGGAAACATTACCTCAGCCATTCACCAGAAAAAATACAGACTCTGGTCAGTTGTTTAAATTTGACTTTTCACTGAAAAGGTGAAGAAAAGAGAGAGAGATTGTGGTTGAAAAAATGTGGAAGGGGGCTCAGATGAACTAATATTTCAGTAAATGTAAAATCAGCTGGGTTTATTTTAAAGCAGCCCTCTATTTTTATAGTAATTTGTGCTGCTCATTTCATAATGTTAGTCTTGGACCTGGCTTGGTGAGAGTGTGGAGCCGCGTTAGATTAGCCATCTGCACAGTGTAAACACAGGCCTATCCTGCTAAGAAAAGAAGTGCAGGGATGAGATGATGTTAGCGCTATCTTGTTAAAATCACATGTAGGAACAGCCACATTACTTAGGCTTTATATTCACACATCATACTGAGCTGCAGAGAAAGGCAATTGACACAGGCAGAGTCAATCCCCTATGATTGACTATTATTAAATCATGTGTGCATACATTTGTACAGTCCGGGCTCAGCCACATCAAAACAGTGTGAACGTTCTCTGCGCAGAGAGAAGCTAAACCTGATGAGCACATGGCAAGGGCGTTGTCCATTAAAGAAAACCCTTCTCAGAGCTTTCTGGGTTTGTAGAGCTGCTTTTTAGGTGGTCCTGCGGAAAGTCAGGCACCGGAGGGCTCTCAGGGTCTGTACAGTGTTGAACTTTTTTCCTCAGTGTAAAGGCTAAATGTTATTTTTCTCTCCTTTCCCTCCCTCACTATTCAACTTGTTTTCCCTAGCAGTCGCCTTAATGAGACACCACCGAAGACCAGCGAGCCACAGCTGTGATTTGTTGTTGTGTGAACTTATTGGACTGAAGCTCCTGGTGGGTGCCAGTGTTAGTATTGACTTGGCGGGTATGGTAAAATGAGAAAGTCCTCATGGTTCCAGTTCACCATTTCTGCTGTGATGTAATAGAAAGACCTCAGTATGTTGTATGGAGGCTGCAGGTTCCCAACCAAAGATCAAATTCAGGTGCAAATACACAGAAACTAACTGTCTGCAGGGTAAAGGTGAGTTAAAAGGTTACAGATTTTATTTTTTCATTTGCATTGTGGAAGTACTCTTTAGCAAGACAATTGCAGACTACCTGCTTACTCATTTTAAGTCCATCTGGATAAGAGCATCAGAAGGTCTGAGAAAATGTGGATATACAACAAGATGAGACGGTTATCATTAAATGTAGCAGGAACTGCATTACAGTCTCCTTATACTCTCTCATGTAATGCGAGATGAGAGAGCAGCCCTGAAAAATCTCTTAATTTCCTCTTTTCTTCCTCTCAAACTTGGGAACCTTTGAAGTCTGAGTCCATCTTGCTGACACAACGTCCTTTCCAGCCAGGAAAGGGATGGTTTTGTTTCTCAGATCATATGTAAAGTTCAATGTCTGACACCGAGTTTTGTTTATTTTTTGTATTTTTTATTCTGACCTATATTTTGCACTTAAAGTCCCATGAAATGACTAGCAGAGTGATATTTGCTTCCGCATATTTACGTGTTTCCTGTAAAAACAGGCAGATAGGGAGTGACTTGTAGCGGATATTGAATGGCGTTTACAGTAGCCAATAGCACTGAATGTGCATTACGCCAACTCCCCTGCCATGCAGCAACAGCAATAGTGGCGAATAGCTGACTCTTCCTGGACTGGGAGCTAACACAGTGAGGGACGGGGACTGAACACACCCTCCGAGACCGATGGAGGCCAGTTTGATGATCGGGAATACAGTACCGAGGGGGGTTTCTTGCCAGGTTTGGCTCCTGGCACTCCGGTGCTGAGTCAGCTAGTCACATGGCTAACAGAATTAATGGAAGTTAGCGGTTAGGTACTTTAGAAACAAGTAAATCTTTCTTTCCATCAGGAAACTTTGTAAGTGACATCGGTACTGTGTTCCCTGCCGGTCTCCGAGGCTATGAGTCTGAGTGCAGTTCCGTTGCCTGCTAAAGGCAGAGACAGCAATTAGCAATTAGCTGCTTTAGCAACAGTAGGTTGAAGCTGGAGGACATAAAAGGGAAAACAAAATAATACTTTCTACATATAATATTATCAAGTTTCACCTAAATCAGTTAATAAAGTTATAAAGTTGTCTTTTTGTACAGGAATCAGTGAGGACCAGCCCCCAGAAACACTCTGCTCCGGTGGCATCATAAGAAAGACAGCGAGAAAGTGTTTCATTGGACACAAACTTAGTATACGCCCCCAAGTGCAGGATGATACATCAACATTTTTCTTATTGTTTTCCAGTTAATGAAAAACTCTAAAATACCATTAAGAATATCCAAGAATACCTACAAAATGACTTTTGTTGTCAATGTTGGGCCAGATACTGGTGAAATACAGCCCAAGACATATGTGATAAAAACACTTAAATATCGATTTTGACTTCATGAGATCTTTAAATAAGGAATCCCCAATAGCTGATTTGTACTGTTAAGAAATGGCTAATTGATTAATATATTCATACTTATTGAGAAAGGTTTGGATGGATGATGCAAAAGGTGGCTAAGCTCAATGTTAGCTCAAATAAGAATACATTTGACATTCTTAAAAGGTTGACATTTTCAAGACATTTTCATGGTTTTCACAGGACAGAAACTATTTTCAAATTTGGCGCTCATATAGTATTAACATTTATTTTAAAATCAGTACTGCTGTGGCCGAATTTAGGGGTTAGAACCTTCAGAGTCACATGGTGCAGCAAGCGCCAGCCCAGTTTCCCTCTAACTAAACCACTGAGAAACAAAACATTGGCCTTTTAAAAACATCAACTTGAATTTATGAGTTAGCAAGGAGTACCCAAATGCAGCATTCATTTTTGTCTCTGAGGCTAGACCACCTCATTTTTGGGAGGAGGCCCGGTTCTTTCCGGTGCAGTCACAGTTGTCATCAGATAACTGATAGCTGAAGTTAAACACTGTCATAATTATTATGTCAAACCGACACATTCACCTAGGGCCAATAACCTTTATCAAGCTATCAAGCACAGCATGTGAAGTCATTAATTAAAGCTCATGTCACTGGGACAAGGGCACATGGCTGTGCTAAAAAGTATTTAGTTATTATTAATCAAAACATTTTCCTTACAGCAGGACATAAGGTGGACCAACCTTATTTCTCTCAGTTATTTTACAGCACATTAATTGATCTAAAAATCTAGTCATATTTAATAGGATTTCATTTTACATTATCAACATATCATATTTTTTTTCTAGACAGATATTCATACAAATATTTGTATTGAGTCAATGAATTGGTAAGCAGTTGCCAGAAGATTAAACAGACGAGTAGACCACATACGCTTTCCCTGCTTCTAATATTATTACAGAGGAATAAGATTATTTGATTTTGTGTAGTAAACACATTCCAGACATTGTTACAGATTTGCCATGTCATGTTTCTCCCTGACTGCACTTTCGCCTTAAACAGGTTAAGTCATTCTATTTGTTTGTGTCGATGGATCATTTTAATGCTGTGTTACTACATTGCAGGAATGAGTCACTATTTTCTACCCAGGCACTGATTTGCTTCCACTCCTTCCATCAGTTCCCCGTGAGCTCATTCTAGGTTTGTTAAACAGAAATGGTCTTTGTAAATAGCCTCTGAATATTTCCAATGTGGGATGTGTTGAAACGACCCCACCAGCGATCACTACTTGATACTGCAATGAGAGGACATTCAATCAGGGGTTGGCTTGGTGACACAAACAGAGGAGATGCTTTGGGATGCACAGTAGAAAACTTTTTTTTTCTTTTGTGGATGCTGGTTAGCAACAGTGAGAAACGGTTGTCTTGGTTGGGTTTTTTGTGTACTGTTTGTATATTTGTGTTGTGATGATCTCAAGGGAGGAAACTGTGAGTAATTATCACTGCAAGGTTGAATAATAATAAGTTTTACTCCACATTTAATCTTACATAGTGACTGGGAGTAAATTACTGCACAGCATTCGTTTAAAAGATTATACTGTAGATGACCTAAGCCTTTGGTTTACAGAATGACAGATTTACTGATGATCAGTTTAACAGACTGAATCCTTTAGTTATTTACTTTGGGGGTAGCGTCACACTGTAGAGGCCCACCTAGGCTCAGTATCTCTAAAATCAAAATATATTGCTAAATTTGTTATATTTTCTTGCAGAAAATTATGTTTTAAAATAATATTCAATGCATGATGTAATGCTTTTCAGCGCTAAGGTGACAGAATTGTTTTATCAACACGTGCACCATATTACAACGATATATTTTTGATGTCAGTATCTAAGAATTTCCTCCTTTCCAAAGAAGCCCATTATAAACACATGGCTTTTCTATCTTCCAGTGTTTTGCCTTTTGTGAATGTTTTATCTCCTCCTGAGGGATTTACATCTGATCACAATCCATTGACGACTCTGTTTTTCCCTGCTGTGTCTCACCAAAGTGGCATGTAAATACACCGATCAGCAGGGAAGTCCTCAGTGGGAGTGAAGAAAGGGAGGGCATTAAGAAATGATAAGAGAAAAGGATGGAAGGATAGTGTCACATAGCCATGGGGATCTGTGGAGAGGCTGTCTTCCACCATAAAAGCTGAATAATGACCTCAACTGGTCCTTTTCATCACTAAATTACACCCATTAACTGCAGATTAATCATCATCATGAATTTAACTGAGAGGGAGACCATATTGGATGGGTTGATAAAATCCTACTAATTTGTGGCAATAGATGTCTTTCAAGTTCATGATGTCTTTGCATTTTATGTTTTTGGTTTCATTCACTCTATTTAAAACAGAGAGCGGGCTATGTTTTAGGGAATGACCACTAATAATATTGGTCAGTACATAATTCAATAGTTTGACATGAATGACACATATATGAGATGATAGTTATTGAGTCCTTAAACACAATAAACAAAACCAACAAAGAATGCATTTGACTTTTTAAAAATTGGTGTCAGAAAAATATTAGCATGCTGTAGCTGCACTCTTTCTGCACTTTTTTTTGTCCTTCTAGGACAATGGATGTTTCTATCACTTGTGACTGCTCTGATTTATTCAAGATGGTCACTCTTTTAACCTTAACTGATCATTCAGTGAGTTAATGCAATGATCCTGTTTGTCATTTAATTTTACATTGTCATTGTCATTTGTTTTAAAGTGAATCCTCTATTGTTTGCAGCTTGGGTGTAGAACTCTTCTGACCTGCTGACTGTTTCAATAAATATGAGGTAAAATTAGCAGGACTGTATTCAGGGAAACTGCTTCCACTTGCTAAAATAAATGCATTTCAAGTTTAAAAATGTACTTCTTGCATTATGGCATGTAGTACCCCAAGAATCCCAAGTTCTTCCATTCTTCTTGGCTGCCAGTGGCACCATTTCACTATCGAAGACTACGCCAATTGTGCGGTATAAAAAGTAGTTTATTCAGATTGGTGAGAGGATTCGAAAGGATAGGATAAGGGTTGTGTACGGTGGGATGATTAGAGGTCGTGGGGATGCATGAAGGAGGGTCGATTAGGATCATGATAGGCCAGAGGCTAGGAACCCGGGGGGCTAGACTCAGGCTATGTTCACACTATTAGGTTTTCGTTTTTCTATGATTGTACCTTGCATCCACACTACTCTGGCATTTTTGAGGCTCTTAAACGGATAGGTTTGGAAATGCTGCTGCATTTAAATTCTGAATTTTACAATGCTACTACTGGGACTACTATTCAAGCGATTTATGACAATTCCCAAATACAGTGGCGCTATCAACGCTACATGACCCGTTTTGGGTGAAGAACTTGTGCCGGGTGGGATCATTTTATTAATGGAATTGTGGTTCCAAGGGACTGGTGAGGACATTTTTGAATGTCCAGATGTGAAAGGAGCATCAAAACAGTAAGCAGATATACTTTATCTTCTTGCATACTCCTGCAGATTCATTAAGCTAATACCTTATCTAAACAATGACAACAAAATGTACCTGTGCAGGCACCCTCATACCTGGTCAGCTAGGGTTACATTTGCATACTCTGGTGGCCCCCCACCCCTTTCCTCATCTGAGTCACAGGTTTTGCATCTGACAGTTATATATGCTGAAATGTTGGAGAGAAAATTGTGTAAGAACAAAAGATCAGTGATGGATATGATGGAAATTGGCATTATGAAATGCTGCAAACTGCATAAAAGGGATCTCCTTTTATACTTACCATCACATGCATGGCGGCAAAGTCATGTGAAGCACAGGTGCACTCCAAGTCGCTTCTCTTTGAAAACCCCATTTGTGTGAATTACCTACACTTCAGATTTTAGATTTAATGGCATAAATGTGAGGGTAATGTTAGTCACATACTTAAAGGGGTTTCGTCTTTGCAAAGAGAAGTGAATGGAAATGGAGCACTGGTGAAAAGGAGCATGCATAATTAGCCATTGAAAAGCTTTACTTAACATGCAGTCTCAGGAAACCCCTTATCCAAATCCGATATGACATTACATAACAACGCTGAGCCCCTTTCAAGTCTACGCCTTTCTTAAACACCTGTCAACTGTATTATTATATCTGAACAGACATGAAATGTTGCATCAAAATTTTTTTATCTTTTTCTCCAAACTTAGGGTGCTTTCACTAATCACTGCATATGTAGGACAAACGATTTGATGATGTGAGAGATGTTTCTGCCAACCCACGCAAAACTTTAGGTGTGTACACTGGGATCTGTTACGCACCACCCGTGAACCCCAGATGCACAAACACAGAAACAGTAATGTGATCCACCATCTTTTCCCCACTAGGCAGATTTATGCACATAAATCATTTCCTACGCTGTGTTTTGGGGGATTTATAGCAATAATAGGCCATCTCTGCCATTCCCATCCTGTTCCCTCCCTGGGAAAAAACCTCACAGGTCTTAACTTTTGGTCACATCAGGTTTTCAATTGCAACATTACCTTTTTCTAACCTCACGGCCCCTAAACCTAATCATGTGTTTCCATGGAGTTACCTGCCCAAATTAATCTCGGAGAGCTTTGAAACAGTGGCAGGCCGGTGATAACAATGTTTTGGATTATGTCCACATGACCCCTTTCTGCTTTTTGATCATGTTGGTTTTACTGGGAGGGTCCGCTGGTAAAACATGGAGACTGCTTGTACAATAATCTCGCCACTGTCATGTCTAATAGATGTCTTGATTGTGTGTGTCATTTGCAGCTGTGAAGTTCGTTATTGTTTTGTCTATAGCTGAGGTACTTTTCGTAATGTGTAAGGCAACGGATTCCATGTCTGACGTTGATGTAAAGGTCCAACTGGGACGTCTTTGTTTTTTTACTTTGGTTTGTAGTCAGGATACGTGACAATGTCATGCCCAAACTTGATTAGTTGCTTATAGGTATGAAGCTCTATCACACAAACTGCCATTATGAAATGACTCTAGCAAAGGGCAATTGTCTCACCAAATATTACACTCCAGTTTAACATTGTTTAAATACAACATTACTGTCACTGTGCCCGGTCATCGTCATGATCTGCTGAAATCTAAAAGCGTTTATTTTTTCTGAGTCAAACACCACAGTTTTTGAGAAGTGTAGCTTTACAAAGCTGCCAATATAATTATCCAAAGTACTTCAGACAGAAAAAAGGTTTGCCACAAATTTAAAGTTGTAAATAATCAGTATTGAACTTAGTATAGTACATAAATGTGTTGTTATGACCTTGAGACTGAATTTATTTTCAATTGATGTAAAAGTACATAAACCCAAGACTAGATGTTCAGTAAATTTGTGAGTTACAACAAAAAGACGCCTTGATTTGATAAACCTATTATTGTGACGCACAGCTTAGCCGATGACGGTGGTCTCCTGGTGTATTAGTCAGCCATGTTGTATATTCCCGCTTGTTTAAGACGTCAAACTCAAATTTCGTTCTCGACAGCAAAGCTTTCCTGAAGACAGTGAACAGTAACTGTTTGTGTAGCCCATACAGCTGTTTAAACTTTCTCATTCATACATCAACAATGCACTACTCTGTGAGAACTCAATGACATGCTAACCCTCCGCAAGGCAGACACTCTCCATTTCAATTTGCAGATTCCACTGAACACCTCACCACATGCAGAACTGTTTATTTCAAATATAGCTCGCTAAGTTAGAACACCTTTCTAGATCATGTACTTTGCGTTGAGAACAAAATGTACCTACATCCCAGTGTAAGACTGAAAAGGATCACGCTCTCTCGTGCTTGTAAAACAACATTGTAGCCTTGTAGCTGTGATGTTCTTATTCTGAGTGACTGAATGCAACATCATTGTTACTTTGTACAAAAAAATGCAATGGCTAGAGTCAAAGCCACACTTTAGTACAGTTCAAACACTGTATCCAGTAAGTCTTTAGTGGTGAGAGACGATCAAGTCCAGTTGTGATGCATTGGTTAGAGTAGAAACGGCATGTAAAAAATGTATCCTTTTATTCTAAATGAACTGTTTGGTTGACCTACAGACCATTGTAAGCTGACCTGTGACAGTCAGGACGGATTTGATGTCCAAACTCTTCTAACCCGCGTCCATCCATTTACATCTTTGGCATTTAGCTGATACTCTAATCCAATAAGTCTCCAAATGAATAGGTCGCTTGGACACTTGAAATGGACACGTGGCTGTTGATGGACTCATTGACATTAGTAGAGAGCAAACGTGAACTCCGAGGCACTAGGCCACCCCCGCTGCCTGACACGGGGAAGGCACAGTTGTCTGAGCGATAAATGTGGTAAGTAGTAATGGGGGATAACATCATCCTCAAGCGAAGAAGCCCATCAGGGTTCACTCCTCTTTATGACCATCATCAATGGATACTGCATACTCATTTCCCATGAAGCACCTGCATAACAGATCTTGTGGAGCTGTGCAAGTTTAATATTAGATGGCATTTTTTTAATCTTTTTTTTACGCAGGAAGGTTTTTTGCTGAGCACATTTATTTTCTTGGCACATTAATGCACTACCAGAGACGTTTAAGTAGTTAGTTCTTGGGAACCTCCGGGGTAAGGCGAAGAAAACTGTTATTGTTCAGTTTCCCTTGTGCCTATGTAAGAAACTACTAATATGGGACAGAGGTGGTCTTTGGGCAGAGTACATCATTGTATTTCAGAGAAGCATAAATGTGTTTTAAGAAGCATAGATCTTGAAATTCTTTAGTGGTATTACTAGATTAATCTGAAAGGTCTGCTGGATTTGTGCCCAGCTCAGGCATAAGATATTGCTTTTAACTGGAAGTTTTGATGTACTGATAAACAGGCCAAGTTTTGCAATTTATATCAGAAGAAATTTAAAGGAAGATGCATTTTGTTATTGGTGTTGTTTATATCAGATTTTTCAGACAAATCTTCTTTAACAAATGTGAAGCATGTATGTTAGGAAAAATGTTATTTTATAAGCTTGTGTGTTCCTTGTGCTATTGATGGCAGGTGTAAAACAGATATTTCACGTAGCACGTTGTCTGCTGCTGATAATCTCTGACTAAGTAATGCTGCACTTTTTTTTAAAAATACGATTCACTCATAATACCTTTAAATCTGCAAATTTCCTAGGCAGTGTTTTGCTGTCGGAGATGCAGATAAGTGCACATGATTCTGTTCTTTGACATTGTGAGTTATGGTACAAGCTGTTTTAAATGTTATTGCGACCTTTTTTATCATAATCAATGAAACTAAACTAGTAGAGCAAATATTGTTTTTCGCTTGCATGGTTTTTACCAAAGCCCGCATCGCCACAGCAAAACAGATTAAACATCGCTGTGCCCTTCTGAAGTGAGGAGGCATCGCCAAAGTAGTTGGAGAGGTATTTTGGTTCGGCCACTCAATGACATCATAGAGGAGTGGACCCTCGTTAGCAAGAGGAAGAGCAATTAGCCAGTGCAATTAACCTTTAAAAGGCTGCCTATCTGGAATGAGCAAGGATGAATAATAGTCGAGTCCCAAGTATAAATCCAAGGCATTGCCATCCAGAGACCCCCCCTAGAGACTGCTGAGGTAAATGGCTGCAAGGGCAGCATTGAGGAGCTTGGTGAGTCAGGGGTAGGAGAGACTGCAAACTCACACACCCTAATGTAAAATATCATATTAAAAAGTGTCAGATGAACCTCCTACCTTTTGCCTCAATTTGTAAGAGCGACTGGCAGAAGATTCAGAAAACGTGTTGCCCTCAGAGAACACACATCACTCCCACAATGCCTTGCACTGACAAATGGGACAGTGGGATGCCGTCACGGTGACGTTTGAGAGGGCTGCTGGTGTGAGAGCAGAGCCTGTGTGTGTTTATGTATGATAAGGGTCAGTGTGCATTTCGGATTATTGTTTTCCAGGCATTAATCTCCCACCATCATATCTGTTCGCTCCAAAATTCATTTTAGGAGATTTTAATCACTGACAGGTACATAAGTCATTAAAAACATATGAACAGTATTTCACCTGTGCAACTACTAAGAAGACTAATGCTATGGCTCAGTGCCTGGCGTTTTCAGATCCCTGCCTATGCCCCCCTTTGGAGCATCCTACCACAATAGTCTACTTTTTCTGCCAATGCACAAGCCCATCTGTAAGTGATGAGAGCAAACTGTAGGCTCATAAGCTTTCTTTGATTGTGCAGTTTGGAAAGTCTTCTTTAGCTCATGACAGCTCAGCTCAGCTCCAGACAGCAAAACTCACAAGACTCCTGCTACTATAGCAAACATCACAACAGCATAGCTTGGCAAACTAGAATGTAAGCTGAATGTCCATGGGCAAGTCATTTAACGTTACCTAACACATATGGCTGGGACAGCTGGAATAATGTTGTGTGGCTCGCTCCGAGCCACTATTTTTATTTCCCATTAACAGAGCCAGGGCTGTTGATCTTTTTTCAGCGCACACAGACTAGCGGCGGACTGTGAGGAGATATTTGCTGAATTTGACAAAAAGACGTGAGTTGGATAAAATCTCATAGCCCACTATTAAATGAGCTGGCACAAATTGTTTCTTCCAACACGTCCTTCTGTGTGGACACCAAAAACCTTACAGTCTTCCCTAATAACAAACCATGTTTCATTAAAGAACTAACACAATTACATAAACAAGCAGAAAAGCATTTTTATACAGGAAAAAGTCAAGAAAGGAATTGCTAAAGAAGTGAGGAATGAGATAAAAATAATGGATAAGGATTAGGTGGAAAAGGTCCTGTTATCTTCTGTCATTTTTTATCAATCTTTTATTGAGGGTCTCCTGTGTTTCTCTTTTATCTGCTGGTTTCACAGCCTCTCAGTAAAAGACAGAAACAGCATTTTTAAAATCTGTTCTAAGATTACCAGAGTGAAACAAAGAGAACGGAATTATTTTTGCAACCACCGAATCCTCCAGAAAGCAGCATTTTGGCATTTTTTTCTTGCAAGTGCAGTTTGTCTGTTGCCATCAGGGCGTCGTTATGTTTTTACCTGCTTGTAAAACTGACCACTATTCTAAATCCTTCATTTCCATTGCAATTTGAGTACTAAATGCTCTGGTTTTTGTTTTTACCATTATCATTGCTGTGATAATATTTTAATGATTTTTTATTGTCAGTCAGTCATTTTCTGCCGCTTGTTCCCGTTAGGGGTCGCGGGTGACTGGAGCCTATCCCAGTGACTTTGGGCCTCAGGCGGGGTACACCCTGGACAGTGGCCAACTTGTCGCAGGGCTGACACAGAGACAGACAACCATTCACTCTCACATTCATCCACTACGGTCAATTTGGGGTCATCAATTAACCTAAACATGAATGTCTTTGGACGGTGGGATTTTTTATTGTGTTTATTTATTTATCAATATTATTTATAGACTCTGTTACACATTTAGCTCCCTTTTATCATTTCTTTGTGAATGTACGCATTTTTTCAAACATTAACATTAGACTATTAAAACATAAAGACCTGATAGTTTAACATATTTTTTTCTCATACCTTAAGGGACACCACCACATAATCAGCAGGTCATTGGCCTTTTCTTGCCATCTTTTTCTTTAGTTGAGACTGGAAGCTGAGTTCTGAGTTGTGCCCGCCACCTTATTGACTGAAAACTGGGATAAATAACGTCTTGAGTTTAAACCCATCTACCACAAAAAATATATTTACATTTTGGTGAAAATTGTAAAAATAAAAAGTCTATGAGCCTTGGAGTGCTGTGTGTGTGGGAGTCTGTGTATGAAATAGAAATAAATTATAGTAATATTTGTTTTTTTTCTACTTTCTACTTTTTCTACGAGTTAAAAGTCAGATATATTGCTAAAATAGATGAGTGATTTCTGCTAAGAGTACATGCACGTATATTTGTGTATATAGTGCCAGACTACTGCTACATTTCCTTAACAAAGAGACCAGAAATTATTACTTCAGCCCAATCACATTGATGTGTGAGGAGGTGCGAAGGAAAGAACAATAACTCTAATTATCCTCGCTGACTGGTATTGCATGCGTTGGCATCCATCTAGACAAACTATTGTTCCTATTTGTGGGCAGGCTGGTTTCAGAACACCCAAATGTCTATTTATAACCATGACGAAATGCAAATGACCCATACTTAATAACTAATGGTGACCTTCCCCCAACACCTTCACAAAGTAGCACATGAAACATCCCTGCTGACATTTCACACAGGTTTTACAGTGTGTTGACTGAAACCTGGAGTGCATCCTCAGATGTCATGCTGGACTGTATTTCACCCTGTAAGGTCATAAACAGTTTTCCTCAAGCAAGTGTAATGTTTAATAGTTGTGCTGTTGCTGCCAAGTTCCTGGTTTGGTTTAATGACTTTTGGATGGTGTGACTGCGTTTTTGGAAGGCGCAGAGGTGTGAATTACTGATTGAAACATCCATTTACTGCCTTGGGATGATGATGATGCTCAGAGCTGATGGAGACAGGCGTAAATATCTGGGTTGCTCATAAACGCCATGAACATTAAGTATGATTTATTTGTTTTTAATTGAAGATAGTGGTAATACAAACAGGTGCCTGTCAACACGTTATTGTAAATGAAAGGACATAGGCTGCAGAAATAAAATAATTAAAAGGCCTTCTTTTTGCCATCAGCGCTGTTTACTATCGCTGAAATGTGTACATGCTCGACTGCTACGTGTCTGTGTCTGACTTGTTTTTGGGTAATCTATACCAGATTTTTTTTTCTTAATTAACTTTAAGAGCTCCTCATCAAACCTGTTTTCAAAATTGCCAGGTCAGCCAAAAGAGATGCAGGATAACGCACGTACTGTAATCTTATCAAAAAATACCCTAATCTTTTCTGCAGTGTTAAAGCAACAATTACAGACGTTATCGAAACTGTTTGATTTCCTGCCAGTTACTATGAAATCATGGCTGAAGCAAGTGTATCCCCACAGATAGAAAATAGAGGATGTAAGGTCCACTGGCCACACACATACACACACACACTCACATACACTTTTGCCGATATTGGCTTATGCATAAGTATGGAACAATATTGTTGCAAATAATGTCGCCAAATATTGAGAGAAGTGGAAAGTTGTAAGTTGGGGCTGAGTAAATGTATATATATACCAAATCAAAAGAACACCACAGACTTTATGCCAGAAGTGGCTGTAGGTAGGACATCAGTTACTCACATTAGTGGATGATTTTTGAGGGGGTCATGTTTTGAAGTCTGCTTCAAACAGATGTAAGCCATTATGGCACAACTGGTACACTGATTACTCCTCAACACACACAATCTGTCTCTGTCTCGCACACACATACACATACACCCCTCTTGTTTCTTGAAAAAATAGTTGTGAAACCACTGTGTCAGGGACAGCCCAGACACCTACCACAGATAAAGTACACTGGAGGTAAGCGGATCCTTACGGTTAGAGAAGTGAGCTTGTGTCTGTAGGCCAGTTTCTCTGAAAACCTGGGTGATCAGTCTGAATAGGTAGTGTGAGGAGTCCTATAACAACATTTTACTTACAGTATGCAAACATTTAACTTGGTTCCACTGAGGGACATAGGAACATTGTCTGCATGCACAATCGCTAAAACTAATGTAATATTACTTCTACCATTTCAGAACAGATATGTAAAAAGACGATCGATATGCTTTTGATTTAATGCCGGTTCTATCATATTTGTTACATGAGTTTCTGAGACCCCTACTTCATCAACATTATCAATACTTTCCTGTTTAAGTTATTATATGCAACCTGACACATATCTTCTGCCCTCTGGTGGATTATCCGTGCACTGTAGACATTAGCGGGCCTTTGAATGCCATTTCCAAAATGGCTGCCTACATGTAGCTACTCGCAAGGCTCCGGCTGGGAAATCTTTTCTAATTTTGAAAACGTTATAGTAAGAATAACACATATATTGTCATTAATATTTCAATATGAATATTTATAATATAGTAGCAACTTATAATTACTTCATTTTTCCCACCTTATTTTATAGTAAAATCGTGTTGAAATGTGTGTAGGCTATATCAAATATGATACAGTAAGGTAATAAATCCTTCATTTGTTATCGTATTGCATTTCATGATGTAATCTGCATTATGCCTAGCAGAATGATTTGATTATTTAATTAAACTAATTATTAAATTAATTAGATATGTTTAGAGTGGAATTTCAGATATTTGTGTTTTTCAATTCAATTCAGTATTATTTATATAGCACCAATTCAAGTTATTTTTCTTGCATATCTTATTGCACTTTTTCTATAAAGCAGGTCTAGACCATACTCTTTATAATATTATTTACAGAGACCCAACAATTCTCACCACGAGCAAGCATTTGACAACAGTGGCAAGGAAACACTTCCTTTTAAGAGGCAGAAACCTCAAGCTGAACCAGACTTTCCATATCGTGCAACCCTAATTTTAATGTCATAATATGTTGAAAGCATATAAATAATTAGGCTGCACCACATGCTCCTTGGTTAAAGTATTGTCTTGTGATTTCAATCTCCCCTTCCATCCTTTAGAAATTTAAGATCTGTGCAAAGACACTGCTGCGAGTAGTAGGCTAACTAGGCCAGGTTTCACAAACATTAAATGACCCGTGAACTGTTGCCAAGGACTTGAGTTCTGACTAATCACAAACAAAAAGTGTCGTCCCTCCCTTTCTGTAATCTGAAATGTCGTTGTGTATTATGAAATGTTCTAGTGTTTTGACCCTCAGGGCCACCATACGGGGTGGCTGTGGCTTGGTGGCAGAGCGGTCGCCTGCCAGTCGGAAGGATGACGGTTCAATCCCCCAGCCATTCGTCAAAGTATCCTTGAGCAAGATACTGAACCCCAAAAACGAACTCTATAATGATTGACTACGAGTGTTTGAAGTGAACTTAACAAAATAGTTTAATTCAGCAAAGTGATATGAGATTTCCACCTTTGTGTATATTGTGCATGACTTTCTGCAAGATAAGGATAGTAATCAGTAAAATGTATATTACTGATTATGAAAATTGCAAACTTTACTAACATGTACATCAAAGCACTTGCCTTTAGTAGCAAACTGTACTGTTTTTATATAAACTTCAATTTAAAATGTAGGTTCGTTCCACCTGTACGTTCGTAATTTGGGGACATAATCTGCGCTAAAACACTAAACTCATGTCTCACTTGCTTAGCTAATCCTGTATCCTGTGGTCCTCTTCAGCAAGTGGACCTTTTCTAAATACTAATTTAAACTTTCCCAAACCTACCATACACTACACACACTATGCTGATGATGATGTCCTTGTGAGAGACTTTAGGTACATGGCAGTGATGTGGGGGTTTTTTTTGTAATTATTTGCATCTGCCTTTATTGATATTCTGTTAGTAAATTCATGATTTAAACAGGTTATGGTTAGTGATTTTCAGCATCACGTGATGAAATGATGATAGACAATTAAAATATGTTTATTGCTGAAAAACAACAGACACTCTCCTCTCCCTGAGTATAACATTAGTCATGATATGAGATTAAAGGGAAATCGCTGATCACAAAGAGAAAAATCTTTCTGATGACCGAAGAAAATTATGGTTCTTATGTTTTCAACCTACACAGACCAAAAAAGAGCCTCTATTTTCTACTAGATGGTAATTCCGAAAACAGAAAATCTAACAGCTAGGAGTTTTATACTTGAGTTATTTTTGTTATCTTTCTGTTCACTTTGTTATAAAGCAGCAGCAATGTGGTGATGATCTGATCAGATCTGATAAGCTGCATTGTCCAATCACTAACAGATCTCCAATAAAGGGGTGTGTCAGTTTGGTAAAATACTTCCACAAAGGCTGGTTTCATGTATTCTGCTCTTGTCTCTGCAGAGATCCCTACTTGCTCCTCAGAGCAAAAATGAGAGCATTGGAACATCCTTCATGATAGCATATTGGGATGATTTCCAGGTCAAGCCACCCTATATCTTCTGTGTGTATTTTCAATGACTCATGTTTTGATGAAGGTCTTTGTGACTATAAGCTTAGACAATAGGAAGTGTGCAGATGTTTTGATCGTTTTTCATATAAAAATGTAACAAACAAGCAAATCCAAATGCTTATGCCAGAATTGTCCATTGACATGGGGCCTGTTAGTTTTGACTTTTAAGAAATCAGCATCAGTTATGGAAATGAAACCTTTCATTTCACAAATGAAAGGAAACTTTATTCTCTTCTCCTCCACTGCAAGCATTTTGTTTAATGTACCAGATGTCTGATATTTACAGCAAGGACAGTTATGATAGCCTCAGGTAAATTGTCAGTCTTGGAAAAGTATATGAAATTGACCTTTAAACATTACTTAGTGGTTGTTTAAACTTTCCGGATTTCGTTGTATTTACCCATTTGGTGATCCCCAGCCATCTGGCAGCAGATTAGACTAAATCAAACCATAATCTGGAGTGCCAAACAATGTTTACTTAAGTCTCACAGTGGCATCTTTTTGGAATGCCTTTTTTGTTAAACCAAAATCATTAAAAGCATTTTTAACATTTCCCATGTGATTGAGGCTTTAAGCTCTGTCATACTTAAACATGTTATTACATGAGTTTATATGAGTGCTTAACAAAGTATAAAATACACTTTTTTTTCTAGTTAACAAAGAGTTTCCTGTCTAAGTATTGAAGTGTACTCTATCTTAAGTGCATATGTTAGATTTCCACAAGTGTCTGCTATCTTTAAACAATGCAAGGACAGCATGCTCATGCAAGATATGGTGCAGTAACTGATAAAATATTCGTTACGTGGACATACAGTAAGTAGATAGAGGTCTGTATGAGAGATTTCTGTCCAAACCATTGTGTCAGCACCTGGCCTCTCCAAGGATAAATTGACACAAAAGGTCTTATGGGCTCTAACCTTAAGAGGCTTCCCATGAAAATCTAATCCTAACTTTGGTCATTGAATTCTATAACTATTACTTTCTTGGTCTTTGACATGAGAGGTTTGATGTGGCTCCCTGTGAACACTTGAGAAGACTGAGTGTTGGAAAAATTCAAGTCTAAAAATGATCAGGGGTTTTGCCACTTGTATGATGTGTTGCACAAGCAGGACGGTGTGTGTCCTAAGTAGCTCGGCTGCTGGTGATTGAGGGTGAAATCACTCAGATCTTTGAGGATGATTGCGGCAAAGGATGAAGGGAGAGTAAAAGAGGTGCACAGGGACGGAGCTAGCAAGAGTACACCAGTGACCCTTGGCTGAGCTCTCCTACCAACAACTTGCACCAGCGGAAATGGGGGAGGGTGGGGAAGCACTCACAAAAACTGCAGCAACACTGAAGAGGGGAAGAGAGTTAAAGAGAGCGAGAAGCCACAGGCAGGGGGAAATAGAAACAGAGCGGAGGGCTGGAAACGGAGAGACCGAGACAGAGTGAGCAAGAGCGATTAGAGGTTCAAGTTTACCAAAATATGACTTAAGCAATTAACTGTGAACAGCCCAGTCAAGGTCATCGACAAAGGGCTAAGGAGCAGTTCCTGAAGGCAAAGCCACTGCAAATTAATTTAAGCCACTGCATCCGATTGGCTTATTGTACATTTCAGGTGCCACTTTTGCCTTTCTGAAAATGGTCAAATCTTTGGGCAGCCCTGTGAGAGTATTCTAAAAGAGAAAATATGGAAAGTATTAGATCATGGACCAATGTCCCTGTCTTTCCTCTCAATGGCAAAATGAATGAATTTTCCTTCAGTCCCTAAGAACTGTTAGTTCAGCCCTGCAGCGATAATCTAAGAACTGTAAGTGCGTGGAATTCTTTTTGCCCAGCTTTTGATTGCCTTACGTTTGTTTAATTAATTTATTAATTAGTCCCCTATTCTTTCTGGAGTCCTCAAAAAATCATCTTTTACAACATGTGAGATTTGTTGAATTATTTAAGGCAAATGTGTTGAATTCAGATTTATTTTTTATTTCTGTAATTTTGATAGGATATTTTGTTGGTGTTATGTTTTTGCATTTATTCAATATCCTAATTTCTTTCAATGAGTATATTTGTTGAAATATAACCCAAAAAGTTGCATATGGCTGCTATTTAAATTTCTAATGCTGAATGTCTGACTTTAAGTGGGTCACTGAATTATTTTTTTAAATTGACATCTAAAATGTAGTGTACAGCAGTTTTACCTCACCAGAGGTGCTCCTGGAGATGTGTGTGATCAGTGTGACAATCGCCACGTGCCACTTCTATAAAAGATAATAAAGTAACATTTCCTTTCCAATCTTTGACAAGCACTGGTAAGCTGTTTTCTGAAGGATGCACTACAGTATGGCTACAGCCCAACAGCCGCAATCTGTCCCCTCTTCCAACGTACCGGAAGGCCACTGCCAGCCTCCGTTCAAGCCTCTGGGGCAAACTGATTTGAAGTGGTTGTCACTGAAAGCTAGGTGTGTGGATGAACTCCATGCGTCAATCAGGACTATTTATGTTGACAGGAGTCACTTTGTGGCCAAACCTCCCCTTCTTCCTCATTCGTAAATGAGCTTTTGAGCTTGGTAGCACCTAAACCTGATGGATATGATGTAAAATCACACTTGTTGTGCACTGTGCAGCCCCTGAGGTCATATTCAAACTGAATGCCAGAATTTGGTGGTCTGATGCATTATTCGTATATCACAACAATGTAAGAGAGGCTGTTCTTTGTTCAGTGACTTTCTAAATGGCGTGTTGGAACTATTGTTCATGCTGCCAAGATTTTTACCAGTGCCTCTTCATGTTGGAGGCCACTTCAATATCACCTCCTGCGTTGCCTTGGCAGCGGTTCCCATGGCAGATATTTGTGTAGACATCGTGTGACCCTGTGGCAGCAGTCATGTTACCATCACCCTCACAGAGTTGTTGACTGGGTGAACACAGATTCCTTGTGACTATGTTGATAAAAGTCATCCAGATAAAGCATTTCCTCTGGCTGTCAGACATAGTGAAATAGTTACAAATATAACTATGGTTCTATGAATTCTGGATGATTGCCATAGTTTTGCCATCATCACTCAGAATCTTCAAAAAGATTTCAAGACAAGATCTAGGTGTACTGGACTTTTATTGATTGGGTAGATCCTTCCCCTGAATGTTTACATGATAGGATATCTATGTCATCAGAAATTATAATTATAACTCTCATTCTTTGACGTGTGCATAGTAGTGCATTATCACAGGATAGTTTAATAAATCTTTTAACACATTCCCACCTCCTTCCCCCCCTCACAACTTTTAATGTCGCCAGAACACTTAATTGTTTCCTTTTTGCTAAAAATATACAAAGAGGCTTGGCTCACATGTCCAGTACGTTGTCCTCGTAAAACTACGGTGTGTAAAAATACGACATGCCTGAATCTCAGTGAGACTTTTATAATTTGAGTAACAGATACAGTCTAAACTTAAGGTTTAAGGGAGTCTGAGTTGTAGATTAGGAAGCAGTTTCATAAACCAGCAGGTCAGTTTTGCTCCATGCATACAAATGTAAATAAACCTCTGAAAATACACATTTAATACACCTGTATGAAAAGTTAAGACAAAAACATTTTCAAACTCAAACCACTGTCCTCAGTCCGATAAATTACCATGTAAACAAGACTGTATTGGTGACTGGAGGTGTCACACATGGGGGTGCGAAGTCAGATCTGGCCAAGATGACTGTGGTTTTATAGACTAAAGTCCAATATTGAAGTAATGCATTGGGTCAGTGCAATTATTTTAGGGTTTGTGTAAATCGTTATGTGTTGACTAGCCATGCCTTCGCATTGAAATGCCAGATTCATGTAATCCAATCCATCTGAGAATTTGTATTTTGACTTTTTTTTCATGGAAAGTGAAAGAGACTTATAATAGGTTCATTTGTACAATAAACACAAGTTTCCCAAGAGTAAAAAGAGAAAGAGGCAGAAAGGAGAAGAAAAAAAGGCCTTTGAATCAGTGATCGATGAGGTGGCTTTATTTGACTTCAAAGACTTCTAGAGCTGTTCAGGCCGTGTTTTGACTTTCTTTTTGCGCTTTCAGTGGTTGAAGTGAAGCACGTGATGTGCCTCAGTCCTTGCTGGAAGCCTACCCCTGCTGTTGCAAACAAAAAGATCCAAACAATGCTACTTTCTTTCAGTCTGGCGCAACATGTCAGTGGCTATTTTTCCCCATTCTCCACATTTTCCCCCTTTTCCCTTCCTTTTTGGCATTCATTTTTATTGGTCGCCTTGTTTTGTATCCAGTGCCCAGTGGTCCTCAAGCAAAAGCTGGGATTCTTTCTCCCATTTCCTTTTGTGGTGGGGTGCGTGCTGGGAATATCTATGGCTACTCATATCAGAGGTCGTGTAAACCCCACCTTTTGACTGTGTGTTTTGGCACTTTTCTTTGTGTTGGGTCTGAGTGATGTGGAACATTGTGACTCAATCATGCAACAAATAATTTAATCAAAAAGGCTAACTAAGTTTTCATGTGCAGACGTTCACTCTCTTTGGAAATGTAAAAAAAGTGCAAGAAAAGGTTCCACATCCAAATATAGATGCCCTTTTATGGAGCAGACAGATGTGTGTCTTGGCTTGTTAGTTATAGACTTTAGACTTACACTTAGAGCAGTGTAAATCTTTGTCTTTCTTTTTTTTTGAGGTACTGCTGTACTCTCTCAGTCCACAGACTGGCAAGTTTCAGAGAAATGCCCAGCATTGCAATACCTGACAGACATGATTCAGTTGTACAAGGAGGCTCATCAATTAGAGCTACAAAGGAGTGTCTGTGTACACACTGTAGGCATCTGTTGCACATACTGTAGATGTCATCTCCTAGTCTATTGGGTGGAGTGCATGTATCCTCACACCTACTTTTGCTTTAACAGGCCTTTGTGTTGGCAAGTCAAGTGTTGTTAACAATACGCTGAACCCCTAACAGCACTGTGGTCACTGTTGTTGCTGAGCTTGACCTCTGACATCTTCGTGGAGAGGGCAAAAGAAACAGAGCTTCCCTGCAGGTATCAGTCCAATGTCATTATTATGTATTGTTGTGTTGTTCATGAACGATTCGTTCAAAAGAAAAAATCTTTTTAATGAACTGATTCTAATGATTCAGTAAGAAAAGAAATGCTTTGGTCCTCACTATTATTATGACAATGACATTGTTCAACTCCCTGTTGACACTTTCACACATACTAACACGCCTTAATACAATACATGCACACATCTATACAACATCATGCTTTCCTTAACATACTTAACAACTCATAAACATATACATTATAGTGTAATAATTTGTCCTGATGTCTGCATGTTCTGATGTATGCATATCATGGGGCAAAAAGAGGCCATAGGTCATAACTCAGGCTCCTCATTTCCATTTTTTATTTTTGTAATATTTGTAAAATATTTAATTTTATTTGATTTATGTTTACTTTTTTTTAGTTTTAGATACCTACAAATACCACATTTTCTGGAGTTACACCGTGAAAATTTTAGTTATTAACTAAAAATTGTGAGCCTTAGCCATATTTCTGAGGCGATAACATCATGAACGTCTATGATCTGTCACACACTGTGATCAGATCCCCTCCACCTCTCCTCCAATAGATAAACCTGTCCTCTTCACATCACAAGTCTGCACCACACATGACAGACTAAATTTGCATTGTTTACTGTAATACCAGTCTGAACATGTGCAAGTCAACATTGAGAACTAGCTTCCTGTTAACTATGTTTCTCTTATTACTCACCTTAGAGGATGTGTGTTACGTTTTTCATGTTGGGTGATTCATCTACTTTAACAGGTACCATTCAAAATCCTGGGGATGGCTTCACTCCAAACATCCTTTCTTGAAGTGATGAATTCAGGTAAATCAACCCTAATCATGGGCTCCATCATTATGACGTGTAAACAATCCCTACACCGCCCCGTTCCTGTGATGATAAAAGGACATGATGCAATTGGAATACAGTGTTGCAGTCAGTGCATCAACAGACAGCAGTGATCTATAATGTCGCAATAGCCTTAGTTTGAGGGTTTTTGAGTAGGAGTGGGTTGTCATGTTGAAATGTTCACACACTGTATCTTTTCAATATGTTTTGTCTAGTTTTACTTGTCTACTTTTTAATGCAGTGTGTGTGTGTGTGTGTGTGTGTGTGTGTGTATGTACCCCCTCTTCAGATGAGGTAATCTAGGGTGCTTTTGGGTGCATATTTCACACCAAAAGGCTTTAAAGGAGGGAATGCTAATTTCCTTGGCAACCTGAACCCCCAGGCTGCAGCACTGAGCACCATCCAATAAGTATGTGACTCAAAGCATATAGCCTCCAAAATACAAAGCCCTTTATGAATATATGTATAGTAATTATTGCAACTTAAGTACAGGTCTAGTACAAAGCCAATATTTTACCCCCCCAAACAACTTTGGCATGTCAGCAACTGTCTTCCCCAGGGAATATTTTCAATATTTCTTCTATTCCATATGCTTGGCCATATCCAGGTATATGGATGAAAGAGTCATTGATTTTATGAAGCCTGACAATCACCTGGGTATGACTTGCATCTGAAAGCTTTGACGATAACAAGAGTGGAAATACCAGTCTCCGAATGCCCCCCACAGGTTGCAGCAGAGCAGAGAAGTTGTGGGCAGCAGTCAAACTTACTGTGGAGAGACAAAATCATTGGGAAGATCCCGACATTAAATAACACAGGAACAACCAACGTTTATGCTGTTGTCATCAAAACGTAAAAAAGTAGCTAAGGAAACTGCAACAAGTGCCCCATCAATGTAAATAATACAGTGTACAGTTTGTTGTGCACACTCATGCACAACTGGTTGTGGTCTATAAAGGTTGAAGTTTACAGGGCTGTTTTGCAAATCAAGGTTGGGGCAAACGTAAGCTTCACAAATGGAAATGGAACCAGATCTAAAATAGAATAGGGCCTGTATTTTACTTTATTTTATTTTGTTGAAGGCAATCAAAACAAATGCATGCTGATGGGCGGAATGTATGAGGTACAGGTCTGCTCTAGCATTTGACTATTTTGCTTTGACTCAAATATCTCCTGTTATGGATACAGTGTGGGACAACTGAGCGCATGTGGCATTGTATAACAGTTCAGTGCAGTGTTGGTGAATATTATTCAATACCATTTAAACCCAAGTCAGTGGTATAATTTTATTATATTAAACAATGTTGGCACTATATCAGTCAGACAATAATATGTCAATGAAATGGACATATTTTGTGCCAAATATTGCTATTATTGTGATAGCCTACATATCACTGCAATAAACTATTATACCCACATTATGAAAACTACTCAAAGATCGTATTTTGTACAAATTCTGACTTTTGACAATGTGTTTGGGGGTTGCAGGAATAAAAAGTGGGATTCCTGGTCATAGTTCAGTTTGCTAACGCATCATGGAGCATCTCTTCTGCGTGGCTCTGACAGCTCTGTCAGCCAAAGAGTTAATTACACTGGACAGCAATAGAGGAGGTTGTACCAGAGTTTTGTTCAAAAGTAGCACCAGAGCAGAGAGTGTCGGGGCAGCAAACAGAAATGCGCTGCTCTGCCCTCTGTTTCCATCACCTGTCTCTTTTAGTAGTTTTGTAGTCATTTTGAGACATGACTTGGTTTGTAAAAGTTTACAATCTGCCATGCTGTTATTCTGCAGTACTCTGTGTACATTGATGTAGCTGAAAAAAGTGCAGTGATTCGACTGACAAAATGCAACTTTGGGGGCTTCTCGACATATGATGATGATCTAATCATCGACGACTGGGGGCAGCCCACCATTAGAGGTCTGTGTGAATAAGGCATTGCGGACAATGACACATCAAGGCTATAGACGGGAAACTCTTTTACAGCACACTTTAACAGGGTCTCGTTTCCTGCCTTATTATCATCTGTGCAGATGTGACACAGAGGTGTGGAGCAGATTTCTCATACATCAGTTTTTAGTCTACATTAACACTGCTGGTTAAAGCATCCCATTTTTTTCCTGTTGCAAATTATACAGATCTGACATGTTCTAATCAGTTTGGATTGTTGCTGTTTATACTGCTGATATGCTTTTCATCACTGCACTACAGGGTTGTATAGATTGTTCTCCTGGTTTTGGATTGTGTATTGTTGCCTCACTTCAGAGAGAACCACAAGGGGCAGTAGGTGGTCTTTCATGAGGCAAATAGGTCCACCTCTGCATGTGTAAACCACTCTCAAGCTCAAAATGTCTGGCTGAAGTCATCATTCTTCTGGTGAAAATCCATAGCTGGATATGAAGTTGGTAGAGATGTTTTGAATGTCATGAATATGGAAAGCTTTCAGGGAGCAAAAGTTCTCCATGGACCATTCCCACAGGTTCTCCTCAGTTGGGGGTTCGATGTATCCTACCCTGTACTCTGACCTTCGTACTTAGTGGGATGGAGTGCCTGGGGGTTAATTTGTCTTATTTTAAAACCCTCTGTCCCTGAATTTTGGCCTCCCCATGAAACTAAACTGTGGCAAGTCTTAGTGGTGGATCACTTGGCTTGTGTGTTGATGAAGAACGCATCTACCTGCGAGAACTAGTGACTTGCAAGACACACTGATCATCAACACTTGGAATGCACCTTGCAGCCCCGTAGCCCTCACAGGCCTGTCCAAGGGTTGCTTTTCCATCAATCAGAAATGCCCACATTTCCGCGGATGAGGGCGTCGCAGGCATTCATTTCCTTCTTCCCCCTAAGAGCAGATTTGTGTGGTAGATTGCTTGGTGTAGCCCATCACCATTGTGCTTGTTGGTCTGCGCAAAGAAATGTTTGCCACTATGAAGCAGCTTGACGTGCTGGAATACACAAAGCACAACATCTGTGTCCAGTTTTCAGTTCCTGTAACATGTGTCATTCAGAGCCTACATGTCATCTACTAGTTTTATAACAGAGGTGACTTCTCATCCTATCAGGCAAAATATCTATGAAAACCACCAAGGACAGCACTCACCCAAGCAGCGTCACAGGTGTTACGTAGAACATGATGGTTCCTGCAGTGGCACAGCACAAGACAGGCAGGGCGATCATGCCTGTTTTCATTTGCGGTCAATGGGACACTGATCAACTAGCATATTAAGTGGGGATAAGGCAGGCAGCCAAGCCATCATCCAGAGGTGTGATTCTGGATCAGAGTTTGTCAGACCATCATGGGGTTGGGTCAGGGTGGAGTACCAGGCAGCATGGGGGAGGATCGTTATATGGGATGCTTTAAAGTTTTGATTTAAAGTTTTTCATATCTTATGTAAAGCACTTGGGATGCTATATGAAAAAACTTACCTCATATTGTATTGCAAAGTAAAGTTCTTCCATCATACAAAGATAAGCTTACCCTCAAGATCATTTATGTCCTAAGGCAATTTTTTGATGACCTTTTCATGCACAAGAAATAACAATTAACTTGCAATCAATATGCTGTATTTCACATTTATTTTGTGGTAGATAAATACACTGTAATGTAATTATACGTGACAGAGAAATAGTACAAAGAGCAAGTTTGTCCTCTGTGTGGGTGGCGCCAAGATGTGATTGATGATAAGTGGTCTATTTATCTGATGGTAAGAGACCATAGTTGCATTTTTTCAACTTCTCTCTCTAATCTTCTGTTAAATTAAGCAGGTAAAGACACGTTTGACAGATTATACGTCAAAATAAACAGTGTTACAAGTCCTTATCTCTGCATCTCGGTGGTATGTCTTTGCTCTATAAATCATTGTCTCTATAATCAAAATGAGATCCCACAGAATACAGTGTGTACAGTTCTCCTCTGGTGTCTTTGAGTGGCTTTTTAGTTGGAACATTAAAGCTACTTATTTACTCAACAGTATCATCTTTGTTCTTTTATTTTACATTCTGTTGCTCAATGATGTGTATGGGGAAAGTCTTATCATTAGCAAAACAAAAAAACAAGAAGGTAAACCACTTTTAGTCCTCCAATGTGAAATTCTGCAAACTCATGTACACATCATGCATACATCACAAGTTCGATTTGCATGCATAAAAAATCCTGATGCAGTTGGACACAAGAAGTGATAAAAAGAAGATTTTGCTTGCAAAAGAGCACGCAAAGGTAAATCAAATGTGAAAGATTTCAGCATTTTTACTTAAATTTCATTTTTATAACTTGAATTGTGAAACCACATAATATATAATATCACAATACCATATTGAGGCCTTGGAAGTCAGGGGAGGACCTTTTCTCAGCCTAGTTAGCACATCTGCCAGCAGAAGTATTGTCCAGTAGCAGGTTCTCTCCAGAAACTTGGCCCCAGGCCTCTATGCAAGACCAAGTAACTCCAGTGAAGTTACGGTAGAGCTTGAGTTTCCAGAGCTTGAGTGGAAAATGAGGCCTTTATCAAGAAAAGGAGACCACACAAGAGCCGCATAGGTATTAAACTTTCCCACTAAAAGTTTATTGAGTTATTTTGGTTGCAACATCGCAATACCCAGCCCAGTATGGGCCCCCCAAAAATAGAAACCAGCGTAGTTATTTTAATATGGGATCTCACAATAAAACCAGCAAAGTGGTGGGCAGGTAAATGCTAGCAGGGAATCCTCAGGATGTTTCATTGTGTGAAGGGGTTTCCCATAGTTCAGAAGTACAGAAGCTGATGCACTGCAGGCCGACCCATCTAACTTTTTGGCTGCTGTATTTTTCTCACCCTCCTAAGCTTTAGTGGGCCACTGAGGCTTCCCAGTCAACATCTTTGAGCGAGTTTCAAATTACATAATTCCTCCGTCTCTTTTCATGTTGGATCATTAGTTGTTAAGTCAAACCTTAGCCTGGCGATTTACTAGGGGCCCTGGAGAGGTAAAAAAGCAAATGGGACCTGTAATAAACCTCCAGCCATGGACACTGGGGTGCTGTACTGACATAATGAAGAATGGTTTTCCTTCTCATTCTCAACTTGGGGTGATCATTGGGATTTATGTTTGGCTAAGATCTAGCAGGCTAATTTGATGCTGCTAATGGTGGGATAGCATTTGGGAATCACCCATCGTTTCCAGATGACAGTGATGGTAATACACTGCTATAATTAGACAGTGAACCCTTGATGAGTGCAATCCTATATAACTACATCCGCCAGACTGACATCATAACATAATCAATGATGTCACTTATCACACAAGGGGATTTCACAAGGGCGTCGGTGTCATCTCCTTACCAAGATGGAAATCCCTGGTCATCTTTAGCTTGTTGGCTTCTTATCCTATTGCCTGTTGTAGGATAAGGACAGAATAAACCAAAAGGATAGAGGTTAAGGATATAGAATAGCTTAGAATAGAAGTCCAAAAATGTAACATTTTGATTTGATGAATGATTCCCAAGGTCCCAGGATTGTAACAAAGTATTATGAAATCCCATATTCATATACACATAAAATGACATGGACATACAGTATACACTGAATGGAAAAAGTTCAGAAAGCCTTAAGAATCTCTCACATTTCACAACTATGTGTACTGCTTATACCCTAATAATTGTTCACTTTCCCAGGCCAGTAATGGAAAAGCCTTTGTTCTTTGGCAGTCAAGGTGGAAAGCTGGACAGATGTTGACTTCATGATGACTAGAGAGGCCCCAGGTTAATGAAAACAGGGGGCGGGAGTTGTATAGTTTGTGTGAAAAGGCAAAGGGGTACCCTCACCCAGTATCAGATTAGGTTCTAAACTGGGAGGATACTACTTACCAATGGAAGAAAGGTGGGTGATCATTAAATTCCCTTTACCAAGATTCTCTCTTGCATAGCACATGGGGGTGTCAATTAATCAATCATACCCTTCAGTTAAAAAACAAAAGTTGGACCAAAAATGCATGCTACGTCCTCTACAGATGGTAATACTGCCTTCATTTTTCATACATAGAAAATGTTAATTACATATTTTTTAGCTATATGTGTAGCAGGGAGTACCAGTTTTCCATCACACTGATACAGTATACAGCAGGTTATTTTAAAGATTGAGGGAGAGACTGATGCGATTAACTCATCCTTTTTCTTTCATAAGACCAAACACTTTTGGAAGCGGTAATACTGCTGTCTCTCTCTTGAAGAGGTAACACTGGTTGATTGTTGACAGTCTGAGGTGATGAAAGACAAAATCCCGCTCCTGCCTGACAGTAGCTACACTGCACCGGTTCCTAAAATAGCGTCAATGATGTTTGCTGTTAATTTATCATTGTATTTACTTGACCAAAAAAAAGAAATCACATTACACAATCACATAAACGTAAAAATGAACACACCTGTTACTGTTTGGAAACCAAAAATCATGGAGCACCCATCCAGGAAAGGTAATTAAAGATCATAACCTTGTGTTAAAAAAAAAAAAAAACATATTCCAAGAGCTTTGTTAATCAAAGTTAGTAAAATTTTCTTGCTTTGAACATCATTTTAAATTTAATTAAACCATTTTACATTGATTGTCACAGATCACCACCTACTTCCTATGATAAAGTCATTGTTTGGGGTCAGAGTCAGTGTTTAATTGTCATGTTCCCTATTCTCCTCCGTCCAATCAGTCACGATTTCCATAAATTATGACTCAGCTGTCTTTGTTTGAAATGGGCAGATTACAAGCTCTGCTATCTAAAGGTAGGAGAATGACTTTTACTTCTACACCCAGGTAAACATATACAGGTAAAAATGCCAGATAGCGGACTTCATATTTAATTAAATGTCTTCATCAGAGCTCTGACTATTTGGTGGCTCAGGACTTACGAGTTTAACTTTTGCTGCTTACTTAAACTCGAAATATGATCAAATGCCCCACAGAATTGTATCCAATTCATTCGATCAAATGAAAAAGCACACTTCTAAATACTTTTTTCACAGACACATATAAATATACAAATATATACTAGAAGTCCAATATACTATATTGGACTTCTTCTTCTGAACTTTATTTGATCACTATATCACAATAGACTAAATTTTGATTGTTTGGGTATGTTCACATAAATTTAAAAAGTGCTAACAAAATTTTGACAATATTGCTCATCAAGCCTACATTTAGGTGTTGCACCGCTCAGTCCTGAATAACTCTGAATAACAATGAGGATTTCAGAGATGGTGTGACTTTGTCTGAACAGGAAGCACCATTCTGTAATTAGAAAGAAGTTCTTCATGTCCTCTGTTTGAACCTTTTTTGTATCCCATTGAATGACTGGATAAGGGGTCACAACAGTACCCACCACCTAAACTGAGATCAGAGATTCTGTGAAATGGTAACCAAGTAATGCAGGTTTTCAATTTGCTTGGTCTCTCCAAAGGTAAATGATTCCCTCACCCAACCGCTTTGAAATCTACTTCAATCTATCAAAAAGGGGGACTAAAGGAAACAGGTTTAATCATTTGATTCAAGTGCCCCTCAGTGAGTAAAACATTCTCTTTTAAGTATGAGTTGGCAGCATGACTCCTGAAGACCAAACCCGTTGCTGTGGTCAAAATAGTGACATCATCAATTTAAAATTGATTGAATTGATTTTGGGAAGACAGGAATATGGAAAAAAAACTCAAGGTTGACTGCTTTGGTTTCCAATTACCGTGACCTTTTCCAAACACTGACGTCTCACAATATATTCTCCTTTTGGATCAACCTCCACCCAAAATATAATTCACTTACTGTGTTGTTGTTTTGTGATTTTTGTTTTCGTCCGGTGTGGCCTAAAGGGCAACCGTCAAGCTGAGAAGGAATGGAGTGTGTAGGAGTGTGTCCATTCTGGCAGTGACTCTCAGAGCTAAGACATTCAGCACAATGTCAGCGCAGCAGGGTGAAAGTCAACCTGGTACTACAGAGAGTCACACAGTGGGACACACACACACACACACACACACACACACACACACATAGCAGCCATCCATTACCCCCAGTCTTATTATTCAGCCTTGCCTCCCGCCTTTTCTCCCATTTCTCACGCTTTCTTGTACTGTGGTGCAGTTCCTGAGTTTATGGCGACAGGACCAGAATGGAGAAGGAGAATTACGTCAGCTCATATTGTTAATCAGACATTACATAAACAAAAGGTGCCACACATAAAACCAAAGCACTGAACATGTAAATGCAGTTTATAAAGCCTGTGTAGGCAAGACTTACCACCACTATTCCACATTACAAAGTCAAGGTGTCCACTCCCCCACACAATCCTCCCATTCAAATCCACGGAATGAAGTGATACAGGGCAGATGGTATTATTGTTGGGATTATGCCAGTGGCATGACTCTAGTGATGGCAATGTTGGCCTGTGGGTCAGTTTCTCCACCACTTCACCCAGAGTGTAAAATCTCAACAACTACTGGATGGATTACCATGAAATTTAATGCATAGTTCATAGTCCCCAGAGGATGAATCTTAATGACTTTGGTGATTCTCTGACTTTTCCTCTAGTGCCACCAGTAGGTTGACATTTGTGATTTTGATTGAAATGTCTCATAAACTATTGGATGGATTACCATGAAATTTGGTACAGACATTAATGTCCCATTCATGTCAGAATTTCCCTTTGTCCAATACTTTGATTGATTTTCAAATACCTGCAAACCTAATGACATTTCCATCACCTGCAGCTGTACATTTATTGCTAACTAGCAAATGTTAGCATGCTAACATTCTAAACTAAGCATGAGAACAGCCTCACAGAGGCTGCATGGCTATAGCCTCTTAGGGTACTTTAACTTCTGTAGTCTGGTTCATTTGGTTCGGACCAAGGGAAATAGATTATACATTGTGGCATTTTTCAGCCGTATCGTTTCCTTTTTACACCACACTGTTTGCTCTGGTCTAAATCAGGTGATGATTTGGTGAAACAAACCAAAATGCAGCAACACAAGTCATGTGACAACATCCACATCACTCATTGGCCAGATTTGTCTTTGAATGTATTTCCTAAACTGCTCTTCGAGTGGTCAGAATTAATGTGCGATAACAGTCCAACTGAACTCCTGGAAGTAAATAAATATAGGAGAAAAAGCCAGCAGACAATATGTCGCTTTTGCAAGTCCTACTATGGAGACACTAAGCGGTTTGATTGTAACCCCGGTCATCATATACTACATCATTTGTATAGACCACTTTAGGCAAACTACATTTCAAGAATGAAGCGTGTCCACGAGTTACCATGGGACTATGTTGCTAAAGTGCAAACTGTCAACAAACACTTGTCCTTTTGGTGCGCACCCGAGTGCGATTGCTGCATCCACACCTGCCCAAACGAACTGCACCAAGGGGGAAAACGAACTTCAACCGAACTAAATGAAGCAGGTGTGAAAGCCCCCTTAGTCTTGTTTTCATGTTGTTGTTTTAGTCTGAATCAAAGAGTCAAGTTGTAGTGATTTGCCCAGTTTGCTTAGTAAAGTGGCCATACTTGAGGGTACTTCCCAAATATAGAGGCTGGCGATTATAAGATACTACAGTATTTTATTTCCTGCTTTGCAAACTGGTAAAACGCTTTTATGTTTTGTCACATTCTCAAAACTTGTGCCATTGTTTTCAAAATGTTGATCAAATTAAATTAAATGATAAATATAAACAATGCTGTGATTGTCTTAGATTTACAGCCCAAAATAAGGAGAACAACAGAGTATTAGGAGTACACTGAAACTCTTTTGTGAATATTGAGTCAAATCAACAAAAAATACTGAAATTCAGCAAGGACAAGAAAATTCTGTTGCAGATTTTGACCCCAAGTCATCAACAGTACAATCAGCATTATCCCAGTAGCAGTAGGCTACCTGTGTATCAATCAGCAAGAATCAAATGCAAATTGACTGAACATAGAGTAAAAGGGATACTGGATTTGCAGGATTCGTTTTTTTCCAGGAATAGAAAAGCAGACTGTATTTTGAACTACTGCATTACTCAAATTCCCCACTGATATAATTGACCATAGCCAGAGCAGGGAGCGACATGGCCCTCTCCAGGCCATGGCCAATCTCCTGCACAGATCAATCAAAGTAGTTCAACACTGGCTCTTTCAGCACCAGGCCCACCCTGGACTGATGAATGACCTTGGCTACAGTTCACACCCTGCACACACACACAGACTTGATGCAAACATGTGGCTACTATAGTATAGTCAGACCGACCTAACAAATACCTGTAGCTGCCCACCCACCTTCAAAATTTATAGCAGAAATACAGTAAATCTCATCCGTTGCTAATGTTGTGCTAAACATAATACAGGTCAATTTGGTGGGTGCTTTTATCCAAACAGTGCATGGACAACCCCGGTGGGAATTGAACCCCTTACCCCTGAAGATTTTGAAAGTCTTCACTCTGGTAGCATAAGCACAAAATGTGAAACAACCCTCCAGCACTAGTCAGAACAGCCGCTTACTCAACATCCTCTGTCAAAGATTAAAAAAAAAAAAGTCTTTCAGGAATTACTTAAATGACTCATATTCCCTATGCCTTTATTTATCAAATTGCTCTCATCCTCTCAATGTCTCTGTAACTCTGGTTATATAAATACCACTCTTGGAGAAGTGTGACCAGAAACCAAAAACGGGGTCTCTAATTGTTTTAATTTTCTTTTCATATTTTATATATTCAGTTAACTATTCAGCTAGACTCTCTGTACATTTTGTTCTACTACTGGAACATCTACATCTTCTTTCAAAGCATTCTCCAGACTGCCAGGAATAAACTTCTGGGGGAGAAATGATTTAGTTTATTTATTTATTATTTTGATCCAAAAGTAGTCCAATTTAAACACATTGACTAAAACAAAAATGTAAAATGTATAAAATACCAACAATGTGTACGTTATTAATCTTCTGAATGTTTAAAATACAAGTCCTTGAAGCTTTGGTTTAGTTAGACAAGATTTTCCAGGGTGAAAAACAATAAATTGATGCATTGCAAAATCGAGATTATTCAATGAAGTGTTATTTTTATGACACTACTTATTGTCTTTAATCTGTCATGATCAGGGTATTGAGATTTGTAATTACTGAACTAAATGAAACTGAATGAATACATCTGGTAAAGCAGGGAGGTTAGGTTCAGGTTTTTTCACTTGTCTCCCCTGATCCTGTCCTTTTTTCTCAATGTCCTTCCCTTGTAACCATTTAATCAATGTAAACTACACTATATTTCTCAAAGTGGGTCATTTACGTGCTTGGAAGCCTTTTATTAGTAGTCCACCCACATGCTCTCCACATCCGCACTGAATTGGCACCTGAACATGTTAGTGCAATAGTTTGATAGCTATTAGCACAAAGAGTCATTGAAGATTAATGCCAGGTAAGGAGGTGTTTGTATATATATTTTTCCCCTCTGCACAGTGCTTCTGGTAATCTGATACTTGTGTTATTCTTTTTTCTCAGTTTTCCTGACAGGTGACACATGAAGTGGAAAAGTCAGGAGCTGAATCATTTGAAGGTTTTTTGGTTCACGTTCAATTCACAGTGGTTTTACCTCTAATCACCGCAGAGGAGGAAGAAAAAACACGACACTTGGCAGCTGGACGTGGATATTTTTAATTGGTGAAAGCATAACATAAATAAGACACGCATTTCATGTCTTCATGATAGTCATTAAGTATTACCAGTGAGCCTATAAATACTCGAAATGCTGTTCTAGCTGGACTATAACTGGATCAATCCCATTTGGCGACAGTGTGGCTGATTTTATTCAGTCTCACGTCAGAATATGGTATTTCTATAGAAGTCTTTAATGTTACATCTATAGAAGTTCCAAAAGGGTATTTTGTGTATCATGTACTGTATCAGTCATTGATTAACGTAACTATTATGGTGTGTATGAGCGTAATTATACATCCATCCAAACAAATGTATTATAAAGCCAGAATTCCTCACTTAAAACATAGACAACAACAAAAAAAAATATATAATATTGTATGTTTTAATTTTTAAGTTGAGAAGATTCAGTTTTTCCCCAAAGTATCTTGTTTACACGTGTTCAAGATTCTCATTGTTTATGTTTTAGTAAATATATTCATGAAATGATAATACTGTACACCTCCTGGGTCTTTTCTACACTTAGAGCTTCAGACTGTGTCTGATTAGCACCAAGTGTCATACAAGCACATTAATTATCAAAAACTTCTGTTTTATAATTTATTCCATAGGGTTTTTTGACCATATTTATACCTATGTAAACACTCAGTGGCAATGACACATCTCTTTTGTTATTCGTTTGCTGATAACGTCATAAACTTCTTTCCCAACAAGTGAGAACCATTTCTTCATACATGAAGTTTAGTGTGATTCTCTAATACAGTCTAAATAATATAAACAATACAAAAAGCACCAAAGTGGTAATAGTTTTAATATTGCAATTTTTTATTAATGTAGGATCAAATTATTAGTTTTTGAGTTTTGTGAATCATATGTGAATCTTCATTGTCCAGATGTTGAACCTGGAAGCATAACTTCACGAAGTGAATTAAACCATTACTTTCCCCCCAGTCACTCCATGTCTCTCATTGACAGCCTAATCTGTTTCTCATTCTTTATCATCTGCTGTCTTACTCTCCTTCTCTGTCGCTCCAGTTTTTCATGGTTTTCATGCTTTTTCATTCCAGCTCACTTTATTATCTCTGTCTCTCTCACTCTCCTTTTCCCTTTCTCACTGTTTCTGTGAACTGCCTTTCCCATGCGCTGCAGGCGTGGTTATACCCAAATCCAAGAGGGAATTACTGAGAAAACATCTCTGGTTACCAACGTCTCTGTGGCTATGCTCCTTAACAATTTTTACAACTGGTCTGTTTGAAGTCATGAATGAAAAATGGAAATACTCTATCTCTGACTTAAGAAACAGGTTGGTGAGAGTTGTTTGCTGGCATTTAGAAACTTCACACAAGTACTGAATGCAAGGGTTGGGCTGCATTCAGTCGTCCTGTTTCTTATTTCAAAAGCCTCAATCAAGGGTATATAAAAGCTCTCAAGAAAGAGTAAGCTAAGGCCTTCCCAGGAGCTATGCTAGCACATAATGGCAAATTAGCTATTTCTCAACCAAATTACTTCCATTGTTAGTGTTAACAGCTCTAGATAGGGCTGTTCGTGTTTTTTTCGCAGCCACTGTAGTTTCTCCTGCGGTAGTGGTGAGTGGTATTCAAGTGGTTGCACACTGAAGCTTGGCCACTAGGTGCCACTAAATCATACAATCACACCCACTGGACCTTTCAGGTTAAAATAGTATCTTAATAGAGGGTATTTCATGATTAAATGCATCCTGTTCTGGCAGGAAAATTGGATTTCTGAACATGGCTGCAAGTTTCAAATTAATTTTGTGTAATAGCAGTAATGAAGTATTTAAAATATGATAGCTTTTATATGTATACAATGTCAGTTTGTTAGCATATATTAATAGCATATCCAAATCATAACCTGTATTCACACATTTTTCTTTATTGAAATAACGTGGTTATTATCGTAACCATGATGACGATGGTCCCCTAACCTTAACAAAGTAGCCTAGTTATATTAACCCAAACCATGATCTTTCCCATAACCTAACACAGTCGTTGTTGTGCCTAAACCTTAACCATAGCTGTATAAGATCACAAAACTGTTTAATTTTTGCAGACTTATTTTTGGAAGGCACAGACAAAAGACATTGTCCTGCTGTTATGCACATCAGATCAGAAAACGTCTATGTGTCGTTGTGAAGGGCAGTGGCAAACATTGCATTTTGTCATTTGGAGGACTTGTTGGAAAATACAGTTATTTTGCAGGTTTAAAATATAAAGAAGTCAAAAATAAAGAAAAACAAAACACATAAAAACAGCACCTGTTGAAAAAACATAATTGAGGCAGCAATTACTGGAAGTTTATTCTTGACCTTGGAAACAGTACACAATCTTCCTCAGCAGAGTTTGCCCCGAAAACAAAGTTTGCTGATTGAAAACTCCAGAACAGCTAAAACCTTGTGGCAATATTGTTTTGTAAACTACTGGTTCAAAGGTCTTTAATGAACATTCAATCTCAACTTTTAAATTAAACCAGCATGTGACGAGAAGTCCTGTAAATGTTCAGATGAATGTAAATTTGAACATCTACAATTCCATGACAACTGAGCAAACTGCACCTGCTAAGGAAGATCATGTGATAGGGTTGAAAGCACCAGAGCAGCTGCTGGGTGTTTTGTGGTGAGATTGTTTCCTCATCAGCTATTCTTTTAGATGGTGCAGGGTGGTACAATGTTGGCTCTGCTTGGTTCTGGATGTTTTTCATTAATAACACTGTATGTCCTTGTTTCCGTTTAAACTCATATAAAGACATTGACTTAGGTTGTGCGACATCTCCAGTTTCAGGTAATACTAGAGTTGTGCTATTTTCTAACAGTGCCATTGTTGATAGAGGAAGCCCCCTGAAGTTGAAGATAAACTAGCTTTCTCTGTGTGAACCACAAGGATATTCCAACAGAGCTGCTCTCTGTGATACTGCAAAGGGAAAAAAAGGTGATTAGCCCAGAATTTGCCTATTAATTGCCAGAATATAAAGCTGCATTGATGTTCAGAATTGAAAGCTAAGCTCGTCACAGGCCTGAATGAATAATTGATCTTTGAATAAAACATTAGCATAAAACGTTAGCACACTAAAACACACCCACACAGGACTTACTTTTCTCCCACTGCCTAATAGGTTTTCCTCCTCCTCCTCCTCCTTCCTTTACCATCTCCTCTTTTTCTCTTTTCCAATCTTACAAACACATACACACACCCGACCACCAAGACAATTGCAGACGTCTGCTCATTTTGCCTTGGAACTTTTGGCAGTTTATGGGCCAGATACCGCACTTTAGAAGAAACTGTTTGGTACAGCCATGAAAGTGCAAGAAAAAGCAGACTATAAAATGCTGCTCCACGTGGTGTAGATACCGCAACGCCCTCTACCTTGAGGTAAATGGTCAGGCTCATATCTTTTTCCATTCATGAATATTGCTCTTGAGTAACAGTAATGGCATGATTTTGTATACTTTGTGTGTGAGGTTGGCTTTACAAAAGGCAAAAAGAGATCATTACTGAACATAATATCTATTTCTTTCTCACAATGGCTTTCCTCAGAGTGCTCTTCAGACTAAATAAAGGGTTACAACATTTAACACCACCAGAGGGCACTCTTCTGGGGATGAGAAAAGAGAAGTTAGAAGTTGAGTTATCAGTTTGCTTTTACCTAAATATGTTCCTTCAATCATATAAAAAATAAAAGAATCCTAACTGTATATAAACTTTCTCACTTTATGCAACAAAAAGTTCAAATGTTCTTAGTTTGTGAACTCAAGAATGAGGTCAACTGCAATTCCAAACAAAATTTGTAACTGTGGTATAAAGATGTATTACTGAATACATCTTTAAACAATAAAAGGCTTGAAAACATACAAGTAGAAGAGCTGCTGGTTTAACATCTGCAAAATGTCCACTGTCCAGATGGCCTTGAGCAAGGCACACAATCTCCATCTACTCTAACGAACTGATAGCGTAGAAACACTGTGAAAAGAGGGTTTCTGGCTTGTGTCCCTGTACCAGCTGGGAAACTGTCAGTGGAAAACAAGTAACATGCTCTGCCTACTTCAAAACCACAGTTAAGGTGCCACTAAGGAAGGCACTGAACCCTGCATCTGCTCCAGCTGACCAGTGGAGCACCCAGGCCAGAACATAATGGAATTTGCAAAGAAAAAAAAAAGTCCAAATATGTAAAAATAGACATATGATGTGCTGAGAACATCCGTGAGATGTGCTAAAAATGATGTTTTCTTCGTAAAAAATAAATAAATTTGAAAGACTCTGTGTCCAACAGTTAATACTAAACTTAGACTGAGCACCTTCAGCTTCACTCAAAGTAACGACCAGACTGTGAAAACATTTGTCGACATCTGTCAAAAAATAAGTGATGACATCTGTGCCAGATTTCTTCTTTTTTTCTGTCTTATTATGAAGTTTTCCATCAAAAGAAAACAGTGACTAGTGACAATGTAAGAAAACAAAAAATAACCATCTCGATCATGTTCAAGCCATCATGTGCCCCTCTGGCCCTGTTTGATGTCTCTTTCAGACAAAGGGACAGAAACCCCCCACAGAACAGAACAAAGGCACACAACACTTTCCATATAAATGTGCAGTGGAAAGAACACTAAAACCAGAGTAAGAGTGAGCAGATGTGCCCGGCGCAGAGATGACACCATGTCGTTCGTCTTTGAAAAAGCCACATGTGTCTGATGTTGGGGACATGTAAAAACGTCTCGAGGAATAGGGAGGAAAGGTTCTGTGGTGCTGAAGCTGTTGGGTGGGTTGTAATTTGTTTTCTACTGGTGTTTTGTAAGCAGTGCCACTCCTGCCACCTTCTGGACCTCAGTGGGACGGATGGATTGGGTCAGAAAAGGAGGAAGAAAAAACAGAAGTCAACAGTAACAGCATGTGTGTGTGTGTGCGTACAATAGACCCCATCCTAAGCGTACGTGCAAATTACACTTAGCATTTGTTTCAAGTTGAATGGGGTCTTCTCAGTGCTGAGATGCTGACTAAAACCTGAGTGAAGTTGTCCACAAGCTTGGTAAAGAAAAGGCAATCATAATTAAAGGGGAATGCAGAGGAATGAAACAACCACTGACATCGGTAGCCAGCAAGAAAGGCATCAAGTTTGCGATGGATGTCGTGCACCTGCACAACAGGTTCTATGTTCTATGGCATTTAGAGTTGAAAACTTTCATACTAGAGGGGATGAGTAAAAAATATTAAAAATATAAAATAAAGTCACTTAAGATAATAGGGTGAATTACCAATCTGCTATAAAAGATGGCTGGTGCAGTGTCAATGAATTATATCAAAGAAATAGCAGATAAAGCCCATTGGAGATGCTCAGACTGCTCGAGCGACATGTTATTTGTACCAATAGTCATATTATGGTCCATATATATACATATTTAGCAAAAATATGCTCTGATGGACAGGATGTGACATTGTGTTGTTTCAAAATAAAGCCCCCTCTCTGCATTCTTTGCCTTGATGATCCCTGAGTTCTGATGATCTTTATGGTGTGAACGCAGTAGAAAGATACTATCTATCTCCTTTCATGTGGTGTTGAAAAAAGCGATTAAACAAAACATTAAATGGTATGCCAAGGTGTTTCATATGCAAAACACCCCAAATATCATCTCCTTCAGCTTTATTCCCTAAGTGGATTTTTAAAGCATCATACATATCAAGAACATTTACCTTGAGCTTGCTTTCTTATTAAGATTACATCAGTAACCCTCACTATTAATACAATTTGTCTGGTTTTGTCCTCTTTGATCTCAAACTGTTCTATATTTACAACTGTCTTCATACTGTACAGTATGTGCCTGAAACTACTTTATACACTACTTCCTCTAGCTATAAAAAAACTGGGCCATACAGTAAAGGAGATTCCCAATCTCATCAAGACTAATCTGGAAAAATGTGGTTAAATAAAATTATTTAGAAATTATACAGTAAGTAGAAAAGCATCAGGAGGATCCATGATTTACAGGACAAGGCTTACACATCCTGGGTTCTGACTGACCCATATTCCAGAGCCAGGAAACTTGTCCTCACCACCACCACCTCCACAAGCATCCCGGTCCAACACAGGTTAGCCGTACAGGGCCTACTGATCGGGATCCAATGCGACCCTGTGCTAATTCCCTGGTGAAAGCCACCCAGTCAGTCCAGGGATGCCTCAAAACCTCAAGGTTTATATGAACAAGCTCCACTCTGAATGGGAACCCAGGAACTAGGCCGGTAATAACAGACCTCAGGAAAAAAAGCTTTTGACCAAAGAGAGAGCGGTGAACAGAGACTCACCCCATTCGCCCCCTCTTTCTCTGCAGGTTTTGGGAGAATGTCGAACACGCTTCCTGCAAAGCTATGTAGTATGTATTACAGCCTCCATTTTTGATGGCAGGGGTCATGTAGCCTGCTGTCTATTTATCCTAGAGGTCATTTACTACATTAGACCTGGTTTGGGGCCACGAGAGGAAGAGAAGAACGAAATCGAAGATGCAGGAACTAAATTGGTAGCAAATGTATAGCCTCCAACTTGCCCCTTGGCCCTAATGCATTTTTCAAGTGCTCTGCTAACCGTGCTCCAAGATGCGGGGATGGCTTGGCTCTGAAATAATATTTCAACAGTGGTTACAGACGCAAAACCGGCGCCATCTCTCAGCTTGGGTTGTTCCCACCAAAGTGCAGCATAAGGGATTTTCATTTTATTTCTGGGAAGATATTATGTTTTGCTGTGTGGCCTTAAGGTTAAGAGAAGCAGGCTCATGTCTAAAAGGTTGCAGGTTTGAATTCCCAGGCTGAATGATAAAACAGAACAAGTTATGCTCTATCCTACTTCACCAGCTATTCCACTGAGGTGCCTTTGAGCCAAGCATTTAATTGTATCTCCAGTGGAGCTGGGCACTGGCTTCAGTAGGAGACTGTGGTTGTACTGGGCCTCTCCCAGGTTGGATGAATGTAACTTTGTGAATGTGAAGCAGGGCGTTGCTGGAAAAAAAAAAAAAAAAAAAAGAGCATGTGTGCTCAAATCCCCAAGAAAGGTTAAAAACAGACATCAGTGCAGAGGCTACCAGGCTGCCCACACAAGCCTGAAACTGAGCTACTAAAGTTATATAAACAAATTGAAAAACACACCTTATGTTAATGAGAGATCATTTACCCACTACAGTCATTCTGGTCAGCCATATTGCCAAAATGATTTCTACTACATTTGAGATCAATGTCTCATAGATGTTTACATGGAGGCTGAATTGCTCTTCTTCTGCAGCTAAACTCTCTAAAAGATGACATTGACCATCTCATTTTCATTTAAATGGCTCAGTGGAGACCCATTTGCTTTGAGCCCAACAGGCTCAATAAAAGCCAATGAGCTGATGAAAACAGGAAATGCTAGTTGTTATCTTGTACAAACAGCATATGGTTTGCTCAGTGTGGCTGCACATGGCAGCACTCCTTAGACTTCATTTGCTCCTCTGTACCGAGTTGTCCTCTTACCATCTGGGTAATTATGAAGTAGCCCGCTTTCCAAGTTTCTTTTGTCAACACTTTACTATAGCCTTAATCGTAGTAGTGCATTAATAAGCATATGCACAGTATACATATGTTGAACAGCAGGCATATAATAGTACTGTTATTTTTGAATAACAATAATGACCACTTGAGTATAATTCACAAATTGATTTGTTATTATAATGACCTTTTTTATATCTTGATGCAAGAATTATTTTATTTTTATTTTGGAAACATCTTTGGTGCTTTTTACTGTGGATTGCTCTGTGATCACACTCAAACAGTCTGTCTGTTTGTGAAGGAGTAGCTTGACATTTTGGGAAATGCGCACATTCGCTTTCTTGCCGAAAGTTAGATGAGGAGATCAAAACCGCTTTCATGTATGTCCATGAAATATAAATCTATTGGACTATTTTTTTACAGGAGCAGTGACTTGCTGGAGTCTCCGCTGGTCACATGGCAACCTCATGGTCACGACAAGACTCCAGGAAGTTAGGAAAGAAATAGTCGAGCACATGACTCCCTGTGAAAGCACAACTTGTGGTTTTTACACGTTGGGTTTTGTACGGATTAAACTAATGAGATATATGTTGATACATGTTAATAAGTGAGCTTTAGAGGCGTTGGTAGGCGGATTTGTTACCTTTGAACAGAGCCAGGCTAACTGATTCCCTCTGTTTTCAGTTTTTATGCTAAGCTAAGCTAACTACTCCCCAGTTGTAGCTTCAGATTTATAGAAAAAATATGAGAAATGTATTGATCTTCTCATCTAAATCTCATCTAAAATGCTGAACTATTCCTTTAAAGAGATTTGAGTGTCTGTAGATTTGTCCCGTTTCTTTATTCAACTATGGTGGGGGCAAGTGTTGTTTTTGCTACCAATTGAGATCTTCTCCAAACAAACAATTTCTTGAGAAGATTTTTCTCTGAAATGATCAGAAACTGACTGAGGACATGGACCATCATCTCCCACAGGAATCATCATCACGCATTCCCAATCCCCAGAATTTGTATTGACTATTTGACTCTCTCCGCTAGCTGTCGGCAGAGGCTGAATGTTGTTTTTTGTTTTTTTTTGGTTGGTTTCATTTTCGACAAATTTGATGAATCTGCCCTCTGGACCTCAAAAAGAGAAAGGAGCGGGATATGGCTTGCCATAATGCCTGGCTATGATCAGCAGCGGTGCACGTAGCTGTCAGGATGTTGCAGATGTTTAAAAAGATGTCCCCTTCCCCAAGGCAAAGTGAAATTAATGGTGCTACTATAAACATCTGTCAGACAGCCCAGATCGAACAAAACACAAGGGCTTCCCAAGACCCTTGGTTTGTAAGGTTTGTAAGGCTCTGTGGCTCTTTTTGCAGTTTCATGTCTTGGCAGGGCCTACTGACCGCATGCAGGTACATTGCTGCTTCATACAGTTGCTGCACCTGCCTGTCGGCCCCCATGGTCCCTCGACCCACAGTCGCCTGCCTTCCTAGGCCACATATCAGGGTCCTCAGAGGAGGTGGTCCAGCCCCGGCCTCCTGTCGACAGTTTGTCCTCCCTTATTCACCCTGACCTGATTTGCCTCTGACACTTCTCTGAAAACTGAGCACAGAACCACCACGCAAAACATCACACCACTCAGCTGCTAACCATAGCAACGTAATTCAAATCCTTCTGCAACCTCTGTTACCACCTGTCCCCTGTTGTAATGCTGGTAATTTGGGTCTCTTAAATATCAGATCCCTATTTATTATTTAATAATGAATATTTCATATGTCAGGATTGTATTCCTTTTAATAAGTAAGCCTTTTTTATTATTATTATTCTAGGTGATTTTATGTCTGCTGCCCTTCCCAGACGTGTGGCATGATTTTATGGATACTTTGGCATCTTTAAACCTCACTTAGGCAAGAAAAGAACCCACACAGGTGAACCCTTGACTTGGTTCTGTACAGTGGTCTCAGCCCTGACATCCTTGAGACAAAGGCTATCTGTGTGTCTGATCATAATGTGTTTTTATTTAGTGTAGTCTTATTCCAACCATCAACCACCAATCACAATACACCTGTCTGCTGCCGGGTCTTTAACGCCACGTTTTTTTTTTACAAATTTTTTTTTTACAAATAATAGATATCGCTGTCCTTTTTATCTGAAATCATATCCCATATGAAATCAACCACATGCAGCCTTGATATTATGCCCACTAAGTTTCTTAAAGAAGTTATCGACACAGTTGGGCCCAGTATTGTATTGATTATTAATAGCTCCTTAGCAAAATGAATGTTTCCATCTACTTTTAAACATGCTGTGGTCCAACCTCTTTTAAAGAAACCTGACCTTGGTCCCTCAGTTCTTAACAATTTTAGGCCAATTTTTAAACTTCTGTTTCTATTGAAAGTTTTAGAAAAAGTGGTTTATTTGAGAATGGCCTTGGTCCCTTATCTGCAAATGCACAGCCCACTAACAGAAATGTGTGTGTACTGTTTGATTCTGACCAAAGCTTTAAACCACAAATGAAAAAAGTCATCGAGTCCTGCTTCCTCCAAATAAGAATCCGCTCTAGAATCAAAGCAATGCTCTCACACTCTGACCTGGAAAAAACCATTCACACATTGTTTTTCATCTGTCCCTTTATTGCTTTTATTTTTTTGTATTTGTTTTCATTTCCTTGTCATGTATTTCATTGTTTTTAAGTTGTCTTCTTGTATTATTATTATTATTTTTGTCTTGATTTGTTTGGCATTTCTTGCTCTGCCTCATCTGTTGCTATGCCTCATCTGTCAAAGCACTTTGTAAACTCTGTTTTTAAAGGTGCTATATAAATACAGTTATTATTATTATTATTATTATTATTATTAAGGAGTCAAGCCAGTGTTGTTACTCGGCAAATTTTGTAACACTCCTCCTATTTGTCTCAGTCTGTCTGTCTCCATTGCTCATAATCAGTAAAGATGATGGGAGCAACTTGAATGGATTCAGCAAAGTCTCAGAATGTTCACACCACGACCACAAGGTGGAGCAAAGATAGTAAATATACTATAGTCCAGACATACATACTGTAGGGTTGTAAATTCATTATTATGGGTTTTTGTCGGATGATTTGTCTTTTAGAAACTTACAGACTTGCAGTTTTTTTTGCCCCCTTTCTTCCATTCACTGTTTGTTTTTTTTTGTCTGTTCTTTAAAAATTAAAAAGGGGGCTTATCTTCCACTCAAATACAAGTACCTGATGCAAATCAGTTCAGTTTTCCTTTATGATTATCTTTGGCAATGCTTTTTCCAGTGTTATTTCCTTTCAACAGGCCATTTTGACCATTTTGCAGTTTATCTGGTGACGGCCTGCTCAGATTGGTAGTCCAACTGGTATTTAGAAATCAACACTATATTCTTCTCTAAAAATATGTGGCATGTGTCATTGAGCAATATGCTATTGTGTACATTTTTCACTACCATACTAAAAGGCTTAATTTGGATACAAACACACCAATTTGATTTTCCAGAGAGCATTTGACACTTTCATTCATACATAAGAAGTGCTTTCTGCTACATAGCAAGTGGTGTAGTTTGCCCCAGACAGACATTACTTGAAATCTATCATTTAAATATTTTTTAGATCATTGTCCTTCATCTCTTAAGTCATCTCAGTCAGGTTTTAACACATTTACAGTATTTTGCTGCCCTCTACAGGAAATATAAAATCGTTCCACTCCATTACCATGTCAGTTGGTCTCTCTGGCAATGTGATTATTATTACTATGATTTAATGTGACATCTTGTAGTTATGTAAATATACATTACTACAACACCCAAGCTGTGACCGCTGAGATAGTTTGATACAAATATATTTTATTACAATAAAACACCACTTAATGGGGAGGCCCAAAAAATATATTTTGCAAAAGGGAATAAACAAAGCTCTATATAGAGGTTTAGTTAATGAAAATTCCCAAATTGTACACACGTAAATGCTTTGGAGTGAACTCTTTGAAATGTCCAGATGGTTTCAACAAGGCGTGGGTGGTTGAAAACAATTATCCGACAATAATCACATTATTAGCAACCACATTGTCTTACCAGGTACCTCCAAGGGTTTCATTGTGCAATAGAGCCATCCAAGCAAGAGCACAGTATAAACATTTAAGCAATTGTATACTAAAAGAAGACAAACTCTTCTGTCTACTGATATTAGACAATAGTTCAGCTGCTGCCAACAGATAAAGAAATGGGCTGATTGTTGTTAATACATCAGCCACAAGTATTTATAGTCATTGCAACCCTTAGCCATTATTCTCACTCAACCAAAGATTTGGGGGAGTCAAATCATGTTTATTATTCACATTTGACCTTTTAAAATGTTTTTTAAAAAAAAAACAGCATCCAGAAACGTATTCACACAACAAACATCCAGGCTTTGGCCCCTGAACCTAATTTCTTGATAGGACTGATGTCGTATGCATGACAAGAGAATGTACCACATGTCACATAAGATCCCTCTGCACGCAAAACAAACACAAAAGTGTCAAATGTGAAATGACAGTGGGTCTGAACGGAGAATGAAACACTACATCGAAACATGTTCCCTGGCTTAGTACATGTCTTCCAAAATGCTTAAGAGAACTGCAAACAGATTTATTTTCATTTGCAGGATGTGCAGCGTACTCTTCTGACGACGACAATGTCTGCAGAACACACTTTGTGTGGAGAGGAGAATATGTTGGTCCTCACAGTTCAGTTGTCTTAGTCACTGTCTGAAGATTCACTGGAGCTGGAAGAAGAGGAAGAAGATTTGTGTTTCCTCTTCTTCTGTTTCTTCTTGTGATTCTTCCCGTGTTCTTTTTTGCTCTTTTTGCTTTTCTTCTTGTGGCTTTTCAGTCTCTTTTTCTTCCTCATCTCCTCTTCGTCAGATGAGGAGCAGGACCTGCTGCGTTTCTTTTTCTTCTTTGAGGTCTTCTCTTCACTCGATGACGAAGTAGATCTAGGGATTAAAAAAGCAAAGGCCACGAACATGTGAAATAAAAGCAAACCAATCTGATTTTTGAGCACTAATTTAATTGGTTGCCCAAAAATAACTAAAAACTATTCAAATGTGTACAGACCTGCGCAGAACTGTCTGTATTCCCACTTCAACTTTAAATGTGTCAAGTATTACCAGCAAAAGATTTATTGACTTGGAATACATCTGCTTTATATCTGTAATAGATTATTTTCGGTTTTAATAATATATCCGCTCACACACAGATAGAGCATATCTTTATTTACATATATACAATATAAGAGTACAAAAAGGTGATGTTTAGGTGGTCAGTGTGGACAAACGAACAGAAGAATTGGCAGGTAAGAAAAAAAAAAAAAGTTACCTCTTTCTCGACATTCCATCTGTGCTCTTCTTCCGCTTGTGTCTCTTTTTCCGATCATCGTCATCATCACGGGAACCTGCACAGAATTGTAGACAGAACAGCCAAGACACGTTTTACTGGAATAGTAGCTGCCCGTAAATTGACACGGCAAGCAACGCAACATCTGTAAAATCTGTCTAATAGTAGCAGCATTGAGCCTTCAACCACTTGCACTTCTGAAGCTCATCTATGTGCAATCACCAAAATCCACCAGATGAATTCCAAAGGCGGCTGGATTTATCTGGTCTTTTGAAGACACAAGACGCAAGACCTAGAGTCGTCGCCATTTCTTCTCTCTCTTGCTCCTTTGGCACACAGTGTCAGTCCAGCTGGGTTGCCAAACATTTGTGGGGTCTTCTCACAATATCTTACTGCCACCCGTATGTAAAACTGTTTAGTGAATCTTCAAATTAATTCTTCCAAGACTATTTATTTTCCTGCATTATGCTTTTACATCTTTTTTTTTCTAAATTCACATTTTCATCACTAATGATTATCTTCTTGCGTTTTAGACACACACACACATATATAATCAGTTTAAACTTTAAAAAGCTTAAAAGGGGAGCACATTTTTTACCTCTGCGACGCTGGCCACTTCGCCCCACCTTCTCATTACGCTGAGGTGCAGCAACGTCCTCCTCACTCTCCTCACTGCTGGTGCTGCTTACGTCCAGAACAATGTCTTTCTGGGGGTCAACTCTGACAAAGTTTCTGCACTCAAAGGTCAAGTGTCCCGCTTAAAAAAAAAAAAAAAAAAAAGAATGTCCAAGAGGGAGTGGATGAACAATTATGGCAATTTTATTTTTTACCTTTTTCAATTATAACTCTAACCCTTCCAATGGCTATAAGGAAATATGAATCAGTGTCCAGTGAATTTTGCTCCACTTCTTTTAATAGTCACTATTGCAATCAATATTTCTGGATTAAATCTGATCTGATCTGCGAGCTGCATACATTCCTTACTGAAGCTTTACAACATCCTCTAAAATGCCCCCCTTTATCCAGCTAAATTAAGGGACTAATGGCAACACACACACACACACACACACACACACACACATACATACACACACACACACACACACACACACACACGAAATTTATTATTACTTGAGATGGAGCTTGTGGGTCAAAGCTTTACTTACGATAGCCACATTTCTTGCACCCAGCTCTGATGTTGTCCTTATTAGGACCTGTAAGATAATACGAATGTTTAAAGCATTTTAAATAATTAAGCGTTTGAATACATGCACACGTGAATGTCCAATAACAATATTAGACTAATAAGTAGCGTTAGATTGGCTAAATAACTGCACTTAAAGTGACCGGTTTAACGTGTTGGGCTTTCCTTTAGCTCCTATTAAAGCATACAAAATATGTTTGGAGGTTTGCTGAATACTTTTAAGTTATTTCCACAGCCGACACCAAACTAAAACGGCACACTATGAATAAGCTAACGTTAGCTTTTTATTTTAATTTTTTTCTCTGTGGCACATACATTTTTCAGCTAACGTTAGTGCGTATTACTTCCGGTGTAGTTATATTAACGTTACAGCACTATAGATGTAGAAATTCATGAAGAAATAAATACAGTGACCTTACAGTCAGTTGTGAAACCGTTTCTCGTGTGAGGTGGAAGATACCGTTTAAAGGCAGCATCCATTATCAAAAGGTTGCTTGGTCCGGTAGCCTTAAGATTAGCACCACTTTGTTAAACCACATCGGTAACTCTGGTTGCCATTAACGTTAGACTTCCAGTGTAAACTACATGATACATACATGTGAAAATGTAAACTTATATATAAGAGCTACTACCTACCCGGATCGGCCATGTTACTTTCCACGATGAAGCCGAAAAAGTACAAAACTGACGGTTGTTAACGCGCAAATATACCAAAATTTCCACGACTCTTTCCTAAAAATACCACCGGCCGGAAACATTTGTTCTAGAAGCTACTGGGTTCCGTCTTCTTCTTTTGTTCCTTGTTTTCCTTCACTCGCGGTTCGCAAACCAAACCATTGGCGCATTACCGCCACCAACTGGACTGGTGGAGTTTGGAGCAATCGCTTGCACTGGTTTAGCGTATTTGCTCCTCCAACAGCTTCATGGATACATTTTAAAGCCACCTTTTAAGAATTGACATATTAAATCGTAAACAATTAGAGCAAAGAAACTATACCTGAAAGCCACAGTTTTGAATATCTGTGTTGAGTCCATGTTTTGTATTTATAATTCATGTAATTGAAAATTTAGGCCTAGAAGCAAATGATACAGCATTTAGGATGAGTCAAGGTGAAGAGGCAAAATTCTGCATTCACTCTTATGTTTTTATACTAAGAACTTATGAATTATGAGTACTAATATCTGATTGACGCATGCATTTCTTGCTGGTGTCTTTTCAATGTTTCTATGTTTATTTGAGGGTATTAAGGCACCACGTGGGCATGGGTTTCAATATCGAGTGGAGCAATGTGTGCCAAAAAGTTTAGACTATCACAGTGTACACTGGAATCAATGTTGTATGCTCTTCCTGAATTGCCCTGAGCCTGAGCAATTCCATGCATCGACTTACTCTATTAAAAAAATGCTAAACAGAAACAATATTTGCCCCATGCTTGATTGCTTTCCCTGTAAAGCCACTTGTGGTTTTTGTTAGGGGTTAATTGAAAGCAGTCAGAGTCAGACTGGCAGATGGAAAATGTCGACAGATGCGAGGCCCCCAGACATGCCCTCATCATAGTGTCTGTGAGTGTGACACACGCAAACGCACAGAACACACACACAATCTCACTCTGGCTCTTTTGATCATGCCATCTGCCTCAGGTTCCAATCTGCCAGAAGTAATACTGTAATTCACTTTATTTACAATAAAAACTGACATTATTTCAGCAGTTACCTAATCAGCTGATACCTTGCAATAAGCAGCCTCACAGCTCTGCAGCTCCACTCAACAAGAGGACTTTGGTCCACTACACCTCAGCTTTCTTCCCCTCTGGTGCTCTTGTAGTCAGCTCACATGCCTAAAACACAAGACCTTACTCTGTTTTGGAGAGTAGTGCTTTATTTCCAGCCACTGACCATATTCACGCAGAATATCCCAGAATATTGAGCAGGTTTTGTTGCAGATGGGATGTTTTTTGCATTGAGGCATGATAAAAATGAGAACTTCTGTGAAACTTTTAGCACCTTTGTTTCATTATCACTCTGTCTTTTAAGCCTTTCTCGTCCCATACAATGGACTGAGTCCTCTACATGGCTGAAGTAATGAAACTGCTGCTGAGAATCATAGCTTGCACAAGAATGGAATTCCGTAAGATTTTATTCTGATGCTATAGATAAAGGGAAATTTCATTTTGACATAATGTCATATTAGCCCTGAAGTAGATTGTTCTGTATGATGCTTGTGGCTTTTGGTTTTATTTTCAGTCAAAACACTGCAATTGTTGTGTTTCCCTAGTATATTTTGTACAGCAACCTGTCTTATCTGAACATTTAGCCTTACAGGATCCAGCTTAAGGAAAGCCTTTCTCCAGGCTTTAAAAACAAACTTCAGTTACTCATATCTGGGCTTGTTGTTAAGAAGCATCGATTATTTAACAAGGGTAAGATACAGTTCAAAGGAGAGTTCTTTTCCTCTGTCGGCTGAATGCCTTGGGTGAGCGATTAAAACAAAGAGTGTTGGTCAGAAACCCGGGCAGCCGTTTCCTGCACGGTAAACTTTAAAATTGTAAAGACAATGTTAAGTTCACTTTTCAGCCACTGGAAGGTGCAAAGAATGCTCAGAGGCAAGACCTTTGAGAGAAAACCTTTGTAAAACAATTCATTTCATTTTAGTCGAAAGGAATAGGCTGCAGCTGCTGTGCCAGTACAGAGAACACAGGCGGAATAGATACAAAAATTACAAATGACACAATATCAGTTGTGCTTCCAGGAATGTAAGTTTCAAGCCCAAGAAAGAAAACTAAAACTAAAAGCCACACTCAGTAGTTTACAACATTTATAATTACGTTAGTCATTGGTATGTCTCCCAACACAGTGGAAAAAATGCATACACCAGTCTGAAAGGGATGATGGACTCTTCTGCTGGCTGGTACTTTACTGTATATATCATATTACATTCACTTTAATACAGACTGACTCCAAGTAATCTGAAACTATTATTCCAGATGTCTTTTTACAACTTTTATTCTTATGACCTGTGCTTTCACTCACACATGCCTCTAATTATTCCACTTAAAAACAATGCTCCAACGCATTCATCTTCAAAGCTTTATTCCATTTCATGTCTTAAAGTCACAGTCTGTGGAAGTAAAATATACGTTACCCAGAAAACGAAGCATAACATTTAGAGTTATCCCCTTAAAACTGATTGAGAGACACAAAGCTTGAAGTTCAGCTCAGTCAGTCTCTTTTGCTTGCCTTGCTTTGCTAATTCCAAGTCCCGGATAAGCAGTCTTGCAAAGCTAGTTTTAAACTACTTCTGTTAACTTCTGTAAGGTGTGCATTACAATTAGAAGCCAATCACACGCCACGTAAGAGAATGTTATGGTTTTGGGTTGTATAGGGTGTTTTTGGGATTTGGTGGAGTGTGTTTGATTATTGTCGTTTCCCTTGTCATTATAGTCTGAGTTCTGTATGTTCATGGTTTTGAGTTATTGTCTGTTTAGTCTGTGTTTTAGTTTTGTTCTAAGACTTCCTGTTTTATTTTGGTATCTGTCTGTACCCCTCTGTCTGTCCCATTTACTTCCTGTCCCTGATTCCCTAATTTTTTTCACCTGTGTTTGTCCTGCACCTGTGCCTCGTTGTCGTCACCTCCCCTAAGTGTATTTAGTTCGTGTGATTCCCTGTCCTTGTGCTGGATCATTGTTGTACGTTCCCGCTGTGTCGTCCCTGCGTTTTAGTCCATTTTGTGTTGGCTTTCCAGCGTGTTTCCCTTTCTTTTGGATCGGGATTTGGTGGCTTTTTGGACTTTTGCTTCGCTCTTGGGTTTTTGGACTGTCACTGCCTGGTTCCATGTATGTTGTCTTTTGGGACATTAAATGAACCCTCACCTGCTCTACGTAAGCCGTCTGCATTTGGGGTCGTCCTTCCACTCGTCTCATACACAACAGAGAAGTTAGGTCACTGAAGCAGTAGAAATGAACATTCAAGTAATATATATATATATATATATATATATGTGTGTTTTATTTTATGAATTTTTTTGGGGATCAAGTATGGAAAACATTAATCTCAAGGAAAAACCTAATCAATACATATGGTCAACCCTTTTCAACTTGTTAAATAGTATTGGAAATACATGAATGAGTTATGTAAGGTTGTTCTGACTGAAATATTGCATAATGACTGCAGTGTGTGTATATTGCTTTAAATAAAAAGAATGAACTTTTTTTTACAATCAACATCTTATCGACTAAATAAAAATAAATTCAATGGACAAGGGTGGAAAACAATTGCTGCAATGTTGTGAGACAATCACGGTCAAGGAATTCTGATCTGAGCCTCACTTGTAAAATGTCTGTCCTCAATTTTCCCTTCGTTAAGGGCTTACTTGATAAAAACAGCAACAAAGGAGAGTTATATTTGTGTAAATGTAATGTCTTGTATGCCAGTGAATCTCCAGTAAAAATCAGCCCCATGGTATTTGACATGCTAGAACTTTGACCATGTACCTCAGAGTTTGTGACACACATCATTAGAAATGGCATAAATATGCATTATTGTGCTGAGTCTTCCTCTTTTTCTCTGCAGCCTCTGTGAGTCACTAAACAATTTAATTTGTTTTTGTTGTTGCCGTGGTGCATCAAACAAAACACAACTTTAAAAAATGTCATTAATGGCGATAAGTGTCAAAATGAGATACATCCATCTAGTTTGTGGAAAGTTTTCTTGACTGATGTTGGATTTGAAAGTGTTGCATTCAAAACATTTCCAGTAACACCAGTTATACTGCAGGAGCTTGACAGACAGAAATTCTTCCTCAGGGACAACAAACCCTTACTTAGTTACACGACTACTGAGATGAGACATTGACATTGTTGCTCAACAAAATTATAGTAATAGGTAAATCTATCAGAAACAGAAGGGTTGTTTTCATTCCTTGATGGGATTCGTGAAATTCACCAACTGAGATGAATCATGGCCTTAACACACCAAAGTCAAATCATTCCAAAAAGGCTTTATTAATTTGTGGCAATGTTTTTATGAGCAACGTTGAAAACAAATGATTGAAACAATCTGTATTCCAATGGGATGCTCCACAGTCAAATAAAGTTAAAATCTATTTCATTGTTTGCCAGCTTTTGCATGCATTCAGATTTATTATTTACATCTTTATGCTACAAACACATGTCAAAGACATAACTTCAAACATCGGCCTCACTCAGAGTACTCTGGTGGTTTTTTCCCAGCCTGGAAGTTGCTGTCACCCAGTTGTATGTTACCCCAACAAGCATCCGGAGAATTGGGCTGGGGGCATGGGATGTTTGGGAATGAGGGTCTTTTTCCCACAGAAAAAAAAGCACAGTTTTTGTAAAGTACTCTTGAGCAAGATGTTGAAAACCTTTGTGCTCATTCATCTACATAAATTAACATTGTTTAATCAGAAAGAAGCAAAGCTCCCATAAAAGATCCATAAAACAAGACTAAGAGTTTACAGAAATGCTAGTAGCTTTGTAAGAATAGGGTTGAATGTTAGCATGCTAACGTCTGAACAAAAGTATTGGACAAATTAAAACTGACCTCATGATGCTGTCAGATGAAAAGTTAAGTTATTAATAAAGTTATTGCAAGTCATCCTGATGGGGACATGAATGTGTGTACCACATTTCACAGCAATCCATCCAGCGGTTGTGGAGACATTTCACTCAAAATCAAAAATGTGAACTTCACGGAGGGGCTAGAAGAAAAATCAAGGGATCACCAATGTCATCCTTTGAGGACCATGAATGTCAATGTACAAAAGTCCATCCCGAGAGCAATACTGCTAGCATGGATGAAAATATTAAGAAATCTTGGGTCCTCAGAGAGAGTTATACCCTTTCTGGGACAGTCAGGTGTGTGATGGTTGCTGAGAGTAGCAGACAAAGACAGAAAAAACATGTATATATAATACTGGGACATCTATGTCGCCTCAGAAATGTTTCTTCTGAATCAGTGAACCTCTTCGCCAAACATGTCTTTTTAAACTTGGTGGCTCACTCGTCTATTTTGAAAATGCAAGTGCAGACAGTCCAAGAGACTAAGAAAAAGGTTAATGTCGTTGCAGTGCATACAGACTGATGAAGCTCACGGTTAACTTAAAACCCTGTGAATTACAGATTTATCTACAGTACATGGAATCCCTTGGGTGGTCCAGTGTAGAAATGTCAACCCCATGCCTTACTGGTAATCCATGCATGAGTGTGTGACCTGAATGTCTAGATTGTAAATGTAAACGATTACCCCCATGTGAGTTGAATGAGAGAAGCTGTCCGTCTCACTGTACTTCTTGCGCTGCTAACAGGCCCTGTCTGGTCAGCATCTGGCGGACACTGAGGACGCTGCAGAGGATGGTTTTGGACAGAGGCCTGGCTAGGAAAATAAACCCACGTCTGACCTCAAGTGCCAGCCGCAGAGTCTCCCGGCCTCACCACCTGACACTGTGTTCCTCGCACAAACACGAGCATCACGCCTGGGTGGCCATGTAGGGGAGGGAAACTCTCGCTGGCGTCCTTTCAGAACCGAAAAACAAAAGCCATGAGGAAGAAGAGCATTCCTCTTCTTTACTTTGACTCAGGCTAAAATTAAAACTTGTGTTTCTGCCTGGTCTTGTCCAAGGTCTTGCCAGGTGAGGCAAATAGCAGCTGGTATTGATTTGTTTTGAATGATACGTCTGTATGCAGTAGGACTGTGGTTTCTCTCCCCCACCTCCCTTTCTCCCTCCCAGCTCTCTCTTTCTCCCTCCCCGAATATTTCTGTGCATGTGTGATGGCTTCTGTAATGAGGGCTCTTTGATGTGGAGCAGATCTAGGGTAAGCAGAGTGCTTAGTTGAGTTGGAGGCGAGGAATGTGAGGCAGGTAAACCACGGTTGTGTGTGTTGATTAAAAGTGTTGTTTTCTCCCATCGGCCTACACTCGACCATTCTGAACGGTTTCCCGCATAATCCTGGTTTTCAGTCAACATTTAGCTCATTAGTACAAGTTTATTTTCACATGCCTGTCTTTGTAATGCGTAGTATCTACACACTTGTTTATTTCCCTGCATTCCTTAAACCCTTTGTCCCACTTTGACTCTTCTGAAACCAATTCAGACATTTCCTGCACGAAACTACAAAGCCTCAACCTGTGTGAGCTGCTGACAGACGTGTCCACAAAGGACCGAGACAGAAAAACACTTTGATTTGATGCATTGTGGAGGAAAAAGATGAGCAGCATGGGGAGGGAAATGGGTCCACTCTCTGATTTGATAGATATTTCTGACGCAAACTTGCAAAAAGGTGAGTGCTGCTGGTGGTGCAGATATGTGTCCAAATGAGTGTGTTTCCCTCTCCTCTTCTGCCTCCATCTCAAACAAAAGATGCAAGCCAAGGCTACAAAACGGTAGTGCTGGAAGGAAAATAACTTTTTGTTCTCCATTAGTCATTTATTACTTCTCTGGATACCTTGGAGGTGAGAAACTTTGCGCAGCATTGTTGCAGAAGGAGGTATAAGAAGCAGTTTGTAGTCGCTAGCCACTTGGAGACCCAAGAAAACAGGAGGTGGAAGAAACAGAATAGGAGCAAGGAGAGGAAAGTGGAGAGAACTATAACAGTGTTGCGAAAAGAGAACTCAGTCTGACAGCTGAAGCGATTTTAAGGCTCAGAGGCGAGATGATACTGTTGATAAGCTTACTTCTCCTCTCTGGATGTGGCTGTGCAGGTGAGTCAGAATTTTATACATGGGATGTTGCTGAGAGAGCGAGAAAAAGGGCGAAGGTTAGCAAACAAACAGCCATGAGCAAGTATTTGATGTGGGCACCATGTTCCCATGAAAGCATTTTTTTATGACATGATGTCAAATGCAATTATATTCTTCAATGCACACAGTTAAACTGGAGCTATACGCCTGGATATGAGTTTACTGCAATTTACTTTTTTCCAGTCACAACTTTTGGGTCTGAAGTCAGACATGGACAATTATAACACATCACAGAGAGGCATGTTTGAATTCACACACACAGAGACACACAGTCATTCACATACACATAGAGACTTTTCTTTTGACCTCTTTCATCCTCAAATGTGCTCTGCTTCTTGCTAAACCAGTCTCTTTAATTTACTCGCTCACTGTTTCACACACAAATGCAGGCGCGCGCACACACACACACACACACACAGGCACACTATAGCTTAATTAGAGTAAACTCCATATTTCCTTTATGAGTCCAATTAAAAACTAAGAGGGGGCACTTCTCAAAACTGTCTGATTGTTTGATGTTGAGGTAGCAATCTCTTGCCGTAGCTGCTGTGAGGCGGGACATGGGTCTCTCCATACTTCACTTCTAATTGTCCCCCAATTGAGTTGCATGCCAGCAGTAAAACCTTTTATGACTGGCCTTCCAACTGCTCTGAGATGGGATCTCAGTCACCAATGCTTCACATAAAAAAAGGCGTTCTATCATTTATGGTACCTCCTTAAATTGATCTAGCTATATTCTTCATCTGTCTAGTGGATGTCACTCTATGAGTGTGTGTTTAAGGGAAGGGGGTCCATATTTGTGATGAGGCTAAAATAGATTACAGGCATCATTGCAGGCTTAGTTTAATTGTGTCACCAGTGCTGTTTTTATTCTCTTTAAGATCTGGCAGTCTCTGTGTATTTTTTTACCTACTGGATCTTCTTTAGGATATTATCTCAAGCATCTACAACTTTCACCAGAAATATCCTTGGCCCAATCTCTCTCTCCCCTATCTCAAAAATTCCTTTTAAAAGCCACCTTTAAAAAGTCAGGGAAAAGGATTTGGCTGTTTCTTTGAAATCGTGGCTGTGTGGTCTGGAACCACCCACATGAATATGCTCGCTTTGACAATCTGAACCTAAACATTTCCCTCCATGAGTTGTAATCTAGACGCAAAGTCAGGCTAACCACTGTAATTTACAGAATTCTATAGGCTAAAGGAGCCCTGCATGTCTAGAGTAAAGAGAGGAGGGAAGCAGAGGGGAGTATAACATTTGTAATTTACTTTTAGGGGTGCCTGACTCAGGATCCAGATGCTGGAACAGGGGAGTGCACTTGTGCGTGTGAAGAGTGTGTAACTATAAAAATGGTGTCTATTTATTTATTTATTTTACACGTTTAAAAAGGCCTGTTTTAAGTTCTTTACCAAAAAACCATACAGTGCAACTCCTGAAAGAAACTTCTTCATAAGAAGTCATGAATCCTAAGGCACTTCCCTGTATATGGCTGTTCTTCCATTTTGGGAGGATTTTTTAAAATCTTATTATTTTTACTTTGTTTGAGACAGTGGACAGTAGATAGTAGCACAAGACCTTGCCAGGAGTCAAACCAAGAATTTTGCATTTACACGTCTTAAACCCTATAGTCCACTAGGAAGCACAAGTCTTCCATTATTTAAAGAAGGTTTTTTGGGGTGTGGGGGTAGGATATTTTTCCTTTATGGCATCAACGTTACATGTTTCTCCCTTACACACCAGAATGTTACACACCAAAACAGTTGCTTTGTTTACATTTGTCTTCTAAATTCCCAGGAGTTCACTGCATTCCTACAAGCATTCAAGCTTGCCATATAATCAGCCAACAAAAGAAACTAAGCACCTCCTGGTAGATGGATGATCCACGCTGAGACCTAAAACAGCCACCAGGTGTTTACACTTGTCTTGCAGGAAACTAATTTGACTTTCCCAACATAAGCTAGACTTTCTCTCAGGGGCAAACCCATAACAAATGGACAGGCATACATGCCTCCACAGGTTTTCCTGTTCTTTGCACATTGCCACTGCTATTTCCAGTTCATGTGGTGTGGGCCACATCATGTGAGGCCTCCTTGCCCAGATTGCTGCTATGATTTTACTGCTGTCTTGATTAGGCACATGTGACTAACTGCAAACCCCTGTTGGCAATGGGTGAGCAGTTGGCAGAATGCAGAGGTCTTCAAGAGCTCTGAATTGTAACGAGATTCAGCCTCGTGGGTTCACGAGGCGAGGGCCGTTCGCCGGGAATTTGATTCTTCTGGCCTTGTGGAACAAAGTTGGCCCAACTCACTTCATTTCACACATTCACCGTTGTGTTTGCGTTGAAGAGAGACATTTTCATTCTGCAGGCGGTCTCCACTACCTCACAGAAGAAAAATGCTAACCCTGCTTCACTTCACACGGAAAAAAACCAGCCAAGTTGACTTGGTGAAAGAGGAAAAATATTGGGGTCTTTACAATGCGAGGGGGGGAAATGGAAATATGACCATTTTCCTGACATGAAAAGCAGAGCACATCAAGACTCAATCATGATATTCTCAAGAATAGGTTGGACCTCATTCCCTTTACTTCCTTGGGCTGTTTTTCCAGGGGATGGGGGGGGGGGGGGGGATGGAAAGAGACACGGTTATGATTTGTATCGGGATGGATGCCAACACAAATTGGGTAGCCATTTTTTTCTCTCCCTGTTAAAGGGACTGCTGCATAAAAAGACCCATTTACCACATCAAAGAACCATTCAAATTTCTATCATACATGCTTCAGAGTGGGGGAGCCAGGAAAACGAGGGAGAACAAAATTCAAGCAACCTTTTAAAACAATAAAAAGGGGGGTGGTGCATTTTCAGGAATCAAAGTGAGTAGAGGGGCTGGGATGCTACAGTGCTCTTGTGTGGTCCCAGCTACTCTGTCTCTTTTTCTCTCTCTCCTTTTGCTCTTCCTCCTTCTCTCACATTTTCTCTTCCCACTTTTGTGGCTCTAAGCCTATGAGCTGGCGTTAGCCCTTCCTTACTACACACCCAGTGGGGCTTTAAAAAGGCAGGGCCGGAGGTCTTAGCAGCCACACACACCCTCTGCCTGTGCCTCTGTCTTTCGGTCTCGGTGTGCTGCTCTGAAAGACGGCTGTGTCAACCTTCTCCAGCCTCCAGGTCGCTTGGATTAGAGATGCAGACGCCACATTGCAAGGCCCCCAATCTGCTGTTCATCCTTCTGGGCCCCATACTGTTGGCTGTGGGCCGGGCCGCTACGCAGAGCCAAGGTGAGGAGACGACAGAGTTATTATTGCTGCCTGCAGTTGGGATATTAGTAGCACTTTGTGGGCAGACAAATGGACGCGCAGGGAGACTCGAGCAGGTAACCTCAACCTGGCAAAGGGTGAGTGTGTGTGTGAGGACAGACTGTGCTTGAGAACTTTGTTCATGAGCACAAACTCAGGTGTGTAGTTTTAATGGAGAGTATGTATTACTGTAGATGCACAAAAGCGTGTTTGAGTATATTTTTGCCTGTGTCTACCTGCTTATGTAAAATGTGGGATGGACTGTTTGTCTTTGGTGTTTGGCCAGAGGAATGTTCCTTTTTGACTTCCTTCACTGTAAGACTTTCGGTCGGGTATGAATGGACAGAAACCAAAGTGTCTCCTTGGCTGTTTTTGTCATTTTTGACACCTCCTGAGAAACCTCCTTTCTTGTCTAACCCAAGGCCAAATATAATTCGAAGTGTCAGAAAAAGGCAAAGAGAGATGCATGAGTGTGCCGGCACCCACAGACACACTTGAATTCACTTGAAGCTGCTCTGTACTGGAGCTTTACCATTCCACACATGCAAACAGCACACACCCGCACATATTAAGCAGTCAATGTCCCACACATGCCTCCTGCAAAATTTATGAGATCTACTCGCATCCATCCGCATTCCCATCTCATTCTCTATCAATGTGTGTGTTTCCACGGAGCAGCACTGTATGAACTTGAGAAGGAACCAGCATACTGGGATGCTCAGGCCAGGGAAACATTAGATGCTGCGCTGAAACTCCGCCCTCGGGACCACCAGGCCAAGAACATCATCCTGTTCCTCGGTGACGGTAGGTCATGCTATCCTCATGGAATCTATTCCAGCATACCTTCAATATTGACTTGGTTGTGGTTGAAGTTTGAACAGAAAAAGCTATTGTTTTCAGCCGCAGTGAAAAATACAGCCCAATACGCATGCAAGACAATGCTCGAGTGTGTTCAGTTACAGTATGGTTGCTGTGCTCAGAATGGATTGAGGGGAAGTGGCTTGGACAGCGGACTGTGTGTGAGTGGTAGCGCAGGCATGTGTCTATATTTGTAAAGGCTGATGAGCCAGTGATCATAATAAAACTTTGGAACGCTTTAGTCATTTGTTCAAATGCTTTAAATTGATAACGTTTATGTGGGATTGACAAACTCTTGTTGTCGTGTGAGTACTGACTGAAGTTGAAAGGCAGAAGTAGTGTGACATTAATCTCTTAGACAGGTGGAGTTCACATCTCATTTCCTACTAACAGCCAATGCGGGTTTCCTTTAATCATGAAGGCGATTTTTCTCTGACCTTAAGTTTAAGTTGCCTAAACTTAAAGCCGCACATATAAATATTTAACCAACATAGTGGAACATTTAGCAGATGAAGAGCCAGATATTTGCTTCAGGAGTTAGTGGACCCAAACTGAGCTAGAGTGAGAGTGAATATTGGATTTACATTCCTTAGGGGGCAAGAATCACGACTCCAAAAGAATGCTAATGTTGAAAGACACTGACTGTCATGAACTGGACCTATTTTGGTGTTTAAGTATGACAACTTGTTGAACTTCCCATTGTATTTTAGGAGCTCAGAGGTGGAATGAGGTGTGGAGTTTTCTTGTAAGCAAACAAAAGTTAGGTTTACATTCAGTGTTGCGAACCCAAATACATTCTGTGTGTCTATGAGGTCTAACATATGTGTTGAGTGCATTTTCTTCCTCACAAAACATTTGCAAAGGTGATTTTTTTTTTTTTGAATAAAAATTTTTTTTGACGTTTTATATTATGCATTGTTTACATCCATGTTTTTTTTAGTAACAATTGTCTTCTTCACTGCCTTTGGTGGCACATTGCTACGTTTGTTGGCACCTTCAGACAATTCAGACAAAACTGGGACCTACCCGTGTCACATGTTGGCAAACAGGGCAACATAAAAAGGACCCAAACACAGTTTGTTTATTAAATATCTTATTGGCAGGTAGACAGGTACGGGAAGGCTGATAAAAGGGTTGTCTTGCAGGAAGACAGGCAATTAACAGGCGGGCAGGCGGACAAGACAGAACCAATATGCAATGGGGACGAGTATACAGTATACATAGGCTGTATTTGGAACCGCCTACTACATATTACAGAAGAACACATATTGCTTTTCATAGTAGTATGCTAAGCCAGACTTAGCCTGTTTCCGGGGACGTAAACAATAGGAGGAATATTAAATGTAAATAGCACATTTTTTTTCGACTTGAATCTTGTCTAAGAACAATTCTCAATTGTGACTAGGCTACAGCCTGTCTGTAACAACTACCAGCATTACCTAGAAAAAAAAGCCATAGTGTTTATATAAAGTTAAGCCTGCTAAGCTAATGTTTGCTATCACAAAGACAGCAACGTTAACCTTAGCATGCTGTCAACAAGAAAACAGCACAACATATGTGACTTAAATCTAATGTTAAGTTACATTTTTAGTTTTTAGGGACAAAGCAGTTATATTCCTCATTGTCCACCACTGAAGCAGGGTGACTGGTTGTTGAGACTGCCTGATTTTTATTAAATTATTATTTTTTTTTTTAAATAACAGTTGTTGTGACCCTTGTAGCGCTTTGCGTCGTGGGAAACTGAACGTGAGGTAGACTGGTCCAATGCACACTGGAGCTTTTTTCCGAATCCGTACGACATCCAGGTATTTTGGGCATATTGTAGATTTTGCTTTTGGTTGCATATTACATGCTACATTCTAGCTAAATCAGTATGTACTGCTATACCGTACTGTATAGTAGGCAGTTTCGAATACAGCCATTGTGAGTGGCTGATGAGGGCATGAGCTGCAGGTGACGAGTGGCAACAGGTGTGCAGGTGGTGGAGCAATCAGGAGGTGGGGAAAGGGGTTGTTGCAGGGCAGGAGAAACAAGAGACAGGAAGCAGAAGCCATACAAAACACATACGGAAAGAAGAAACAGAAATTAACAGAACACGAACCCAAAACCCTGACAACTCGTAAAAACATTTCTCCATAACGTTACTGGTCGTCAGAAACGTCAGCATGTCTTTTGAGGTGGCAATTCCAACTACTGCAGGGGGTGGCTTTCACCCTGGAGATCCACTCCTGACAACCTACATGTATCCTCCTTTAGCAGTGTAGTGTGACTGTACTGTCTACCACAAAGATGACTATTGCCAGGTGGGGAAAGTTTTCATCTGGATCAGATTTGATTGAAAAATTGTTCACATTAATTGCCACTTGTGCGGTATATATTACAGCTGGTAAGCATGATAATTTTTTTAAGGGAAGCTGTTTAAAGTCACAGAGATTTGAATGTTTTTTTCTGTTAACTAGTAGAATAAATGCTTAAACATTTACTAATGAGTCCCGTTTCTGGGTGGTCGAGGCGGAGTTTTCTTTGTGCATATCTCCAGTAATGCCCTACCCAGAGCGTGTGCTCAGTTTTATGACCATGATGTTCAAGGGAGGGTTGAGTGCATCACAGTGACCTGGGCTTCGTAAAGTATGGTTTTCAAAGTCAGGGGTGAAATCAAATATTGGACCACAGGAATAGAAAGCAGGTCCCTTAATTGTTTCAGAAAAAGTAATCAAAAGGTATGTTTTATGTAAATAGTGACATAGCAGTATCTTTATGTATGTTTGTTATATGTTCTGCCAGCAATGGTCTGAATACTTCCCTGGAAGAGTCAGCGTTGCTTTATGTGATTTTGTTTGAAGATGTGGTTCTCCTAAAAAACCACTGCCTTAAATGTTCAGTCCATTTGTGGATTCAGTTGATATTAATGGCCTTGACATTGTTTGCTTAGAGAATTACTGAATCCAACTTCTTTCCTCAGTCTGACAGTTATAGTCTGAGCTTTTTAAACAAACCCATTTTAATGTTTCTGGTCTGGATTTTTGAAATGTTCACCAAATGGACAAAGAACAGTATTCTGGGCTCTGTGGGGTCAGAACAGCAAAACCTTCACATAATGTGAATCCATTCATACACTCATTGTTTCTTTAATATGCCATTCAAAATGCCTGTAGACTGAGATTGTGACACAAAAAATATATTATCAGATGGACCTTATCAGTGAACCTTCACCTGTCAATCATTGTCTCCCAGGGATGGGTGTGTCCACAGTATCGGCAGCTCGAATCCTGCGAGGTCAGATGGAGGGCGGATCAGGGGAGGAGACAATGCTGGCCATGGACACCTTCCCATATGTGGCCCTGTCAAAGGTGACAACACGACACTGTTGACGTGTAGTTCATCGGTCATTGTTGATCCACAAATTAGTATGGACTACAATACAACTTCTAATTTGAAAGAGCCAGCATGGTTTCATCATATAACATAAACTGTGTTTTCTAAATTTCCCATTATTCAGACAGAAAACTATTTTAAAATCAGTGGTCTTGTCCGTACTGTCCTGATGAGGACATTTTCATTCACTACATGGACCCTTAATGCTTTACCACCGAAATACTGGATTTATTTTTCAACCAGTTTGTTTCTCCACAGTTGGTTCCTGAAAATTTTATTTTCAATGATTTGGGATATAAATATCATTTACCAGTAAATAATTGTACATGTTGTTTGCCTGACTACAGTTTGTTCAAGGTGATAGCTTATTACTACGACATCTCCTTTAAAAAAACACTGGATGTGTATTAGCTTATTTCTTATCCTGGCATTGCCAGATTTGGTATGGAACCTCTTAGTTTATTTTCGATTTCCAATGGCTGTTATCAACGGGTGCAGACCAAAATGTTTCTGACTGCAGATGGATAGAATTACAAGAGATCAGAGCAACGAAATGTGTGACGTTGCATAGTTGGTAAGTTAAACTTACCAAATCCTGTCAGAAGTACTGCAGACACATCTTTCTTATCAACAAAAGCTCTAAGTGCAGTTTTTCTTTTAGAGAAAATATACCGTCCAGTTCATTTAATACTGACGCAATAGCGGATTCAACAGAGTACCACATCAGCAGCTCCCATCTTGGTGGTTTACAAAAATGCCTCGACGGCCAATATGGTCGAGCTCCTCTGTTCAGTTATCTTTAAAACCTGCCCCATATTAGATAAATGGTTGTGACTGGCCTGACCAGATCCAGGACGGGTAGACATCTGTCTGATTGGGAGGGGGACCAGACGCATCTGCCAGAGCAAATATAACATCAGCTTGCAGATTCGTCTGGTTCTGCATAGAAAGATGGACGACGCGTCTCTAACGCCTCCCTCTTTACAAAAATTAAGCCAAAATGTCCCAGATACAGGAGCTGCGATCTTGTGCTGGTGACGTCATTTGGAACCAGAGTGATCGGAGGTGGAGCCACAGTATCGAGGTCCGGCCCATACACCCGGCCAACTCAATCGCGAGCACGCCTCAGCTGTCAATCTTGACCATAGACTGTTTTTAAGTCATGACGTGAACCCCCCTTTTTATAGCATTAAATAACTAATTAAAACCAAACTTATCAGAACACTTGAAGATACATCAGCTTGATAAGAACTTTCTAAAACGACAGAAACCATCTTTGAGGAAAAAAGTATTTGACGTGTACTTTGAGTCTTTAGTTTGGCTCATGTCCCATGGAGGGGGCGGGGTTTATGACCTGTAATGCAGCCAGCCACCAGGGGGAGCCCGAGATGTTTTGGCTTCACTTTTGGGGAGCTGTCATGTCGACCATCTTTGTACACAGTCTATGGTTTAAAAGGGGGCGATAAGGACAAATTAGTAATAATGGCAAAGTAGTAATTTAGCACTTTTCATATACATTTTCCAAAATACTTAACAGTGAAAGATTTTTTTGTTTTTTATCATTTCATCTCACCTCTGAATTGCTTCCTGCACACAAACAATATCAACACTATCAGTGGATGGACTCCAAGGATGAGCTCTGTTAGGTGTGTGTGACAAAGTGACGTACCTTATGCAATTACAGTATTCATGCGTGTACGTGTGTTTGTGGTTGCTTGGGAAATCAGTACAATGTGACACAGAGAGAGAAGGAGAGAAATGTAGAGCGATGCACTGCATATGATGACCCCAATATGCACTCAGGTCAGTGGCTTAGCGTGTGTCCATTTTTTTTCTCATGCTTTGTTCTCTTAACATGTTTAATCTGGCCTCATACCATCCTGCTCTGACTAAAGTACTCAAAACATTGTGTAAAGATTTTGCTAAAATCAAAACTTTAATGGAAAATGCTGACATTGCGGTGGAAACAGTGAAAAGAGATTTAAAGTCAGATAAAATTTTGATTCATGGCCAAGTAGGCTATAATCCCTCAATTATTGTACCTTAAGTGTGAGTGAGTCTGAGTTTTCACTGTTATGTAAAACTTATATCATATAAAGGGAAATACTACTTAAAATATGTTTATTTCTTGTCTTTAATGGAGTTTGTGTTTCTGCTCCACAGACCTACAGTGTGGACAAGCAGGTAGCAGACAGCGCTAGCACGGCTACAGCCTACCACTGTGGGGTAAAGGCCAACTCTAAGACAGTAGGGCTGAGCGCTAATGCAGTGGCCTACGAATGCAACACCACCTTCGGTAACGAGGTCTACTCAGTACTACGACGTGCTAAAGCACAAGGTAAAGACACAAAATGGCTTGGCTAAGTGGTGGTTGTGCTGTGTAATGGAAAGGTCAACTGGTTTGAGTTACATTCTTATCTCAAGGCATGCAATGGCCATATCTGCCTTGGAATAAAACTATCATCTGATATGCTGGTGCATGTGCTGTCATGTTGACATTAATTTGACCTTGATTTATTTTAATGAATTGTAATTAGTTGTACTGGAGGAATGTGCTGCTATTTATATGTTGTGTTCTTGTAGATTTGTCTGTATAATTAGTGTGATAGAGACTTTGTAATGGTGTTGCATGTATATTACTGTTCTTCGTTTCTGGTGATTTGTTTTGTGTGCCCAGAAACTGCAGCTGGAAATGAAATGATATAAATTCATATTTTATCTGGCATAAGTCACAATTTATTTTAAGAATAATGTTTTTTTTGTGGATGGCACTTGGTGAATAAAGACCAACAATAATATTCCCTGCAAATTGAGTCGTAGTTCAGTGTTAAATTATTTATTATTACATTGACCCTTTTGTGCTTGTGGGCATTGTTGGCAGAAGTAGATTGCAGCGATTCTGGCATGCTAGACTGAAAATAATTACAGAGGAATGAAAATACAGTGAGGCATCAGTTCTGCTGTGACTGGAACCCCGCAGAGAAAACACTTTATTGACACATACCCATCACATGTCATTCTCAGTGCATTTCATTGGCTATTATCATTTGTCCATCACACAGTACCTGTATTAACCCATCAAGTTTGCTTATCTCTCAGTACAAAATAAAGAGTCTCGTTCACAATTGAGAGCACAGTTTTTCATTTTTGTCAACAGTCCTGTGTATCATGTGCAGGTATATCTTTTCTCTGTCAAGGCATGTTTATGATTCATGTGAGGGATTGTTAGTGTCCATTATGAGAAATGATATACTGCACTATGTAGCAGTGATATGTATGAGTTATGTTATTGTACCTATCAGTATTCTTTATGCATCTGTGTCACTATGTCAGTGCACTACATGGTAGAGAATCATGGCTAAAGTAGTTTTTTAAAAAGTGGAGTATTTGTTTTTTTTACGAAGCATAGCATTGAATAACGTTTTCCTAAGGACAAGTTAATTGGCATTTATTTGATTATTGGCATTTAGCCTGACAAACACTGAAACCATGAAAATACCTGATACATGTAAAGTTTAGGGATTTCCATTTGACACTCATTAATTGCTGTGGTAACAAGCTTTTCTAGAGAGCAACAAGTTACAGTATATGGTTAACTGGAACCTCTCTTACCCCCTGCCTCTACCATGGCTTCATCACTTAGCCAGGAAAGACTGTGGGACCATTAAGGACTGAGTCGGTGTCCTTATTTCTTCCTCCATTGTAGCTCTATGTCCAACAAAATAAGTGAACAAGTAAACCTCCAGTGTGCATAATTAACATAAATTCTTTTTTTCATACCAAAAAAAATCTTCCACATTGTGTTTTACTTCTGATTTGGGTGTGTCTCTGCATTGTCCAGGTAAATCAGTTGGTGTAGTGACCACCACCCGTGTCCAGCATGCCTCCCCAGCCGCTGCTTATGCCCACTCTGTCAGCCGCAGCTGGTACAGTGACGCAGATCTTCCCGTCAGCGCCCGCAGACAGGGCTGTGTTGACATTGCGACACAACTTGTCACCAATGTTGACATTGATGTATGTAAGAACAATTCTGTTTGGTACATTTATACAAGAAAAATGACATTTGATTAATTAGATCAAGTCCAATTTTAAAAATGCTGTACTGTAACTTACTGTACTAATGTTCTATGGCTCACTGTACAAGTGAAACGGAGTGCAGTGCTTATCTACAATAGAAGTCTGATTGTTTTGTTTTCAGATGGATAAGGGGCAGCAGCAGGAAATAGTCTTTATGTACTGCAGTGTAACCTTACAGTATATTGCTCAGAAGTAAATGTGGATTTTTTTTATTTTGAAGAGGACTCATTTTATCCGCAAGTGCAGTGAGTGCACAATGACTTTGATCTGTTTTTTAGGACATTGTAAGACAGTTGTAGAATACAGGACTGAGAGACAAGGTGCAGGGAAGGGGGAGAATAACAGGACAGAACCTTTAGAGTAGAGTTCATACAAGACACTTCCACTTATATTTAGATTTAGATTTTCATCTTCCTCATGTAATAGCTCTTTGACATATTGTTACAGTGGGTAGTATCCCACTGATTTTGCGAGATGTAACATTGTTTAAAAAGAAAAATATATTAGACGGAAAATTTAGATTTTAAATTTATGTTATACTGGTAGTTGCCCATATTATGATTTCTGGCTGAATATTTATGCAAATTTAGTTTTATGCCTTACTGTTATAGCATTTTATTACTTAATGCCTTTACATGTTGGTCTGCACTAAAAACATATTGGATCATATATGGTTTAGGATATAGACATCCAGAACTGATAATTACGTACTTAGGTCACACCAATGATACACACATCTAATTTACACAGATAATTAGCATTTTTCTTCTTTAAAATCTCAAACCACCTTAAAAGGGCACCTACATGAGAGCATACTCTGCTCTTAGTCATTTTTATTTTCCATCTTTATCCTCACGACTCATGGAGCTTTACTGGTTTAATTCTAGCCATATAATCAAATTATTATTTGCATATGAGATGTTAGGATAAATACCTGATAAGAAGGGGTGCACGGTGGCAGAGCGGTTAGCACCCCTGCCTCCCAATAAGGAGATCTAGGGTTCAAATCCTGGACCAGACCACGACCTCCCTGGGTGGAGTCTGCATGTCCTCCCCGTGTTACCGTGGGTTTTCTCCTTTTTCCTCCCACCGTCCAAAGACATGCGTTAGATTGATTGGTGACTCTAAATTGTCCCTAGTGGATGAATGTGTGCGTGAATGGTTGTCTGTCTATGTGTCAGCCCTGCCAGGGTCCAGGGTGTACCCCGCCTAAGGCCCGAAGCCACTGGGATAGGCTCCAGTCACCCGCGACCCCGAACGGGAACAAGCGGTAGAAAATAATTGACTGACCTGATAAAACCAGCAGTTCTTTGGAAACCACAGTGCTCTATTGTTAGGGCAGTATAATTATTCATAGGCTACTACTGTTAATATGATTCCATTCTTCCCCTTTAAGGTTATTCTGGGGGGAGGGAGGATGTACATGACACCAAAAGGCACCCCAGACCCAGAGTACCCTACCTCCAACTCTCGCAAGGGGGACCGCAAAGACAAGAGGAACCTCATTGACGTGTGGCTGAAGGCTAAACCAGTAGGATTATATAATCTAATGTTGCAGTTGGATACTTAAATATATTTTAAGATATGAGTCACAGAGTCCCCTGGTTTGTTTTTCAGAACAAGAAGTCACACTATGTTTGGCACAGGAAGGAGTTTGACGAGATAAATGCAAAAACTACTGACCGGCTCATGGGTGGGTATAGATGTGTTAACACTCAGATGCAGCATATATTTACTGCAGTATATAAAACGCACACTGACACGATACAAATGGTACACAAGACTAATAGACAGGCAGAAAAAAAACCCTAATGAATGTACAGCATACACATCATGTACACATACAGTATTTGTACCTCTGTGTCTATATTACTCAGGTATTGACAGATACACTTCTTATCTAAGTTATGAAACCTTCTCAGTGGCTTAGGATTCCAGTAAGGTCAGCTTTCATCTTTACAGCTATGTAGATTAGACATGACGGTGAACTGTAAATTCTGGATAACTGGTATTATCAACCCCAACTACAGTGACAAAAACCAAAGGGCGCATTCCTTGCTGTAATAGTAATATAGCTGCAAGAGAATTTGTTACTATCTTGCACAGTTATATTGTTTTAATGTATGTCTGAAAACCTTCCCTACATTTAAGTTTTCCTACATTCAGTGGTCACAGGAAAAGAGAACAGGCTTCCAAATGGCAGCAATTAAGTGTTATTCTAAGTATTATTAGCATGATCGGATCATGTTTGTGATCGGTCAAATGGCTTGTCTGAACATGTTGAATATCTATGCAGAACCACTGTTATCAAAATCTCAAAAGATAAATATAAATTGTAAATGCAGTAGTTTTTAGTTGAATTAGGAATAAATGGCATTCATAATCTTGGAAGCAGCTTGGATTTTAACTGAGAATGTTAGGAAGGCTTGTTAGCTAGATAACTATGTAAGCCTATGTAGTTTATAATTGTTCAGTTTAATTATTTTCCTCTAATCTCTAACACTTCCCTTCAATCTTGTGTTTTCTCTCACTATGTTCTTTAGCACTGTCAGTTTCGATTTAACTCATCATTACCACCTTACAGTGCCATGGTCTTTGTATTTTAAATTCTACAGTTCTTTTTTTTTTTTTTTTAAATATTCATTCTTTCTTTTCGGTGGTTCCAGGTCTGTTTGAGCCAAAGGACATGAGATTTGAGGTTTTCCGGAACAGCACACGAGACCCCTCCATTGTGGAGATGACAGAGAAGGCCATACAAATCCTCAGCAAGAATCCCAAAGGATACTTCCTGTTTGTGGAAGATAAGTAGTATATCAATAGTCATCTAATTTAAAATCTCATCAAGCATGTCTTTAACAGCGTCATGACGAATTATGGTCATTTATACCTTGAGTGACTTTTGTGACCCATGAGCCCTTAAAATTCAATTTAGATTTGAAGATTACATGGCTGTCAGTGTAAAATGGGATATATTCTTTCTTGTTTTTTTCAAATGTTTTCTTTACAATAGATTATCCTACAGCACCCCAACACCTATTATTTAAGAATGTCAGGCAAAAACAACACATAGCATTATGAAATAGGCATTTTCCTTTTAGCTACTGCTAAAGAGAGTAAAGTGGAGTTGTACTAGTCAGATGTTTGGGGCCCAGTCTAATTCACTTGTTTTGTGCTGTTCTGTTACGAGGGAGAATTGATCATGGCCACCATGACGGCATTGCCAAACTGGCACTGACCGAAGCTGTGATGTTCGACCGAGCCATTCATCGTGCTGCACGGCTAACCAGAGAATCCGATACTCTCACTGTGGTCACTGCTGACCACTCCCATGTCTTCACCTTTGGTGGTAGCACACCCCGAGGGAATCCCATCTTTGGTATGGTTCAAAGAAGAAAAACTTGAATGCAATCCAGATTGAAATTGGCATGAAAATGAAACTCAAACATACAAACAGGAAAAGTAAAAAATAACACATTAGATTTGTATTCAGATGGACACCATTTGTGGCAAATAGTAGAACTACCCCAGAATGACTAGTTTTTCAACATTCATATATTGAGGTGATTTCATAATATTTAAAATTGTGATGTAACTTGCATTAAAAGTTTCAATTTAGTTTTTTGCCTACATGTGAGTCGGTGTGCTCATTTTGCCTCTATGTAAAAAGATACTGTGACCACTGTTGTATTACCCACCTTCTCTGCCATTATTTGTTATTCAGGTCTGGCACCAAAGAAAGCCGATGACAAAATGCCTTTCACCAGCATCCTGTATGCCAACGGCCCCGGTTATGTCCATATAAATGGAACCAGAGGGAACATCACAATGGTGGATTACTGTAAGTACAAACTAATGTCTTTCAGATGTGATACTCGTCTGTGCTGCTGTGTGTGCAGACAGCGTGAACTGATGTGGTTACGACTGACTCATGCCTGTGTTTTCTCTGGAAAACAAAGATGAAATATGATGTTTATGGAATTCACTGTGCTGTCTTCTGTTCAGTTCTCTGCACAAGACTCACTGTGTACATGTAACTGTACTTAAAACAAGCTATTTGTATTTCTTTGTGGACCACTGGACAGCAATGATCCCGTTCCTCCTCCTCTTGTTCTGCACCATTCGCTTTAGTCATTGCATGAGTGTGTATACTTGAATGTGGAAATACTTCCATCCAGGGATGAATGACCTTTTAAAACCCCTAATTTTGTCTTTTTGAATGGACTGGCGTCACTTGATGTTATTGGAACCAGTAGTTGTCTCTCAAAAGTGCACACTCATCCGGCACCATATGTAAACATGCAATTACAAGTGAGCGATTCATTTCTAAAACTTTGTGCATCCATGTGGAGAAAAATGACGCACTGAAAAAGTCAGCACCTATATTCCGATGAAGACTATCAGGCTGACTATCCTACTCGTTTTCCATCATTGTGTGTTTGTTTTAGGGGAGAAAAAAGTTATAATCTGTCAGTTCACTTTAGAAAAGTCAGCCATTAAATGCTGCAATTGTATCAAAATGTCTTAAATTACCTTCTGGGCTTTTCAAACTTTTGTCATTAACTTTAATTAGGTAAATTACCGAAGATTTGCAAAACATTATTTTATGGGCAAAGTAGTCAATGAACAAAGAACATCAATGAGGCAAATGTAATCTATCCAAAGATGCTCTCTGGAGTGGGTGGTATTTTAACTGACAAACAAAGGGGAATCCAGTGCAATCTCTTGTAACAGCAATTCTTAAAGACACTAAATGTCAAGGTGGCAAAGGCAAGTTATTCCATTTTTAGTAAAGGGCTCTTTATTTGTATGATCTAGTGCTGTGAGCAAGCGGTGATATTTATGTTTCAGTAAATAGTCTACTGGGTTGCGGGTGATACAGTCACAATGAAGTTAACCTGGACTGACATCATGGTTAATTTATGATGACATGGTCTATAAAAGCATCTGGTGTGTATTAACATTTGTTTATCCAAGCAGAGAGTTGCTTACAACAGAGTTTGGTTTTACACTCACTATTCATTTCTCTCTAGACGATGAGGAGTACATGCAGCAGGCTGCCGTCCCATTGGATGCTGAGACGCATGGCGGGGAGGATGTGGCCATCTACGCCAAAGGCCCAATGGCTCACCTATTCCATGGGGTGAAAGAGCAGAACTATGTGGCACACGTCATGGCCTACGCTGCTTGCTTAGAACCCTACACGAACTGCCCTCCTCACCAACACACCCACACCTCGAGCGGGAGTGTGAACACACCCTCGAGCCTCCTGCTTGGCCTTATTGGCCTCCTCGGGTTACTCAGATGACGCCGAAACACACAAACATCAACACACACACTTACACAAATACATTGCATGCATGCAGCAATACAGACACTTAATGCACTAAACATTCATAGAGGGCATGCATACACATTCAATGTATGCACACAAGTCAGAATGCAGGGATAAACTTATACAGCACTGTATGTGTCAAAGGAAATATACTCACATTCTGACCACACACATGTACATTAACATGAGCTTGTAACCTAAAATGTAGGCTTAAACATACATGTAGTAGCTCTTGTTCAAATAAAAAATAACAAATAGGCAGGCATTTCAGGGTAGGACACATGCAAATATGCAAACATGCACAAGCGGTTAAGAAATACGCCATGAAACTGTTGCCAATGTGGAGCCATCAGCTTTTACTTTATGAAGACTTTATTTCAAACTTGTTCTTGGAACATGACTACTAACTTGCACTAACTAGTTCTTTGGTTAGTAATTTTCTAAAGTTAAATACAAACTCTGCTTGCTCAGAGCTACCAAACCTTTTCAAGGAGCTGTAATTTACGAGCTACACATTCATCTGAGGCTTTAGCCAGAATAACTTGAAACAAGCAAGCAGGTTGAGGACTCACTGTTTAGCTTGTGGACACATGACACACAGCTGTTGATGTACATGATCAATGGTCACTGTCCAAATGGAATGAATGACTATATATGGGAAACCGAAGTCTGAACTATGGGCCATTGTGGCATCCCAAGCTGCGACACCAGACCTTACAAGAAATCATAAAGAAGCTGTACCTCATTCAGGAAAGGAAAATATGTAGGGTTTTTTGTTTTTAGCTTATCTTGACCTCATTAGTTCCAAAAAGTAAATCTGTTTTCTGTTAGATCGTCTGTCACTTGATATGTAATCTGTTTGGATTGAACACGAATGTATTTTGTAAGCAAATATTGTCAATGTATTTTTATACTATGTTTTAGCAAATGTTACTTAAATAAGGATCAGCAAAATCCCTTGTTGTTGTTGTTGACTCCATTCTCCAATTTATTTGATGGTAATTCTTCTAGGTAACACCGTATATTATGGGCCCCTTAGTTTCATAAAGATGATGAAATGTTCCCAAATATCAGTTGCTTTCTAGTTACCTAGAAAGCAACTGATCTTTAGGGCATTTTCTGGAAAGACCTTGCTGGTTTCTGTAGAAAGAAATATTAAGAAAAAACTGCAGAGGGCTTGGCACAGGTAGGTCTAATGTAAGCATGAAAACCCAATTCTAGTATATATCATGCAAGCACATGTGGGAGATGTACTAATACATAGTTAGTTTCCAAAATCCAAATACATTGGAAACCCTGGAAATACAGTAAATTGCCACATGAACATACATCATGCAAAAAGCAATCAGCTGACCATGGCATCAACAGAATATGTAAGAAATAGGTGGGAAAATACAGCATAGGCATCAACCAAAACATCAAGTGCATTTTTAACATCAATTCATTCACTTTAGTGATGTTTAATCCCACAGTTTATACAAGGATCTGTGACCTTACTGTAACAATATGAGACGACATTCAAGAAAAGCAATTAGTAATCAATATAGCAAATTCCATGGCATTGACCTTTAAGAGAAAGCCAAGTTCATTCTGTGTATCCTTGCGACCGAATCTATGAATTGCTGCATTGTCATATACTTCCATTATTTTGTGGAGAATGAATGTTACTGAGGTCAGAGGTCCTTCTTGTTTCATAAAATGATTTGCTGGTATATGTCCAAATGCTGATTCTGACAAAAAACTGTGACCTTGTGATGGTCTGACCACATGGCCAGTCAGTGTAAGAGTGCTGAGGCTTTTCAACCACACTGCTGTAAAACATCGCACAGATGTACAGTCGGACCCACCTGTACACACACAGACTCACATGTTCTCAATTAATTATGCCACAAAGTCAAATAAGAAAGGTGTTTTAACAACGCAGGCGTGGCTGATTTCTGGCCTGCTCAAATATAAGCTGCCTATATCTGTAAAACTGCAATATAATATAACACTGTAATCGCCATCATCATTACATGTGTTCGCACGTCAGCTGACCTGGAACTAATAAACACAAAAATAAAAACAAATAATGGATTTTTTAGATCACAGTTAAGATGAATGACTAATAAAATTAAGTGTAGTGTAGAGTGTATCCTTTCCAGCCAGGTGTACTGAGAACAACACAAACAAACTAATGGATGAGATTTCGTGAGCAAAGAAATGTATGATGAAATATTGGTTTGAAAGAAATGTTGAGTCTGTTGTGACTGCAACGCACAAAGGGACTTCATCGGAGTGATCTGTTGTGAGAAATCCTCTCAAAATGTGCCTCCATTTGAATAGGAAGTCCTAATTCTTCTACAGTAAGAACTGAACAAATGTGCCGTAAACACTGTAATACTTTCATGTGAGACAACACAGTGAATAACACCTGTCACGTGCCACCTCATCTAATCTATTGACTTGGCTCCCATCCTTTGTGTGTGTGTGTGTGTGTTGTATACTCACGTTGAAAGGCACCTGCATGTGCCCTTTGCTCCTTTGCTGCAGCTATAAAGGTACTTTAGTGTGCTTCTGACCTGTACTTTAATTCACATTCAGTATAGTCAATGCCATGGCCAGCCAACATAAACTCATTATTACTGGATTATTGATTTTTATTTCAGTGCAGTGGATATTGTCTGTTCCAGGTAAGGATCTGTTTCAAATTGCTGATGTAGGACAAAAATCAGGTAACTGCAGAAACTAGGACTGCTTACTTTCAGGGGTCACATACACTTATACAACTGAAAATCAAGGACAACACAAAGACATGCTATATTTACAGTACAGAATCATATGAACTTTCAGTTTAAGAAAGAACTAAAGTTAAACATGACATCAATAAAACTGATAGTGCCTTTTGTGTCTCTTGATGAAATAGGTTAATACTGATGCTGCAGAAAAATACTTGATCTAAAATATTCACTAACTTATAAACCATTTTTATATATAACATAAGAAAAGCAATGACACATGAAGGACACACAATCAGCTTCCCATTTGTTCTTATTTCTCGTTTTTATTTATTGAATCCTTGTTTGTTTTGATATTTCTAGTGTCAAGGGTGCCAGTCCTTTATGACCTTGCTCATATTATTTCCTATTGTAATCGACAGTGATGTAAGAATTGGTGCTATTGCAATTAATACAAAATAAAAGTATCACCCGGATGGCTCATATACATTTAAAATGTAAAAGTACATTTAATGGTTCTTCTGGTTGTGGATGACACTATCATATTGTCTTTTTTTCTTGCTTATAGAGGAAGAGCTCCATGCTAGCTACTGGAACAACCAAGGGAGGCAGGCTCTTCACACTGCCCTGAATATTCAGCCTAATCTCCGCCAAGCCAAGAACCTCATCCTCTTCCTGGGGGATGGTAAGTCTGAGAAAGCAGCGTTCCCACAGATTAAGTAGTTTCATTGAATTAAGGAGCATTTTCTCCTTTTAGTTGAGTTAATTTGTTCATGTGAGAACAAGCCATTGGAGCTTGAAATTGTGAGTCTCATCATCATTGTGGCGTAGTTCACCAAGAGAGAGAGAGAGCGAGAGAGAGAGTAAAATGCACCAAAGTACCAAATGCACTATGTGACCCCAAAAAACACAGGGTTATGGGTGGAAGGAGATTAATGTTGACATCCGATCACCAGCAGTTACCACTGCTTGGAAAGCCAAGCATAACAAAATGAACTGAGGCTAAACCACAGTCTACACTGCACGTGTAGCTATTTCCTCACGTGTCCTTAACTGATCTGAATGCCAAAAAAGGTAAACCACTGCAAAGAGTTCAAATAAATCCATAATGCATAGCTGAAGTTTTAGAAACTGGTCACCTATTAAATTCCCCTTAATTCTAAAATCTCAAAACTGGAACGTAAACAGAACAATTACCCAAACAATGGAGCCAAAGTTCTTGGCACTGTGACAATACCGTTCTAAGGAGGAATGACAAATTCTACCTTAAACTTTAGCAATTGACAGTAATTTAATTTGCAAGCATTTTGTAGATGTATTTTGAAACATTGTACATACATTTTGAGATTTTCAAAGATATATTTAATCTGACAAATATTCCTATGAAATCATATACACAGGGGAAAATGATGACATGCCATGGTTTAAATGTCATACATAATTATGGTGCAGATAGAACATTTGCTAATGCTTCATTCAATCTGAATCAATAATATGCATCAATGGAGAGTAAATTCTCAAAGACAGGACAAGCTCTGACAAGGAATGTTATTCAAGATGCCCTGGATTTTTCATGGAATATAAAAAATTCTAATCAAGTTTGTAGAAGGGAAACATTTTGAATATTGCTGTATTTGTTTTGCATATTGTCCGTCATTTGTAAATGTAAATAGATAAGATGTCTCTCACCGCCCTTTAAACTCTCACATCAGCTGAGCCTTATGAGGTTCATAGAGCACAAAGGCAGCCCTGTGCCTGCCTGGCCGATGTTATCTAACACTCAGGTGTTTCCACCTGCTTCCAGGTATGGGGATACCGACAGTGACTGCTACGCGGATCCTCAAAGGCCAGTTGGCAGGAAAATCTGGGGAGGAGACCAGTCTGGTTATGGATACCTTCCCTCACCTGGCGCTGTCTAAGGTCAGCCCACTCTGACCAACACATTCACACATGCATTTATGGTACTCAGAAGATAATATCATGCACTGACTCAGTGTCATGTAAAGAAAATCTACATTGCCAAATCATTATTGTAAGGCAAGAGCACACAGTATCATAGGCATAAAGCACCCATGTTGTTCAGAAATACTTTGTTTACTTTAATAGTGCTTTCATTTGCCAACTACAATACATGATTGAGCTTTTTGAACTTTCATAACACACTAACAAGCTGCCAATATACTTGAAACTGGTCATATTTTAGTATTTGGTTTTAATATGAACAGGCTGTATTTTGATGTTTGATTGGCTGTTCTTATAATCTTCACCTGGTGACACAAGTGGCCAGTTATCAATTTATCTTGGGTCTGACTCTTGTACTTGTGCTGACCTCATCAGATGTCATAAAATGTCATTGAATTCTGAAGTGCAAACAGTGCTGTCAGCATTAATAAAGTGAAAATTATACTCCTCCACCATTATATTTTATGGTAGCCCAATGTTTGTCAGGAGTAGGCAAGTCAAAATAATTTTAGCTCAGGTTGGAATTAGTGGGCACAAACTTGTGATTGTGAAATTAAAACAGAACTGGAACCTGCTATCCCACCCAATTAAAGAGACAGCTCTTTTATTACACTGAACTAATAACAACTACATTTAACTTGTTAATGTTAATAAAACGGAAGTGTATTGCTTGTATGAGTTGAGGATACATGTATATGCCCATCTAGTCCGAGAATATTGTTGTTCGAACTCTCAGCATAAGTCACTGTGGATAAGAACACCTGCTAAATGCCTGAGGTGATACATGTTAATGTTAATGAGTGTGATAATATTTGGCCCCTGCAGACATACAATGTGGACCAGCAGATGCCAGACAGTGCTGGCACAGCCACAGCTTACTCATGTGGTGTGAAGGCCAACTATGGCACTCTGGGTGTCACTGCCGCCACCCCAAGGTACAACTGTAGTGCTACCTTTGGGAACGAAGTCAAATCGGTTCTGCACCGTGCCAAGAAAGCAGGTAGGTTCAGGTTCACACAGTTTGACTTTATGGTGGCCTCATTTAGACTTAGACTTACTGTATATATACTAAGTGTATATATCCATGTCAGTGTGTACAGTATAAAAAGGACGTCCACATTGTGACCAAAGCTTCTCTGTGCGTTTCAGGAAAATCAGTGGGAATTGTCACTACAACCAGAGTGCAGCATGCCTCTCCTGGTGCAAACTACGCTCACACTGCCAATCGAGGCTGGTATGATGACTCTGAGCTCACCAATGAGGCTAAACAAAATGGCTGCCATGACATTGCTTACCAGCTGGTTCACAACACAGAGATAAATGTAAGCCTTAATATGAAGGTATTGTAGAAAAAATCCAGAGCACCCATTCTATGTCATTCCTGCCTGTGGCTATAAATCTGAGTATGTACAGCCTCTTTAGTCAGAAAATGATGCCTCAGATAGCAGTTAAAAATCATCAAGGCCAAACAGCAAGTCTAGTTTTTTTGACTTTCAATAACCCTTAAAGACAGAGAATCTCCAATTTGATCAATGTGACATTTGATCATTACCAAACAACATGGCATTTGATGATTACCTTGCATTACAATGTGGCTCAGCTAACATCCCAAAAGATATCCAGCACTGCTGTGCTAATAAATCCTTCAACCATTAGATAAAGGTTTTCACACACATGCAGAGTTTCCCAAAGGGCCAGTAGGCCTATAGGAGCATAGTAGGGACATCACTCTGGATTAGAGAATCCGCTAAAAGCTTAAAATATATAAAGTATGAAATATATATAAACTGTTACCCTGTCTTTCGATACAGGTCATTCTTGGTGGAGGTCGTCAGTACATGTTTCCCAAAGACATTAAAGACCCAGAGTATCTAGGTTATAGAGGAGGAAGAAATGATGGACGAAATCTTGTTATGGAGTGGAAGAAGAACAAAACGGTAATTGTAGATTTTACAGGTTCGACTTTGAGAGTGAATTAATGCCATTTACCCTCTGGCTGCGATTTGTTATGTTTTTTTTAAATGAGTTATTGAGAAAAGTTTACAGTCCTTCGCCCCACCCTTCCAAAAACTTCCAATTAATTTGTTTGTTTTATTCATTGTCTACAGAACGCCCAATACGTTTGGAACAAATCCGATTTTGATGCTGTCAATCCTGCAAACACAGACTTCCTGATGGGTAAGAAGAACTTTCCAATTCAGCAGTTACTGCACATGTGGTACGAGGACAACAAGACAGAAAATTAATCTGCGACAATTTTGATAATCAACCATTCAAGACACAACTAAATATTTGAGTTTATCTTCCCTTTTAAAGTCTTAATTAGCAATTTAGACCAATAACGCAAGCATTTTTAATTTTTTTAATTTTTTTGTTTTGCAGAAAAACTTAAATTGTGCACATTTAATCACCTCATGGCACTTACACTGCCAGCTCTATTCCAAGGGCATCCAAACATCTTAAAATTTGCCATGTGTTTCATAGTTCCTCAAACTGAGGCCTGCTGTTTCTCTCTGCGTTTAGGTCTTTTTGAGCCCAAAGACTGCCGCTATGAGTTGGAACGCAATCGGTCCACCGACCCCTCCCTCACTGAGATGATGGAGAAAGCAATTCAGATTCTCAGCAAGAACCCAAAGGGATATTTTCTCTTTGTGGAAGATAAGTCTAATAGTTTTCTGTAGGTTTTTCCCAGACCGCAAACAAACATGTAACCTATGTTAAACTGTCAGTGTAACCGCCCCTTACACACCATAAATTGATTGTTAAACATTTAAACACTCTAATTTCCAAACCATTGAAAATTCAAAATGTAACTAAAGTAATGATTTAATATAACATCAGGTAATTTGAACACCAGTGATTATTTTGCAGTCTAACCATTTTAAATAGTGGATATATTATTCTGGATTTTTAGTTGTTGCCTAATTATAGGAGTTACATGATAATTTTTTTTGTCCAAATCACAATTTATGTTACAGTAAATACTAATGAATGACAATCATAAAAACAAAGCCTCATTTTCAATTAATATGTGGGATATATTATTGATGCTTATTAGTCAATTACTTTCTTTTGGACTTTAAGGGGGAGAATTGACCATGGTCACCATGGAGGCAAGGCCAAAAGAGCTCTCTATGAGGCTGTTGAGTTTGACCGGGCGATCGGGCGAGCAGCTGAACTCACCAGTGAGCTGGACACCCTGTCTGTGGTCACTGCTGACCACTCCCATGTCTTTGCCTTCGGAGGATATTCTGCCAGAGGAAACTCTGTTTTAGGTAAAATGCACTCTTAGAATTTGATAAGAGCTGAGTGGAGGGAAGTTTTATAATAAAAAGTGAATATCACCTTGTGTTCCAAGTTTGAACAGACCTGTAGATACCAATTTGTTTCCTGTGATTCCCAGGGGTGTCTGACTCACTTGCCGATGACAACAAGCACTTCACCACTGCTGTGTATGGAAATGGACCAGGATACAAGCGTGTCAATGGAACTCGCCAAGATATGAACGAGACAGTTTCATGTACGTGTATATTGATGAGCTCGCTAGAGAAGACCAAGTAATGTAGTAGCTCCATCTTGTGGTCTAACAGGATACCTAGTGTAGAGGCACAGAATAACTCAGTCTGGGTGTTCAGTGTCACACGAATATCACAGAAACTGACTTTGAGCAAGACGATGAACCCCCACCTGCTCACTCATATTTAACAATATTAGTTTAAATTAGTTAAAATTACTTTCTTTTTAAAGTGCAACAATTAATTCTAAAGTTTCGTTGACAATTTAACACCTTTATCATTTGTATCCTCTACATGAAATTTACCAAATATTGTTTGTCTGCAATTAGTATGTAGTATTTTAGATAAGAGCTTTACAAATGTTAAGTTATTTGCAAAAACATTTTAAGGTATGAAGGGTCACAGTAGATGTCAGATATTTTTTCCCCTGCCACAAATAAAAACAGAAGGCCAAAAGAGCTCTACACCAATATAACTGATATTATTATATACCAGTTATACTAATTATAATTTATAAGCATATCAGCAACCATATAATGTATAATACTCTACTTTAAAATACTAGAATGTTATCATTGTATAGTCATTAAGTGTCAGATAATCTGATCAATAAGTCAGTCTGTCCAAAAACTTTGAAAAAGACTGTCTACCATTTGTTATGACTGATCATTTGCAACATAATACAATAAAACAATAGCTCTTCACTGAATACTACCACTAAAAGCTTATAATATTCAGTTTTTGTTGATAGTGTGTCCAAGACTTGACTCAGTTGTTTGCCATTTAGCTGTATTAGATTTCATCATATTGTCAGCAGTTCATCTTATTTTAACAACGCCTCTGTATCTACAAACTGTAGGTTAGCGGTTTGTCTATGTGCCAGAAAACCCCAATATAGCTAATATAATGCTGTTTTGTCTTCCTCAGCGGATAATGATTACCGTCAGCAGGCTCCTGTCCCTCTTGATTCAGAGACCCACGGCATAGAGGATGTAGCTATCTTTGCCAAAGGTCCCATGTCACACCTTTTCCACGGGGTGCAGGAGCAGAGCTACATTGCTCATGTCCTGGCTTATGCTGCCTGCCTAGAACCCTATGAGAACTGCGAACTGCCCCCGCCCAACCACGCTGGATCTATCCACCCCAGCCTGCTGCTCCTCCTGGTGGGCCTCCTTCTCCTCTCCCTCTGCTCTGTCTGACATGACAGCCTTTGGAGGTGAATTTGTCGTGACCTTGGAACTGTGCTATCGGACATTTTGGTTAAAAAAAAATAAATTATTCTTCACGCTGTACTTTCTGGGTGGAATTTAAGAGCTGTATAGTCACACAACATCGAGATCACGGCCATTTTAAGTAATTTGTTCTTGTTCAGATAAGCTAATTGTGAAAAGCATTAGTGTTATTATTATATGACCATAGAGCCATGACTTTTAAAATTGATTTTATTTATATGAAAATATGGTTGTGTTCATTTTGATCAAGTATTTTTAACAATGCATGTTTCAAGATATCATATGCTCTGCTATGTATGGGAAGACAGTACAAGTTATTATTATTATTATTATTATTATTATATAATCTACCAGTTGTCCAAAGGTGAACACCTCTCAGTCAAACAAATTATAATTGTCTTCATCTTTCTCTAGCCTCTAGTCTTTTAACTCACACATTTTCATTTTATTTTAAATTGTTCTTACAAATGCTTAGTGGGCACATCCTCATCCTACATCCCAGTCCTTCCCATCCCTTTCATACTACTTAAGAGAGTACCTTGCCACTGTTATAGCTCTATTCAGACCTATCTTTCACTATACACATAGCCAAAATGCATATTTTCAAAGGGTAGGCCTAATACTAGTCACATTTGAGTTTCTGTCACCTTTCCTTGCTATTATTCTAATTGTGCATTGTTAAGTGGCTTGTAAGTATTTTGTTACTGAAACATAATGCATATGTCATGGATCTCTGACATGCTATATTGCAGAGTGAGACTGACAAAATGAAATGCAATATGTGATTTACAACTATGAATTAGGCTACAATTAAATTTGGATTCTGAAGTGCTGCACTGAAACCGTTTTTGTGAAGTCAGCCTGTAATACTTCATCATTCTTTAACAGAATATCACACATCTTTTATTCAGACATTGGGTAGAAAGAGGTGATAAGTACCAGAGTGATACAGAAATTGCTCTGATAACTATCGATTGAAACGTGCACCTCCCTTTCAACTAAGGTCTCACCTGACTGGGTGAAGTGAAAGCATTCTCCAATCAGCGACGATTATGGGTGGGACTTCCGCCTTCTCCCAGCGAGGAGCAGGGTTTGTTGTGCGCTTGGAGGGAAATTTAATCTGAAATAGTCGTGCAGCTCATCGAAAAGTAAGATTCCGTGGATAAACAACTGTTCTTTAGAGTTAAAAACAAACAATAATTTCTTCAAGTATTATGGGACAAAACTGAGGACAATACACAATGGCTGTCGGCTAACTGTATGTTAAAACGTATTTTGATGTTATGCATGCACTGAATAGGTTTCTGCGGGTCTCAGTCGCTATTAGCTTAGTTAGCTAACGTTAGACTCAATTACAAGTGATCCACAGCTTGCTGCACGGGTACCGGCTATGGGATAATTCAGGAGGTGCTGATACACGACCATAGGTGATTTATACACGGATAACGTTGGTCATGGATCGAAAGACGACGAGGCTCGAAGGTCGACTGTGTAAAGCTGTGAACGATGGAGAACCCAGGTGAGGCTCAGCCCCCCATTTCTCTTTGTTTTGTTCAGACATGCCTTTTGTTGGCCAGATGCGACAGCTCTGACCCACTTTTTTCTTGTCTTTAAGTTATACCATCTAAAATTATCCCACTCTGTTATCCTGATGCAATACAGTGAGTAGATTGAGTGAATTTGAGGAAAGTGTGTGTTTTTTGACCAGTCCTTGCTGATTGTATCGTTACTCACCACAGAGCCGTAACTCAAAATGCGTGTTCCTGTTCGGGTTGTCACTGTTCTGGCATTATTCGCAAAATATCCGTCCGCATTAAGGGTCCAGGGTTTGTGACCACCGTTTCCCTTTAACAGTGCAGTTTGTAGTCTGTGGGATGTATAATGTCTCCAGGATCTCAGATTTTTACCCTTTGCCATATAACATGGTTCTGAAGCAGTCAGTCATGCACCAGGCAGCCGCCAGTGACTTTCTGTTCACTAACACTACTGGTTTATCTGTCATTTGTCCACTTCATCTACAAAAAACAGATAAACATTGAGACGTGACATACAGGGAGTAGTATTTTATTCTTATACTAACATTCCTACACTAACTATCCATTTGGTGATCCTTGTAATGCCCGCGTCTATTGACTGATATGACACCCCCTTATTCTTAGTCAATATGTTGAGAATCTTCAGTGTTTCTGTGTCAAACTCAGGAGCAATTGGCAACGCTGACTACTGTTATTCACTGTTACTGCATATATGTCCATGAAAAGTAAATAAAAACACAAGTGGACCCTTTGTAATGTTGACTAAAATACAACAGCGTCTAGGCCTACAGCTTCAGCAGTTATTATTATTGATCTAACACAGTCTCAACATTTACCAAATAGCTTAGTGCTTACAGAGCTACTGTATAAGTGATTATGCTTTTTTTTGGTCCAGACTTGATCCTGACTGCAACATTTTGCAGAACATCTTACCCTTGTTTTCAATACAGAAAAACTGTATGCTACAATACAATATATGTCAGATGGTAACCGATATCTCTTCCCTGGTAGATCTGTGCAGCTGCTTCTTTCACAAGGTGCATGCCCTGACCTGGCGGGCAGTAAAGGGGTGGCTGCAATACACTTGGCTGCTGGCAAAGAGACTGAGAAGAACACGCGCTGCTTGAAAATGTTGCTGCAATATGGCGCGGACCCCAATATCAGGTATGGTTAAAACACAGTGAGAAGAAAAATCACCATGTCACCTTGTTAGATCATTTTCCTCTTCACATTTTCCATCTGTGTAACTGCAGAGCCCATTTATTTGAAGTTACTTTTGAAATACAGTTGCAAATGGAGGTTGTGTAGATTTTTAAACAATCTTCGATCCGACTTTTTGCATCGTATAAAGCCTGCATTGACTTTCTGTGTTGTGTTCTCTCCTGTATCCTCTTCCATTTGTGAATATGATTAAAAGTATAGATGCGAGACACTGTCGAAATTCTTTGCGTATAATGATAATGTAACGTTTTCTTGCGTATGTAATGTAAAGTTGTGTTCCTTGTATTTCCCTCAGGTCATCAGAGGGCCTGACTCCTCTTCACATTTCTGCACTGTGGGGATGTTATCAAAATCTGAAGCTGCTCTTGATGAATGGAGGGAACCCAAACAGTAAAGATAATGTAAGAATTGTAGTGGTATTAATAATTTTCCATAAGGGAAGTGCATAGATCAAGTTTCAAACAGCTGAGCAGGACATTGGTATTCAATTCATAGTCAAACATGCACAGATACTTGCACATAAACATTTAGCATTATCTGTTATTAGCAGTGATTATAAATTTCTTGCGATGGCTCTCTATGGCAGCTGAATTAATACAGACAAAATTCCTGAGCCGTAAAACAAGATATCTGGTATGTTCAGGTTGTTTTACGCCTGTTACCTCCTTAATTTATGTGCTGTAGGAAGGGAATACTCCACGGCAGCTGGCAGAGCAACAGGAGAATCGAAAGTGTGCCCAGCTCCTTCAGGAGTACCAGGCCAGCTCTGTGGACACAGAGGATGACGACTTGCCTCAATTCCAATACTGTAAGAAAGTCTTTGTCTTATTGGGGGTTACTTATCAAACATAATATGAAAAATAACACTTGAATACAAAGTTAATTTGTCCAACGTGTGTTATTTTGTAACTGCAAAACAAAATTATACTTAACCAGTAGCATTAGAAATGACATGGAGACAAATTATATTACAGCAATATTTATTTAGCTAGTTAAGTACTTAACATTGTGCTTGGTTACAAGCAGACTGTCATAATATAGTGATACAACAGTTGTTACTGCGTTACTGTGATCATACAATGCTCTCAAGTGCTAACTTCCTTAAATCCCTTGAAATTTCAAAAACACATATCTAGCAGAATATCTTGTAGCATTTCAACATGGGCACTCAACCAGTAATGATTTTGGATATTGTGTCTTAAAGATACAGGGAACCAAGGCACAAAATGCTTTGTCAATACCTGCTATAAGTTTCTAATTTACTCCAACATTTGCCAGCAACAACTCACTATTTTCCCAGCCAAGTATAAAATAAACACAAGGCCGATCATCCTCCAAACTGTCTGGCTGTGTATAAAGGCTAGGTCAGATGAGTTGCAGCTAAATATTTTTCTAGAGTTTGGCTGGCTATTGGTAATTTTTAACCTTTTTTAGGTACTGTGTTAATTTATGTCTTTTTTTAAAATTCTCCACAGCTGTGTATTCGGACCAAACAGACGTGTCCAGCTATCCTGAATCAGACTACAGCTTCAGTTCCCACTCTTCTATGATAAGTGACTTTGGTGAGGCCCCATTGAGCAGCACAAGGCGCTCCTCATTTTTCAACATGTCTAACACTAATGGAAGGCCAAGTTACAGAGGAATATCATATAACAGACTTTCTGATATGGACACGAAGAGCCATCACCACCAGGACTGGAACAGTTCCTCCTCACATTGGGCATCTGAAGGTCCCTCCATACTATCAAGCACTCGCATGTCTGCGGTGGGACCTGCAGTTGCAATGCCGATTCTTAAGGAGGATGATTTATTTACTCATGACGGTGTGTTCACATCAAAAGCAAATAAACATGCTGCTACAACTGATGGCAGAATCTCCCGTTCCAGGAGAGACACACTCCCATCATTTCCCTCTAGGCAAGCAGGCCGTAAGAGTGTGAGCTTCAGAGATGTAGATGAATATTTCCCTGTTTTTAGTCCTGAATCTCCCAAACAGCATCCTGCTGTTGATGGCAGCCATTGCGCCAGCAGCTTACCATTTGATCTGTCTGAGTACTCTGACTTCCTGGATTCAGAACGCATGGCCACTGTTTTACAAAAGCAGGGCATTGATGTCACATCACCGGATCACGTTTATGTTTTTTGCAGGGAGAGCAGTGAGCGCACAGAAGAGGAAATGGAGAAAACAGTCATCAGTCACTGTGCTTTGGAGGAGAGTGATGATGAACGGGAGGGTGAACATGTGAAAGAGGCACAGGTGAATATACCAGAACAGCCAGCCCGTTGCCGTGTTGGCAGCAGTAGCAGTGGGACTGGTAGTAGTCATTATAGTAGCTGTGAGAGCGATCATTACACCAGTGCTCTGGATGCTTCTCTACATCCCAGACACCTTTTACTCCCTGTGGCAGACGAGGTTTCAGCTGGGGCTGAATCTGATAAAAAGATTCCAATTTCTACAGACTCTGAGCCTGAATTTACAGAATTAACAGAACCCCAGATAGATTTAAAAGGTGAAACTATAAAGCATTCACCCGGTATGCTTGATGAACTGGCCCTATCTGAAGTAAAACACACAAACATTGATTTATTTGAGGCTTGTAGTGGTCCTGTAGTGGACTCTTCAAGTGAAGGTGGTCTTGACCCACCAGTTGGAGACACCCCATTGGAGGATGTAGCTGAAGCATTAGAGGAAAACGACAATCCATTCACGCCAAGTCCTTTTGTAACAGGCAGGACTCGCTCGAGGTTGAGTCGCTGCTCACTGAGAACAAGCAGAACCCCGGAGAGCCTCCTCTTCATGTCTTCTCTGTTTGAAGAGACCCTTCCCACACCAGTTCGAACACGCCGCCAGACGCCCAGGTCTCAAAGCATTGAAGACTTTTACAGTTCCCCACGTGCACCTTGTTATCCACCGTCCTATTCAGGGAGTCGCACAGGAGGGGACTCCTTGCCTGCTGATTGCAAGGACACACAGTCCAGCACCCTCAGACCTAGTTCAAGTGTTAGCAACAGCCAAGCTGACACTCTCATCCTCTCCAAGAGCGTAAGTAATTCCGTTGCTGAATCACAGACCTTGTCTGACACAGTCGTACTCGAGAAAAACCAAGACTCTTCAATAGATGCATATGAAAGAAACCTTGCAGAGATTATACTGGCCATGCAAGGCCATAAACTTGCTGAAGACAGGGATTTTCTGACTGATGATCTGACGAGTGCAGATGAGGCAACATTAAAAAGTAACGTAAATGGTGCCCCTGGTAAGGGCAAAAGAGACAGCCTTAAAAACGAAGTTGTCGGGATCGCTGAAGACTGTGGCTCTCACCCTGACTCTGTGTCATCTTCATCCAGCTCCAGCTGTTTTTCCCCAAGGAGGTCCAGGGAAGACTCCGACCTTCCTTGCACTCCAGGCACTGGATGCACCCCCAGGTATAGCATGAGCCGGCTGTCGAGCTGCCGCAGGCCACAGCACCTGGCTAACCTGTCTTACACCCCTGGTGGGCGTCCAATCATTCAGGATCTGGACGAACCAGTGGAGTACCTCTACACTGATATGGAACAGGGCCACAAGCTGATTGAGACCCACGTCCCGCCTACAGCAAACGCCTCACTCAGCTCCAGCATGAGTACTAGCAGCAGCGAGGAGACCATCCTTTATGACTGGAGCTCCATGCAGACTGACGTGATGAAGAACAGAGGAAAAGAGAACCATCAGCCCCCGGTGCTACAGAAGGAGGGAAATGACAGTTTGTTGCCAGAGACCAAAGGGATCACTGACAAGGAGCTGAGACTGAGGCTAGTAGAGCTGGGAGAGAGCCCGGGCCCTATCAGCAGCCGTACCAGACCCACCTACATGAGAAGGTTGTGCCGCCTGTTGCAGGAGTCAAACTCCCAATCACCACAACGCCGGAAGCAGTTAGATCAGCCACAAGCGGGTAATGCTTGTGTCTTTTATTTAAAAATGTTGATTACTTATATTACTATTTAAAGTAATGCTTGTCCTGTGAAGTAGTGAAATATTTGTGGACTTTAGTTGACTGTAAAATCACTCTTATAAAGAAGCATGAAGCTCACCACTGCTGATTGGGGGATTGAAATAAGCATCACTTTTTGGGTGGATTAGCTTAGAACCAGTGAACGAATGAGGCATATTAATACACGTTTCATCATTTAGCTTAGATTCACTGTCACTGACACACAGCAAGTCATTTTCTTGTGTTCCCTTATTTTATTTCTGTAGATTTAGGTTATAGTCCAGAAATGTGTCGGGCCCTGCAGACCTTCGAGCTCCCTGAATGCCAAGTTGACGAGCAGGCTTTGTGCCAGCAGTTTGACCAACCAGATCAAAACAGAAAGTGGAGGGAGGGTATCATCAAGTCCAGCTTCAACTACCTGCTGCTCGACCCAAGGTCCGCTGACTCTCATGTCGATTTGTGTTTTTCTTTGCTTTCTTTTGCGCAATGTTGCAAGCTTTCTAAGGACAGATGATACGGACTGCACTATAATTTGCCTAATATGACAAGATGATGTACGTCTTATTTTGCATGAAAGTAATTTCTACAATCCACTGCTTGCAGTCAGGACAGGAGGCCATGCTGTGTATAAAAAGCAGCCGTTATCAGACATCTTTACTTTAGACACGTCATGTTGATTTGTCATTTTAGGATTTACTTTGGGAGTTCATACATTGATATGCTGCTCTTTAATCAGAAAAAGTAGCCAGGATTGTCAGTGGGATTATCGAAAAAGGTGAAAAATTCTCAGTAAAGAGGGCAGTATTAGGCTCCATTATCATATTACTACTTATAAGGTTAACAGAGCTAAAACAAAACAAAAGTTCGTTGGCTGATTTTATAGATTAATAGACACGTGGACAAACAATCTGTAAAATCAACAGTAATAACTGTGTCTTCAACATCAAGCAATGGCTGTTCATTTCCCAGTGTGTCTTTAGTGTTTCCTCATCGAGTCTCAACTACCCACACCTCTGTAAAACAGATAAACGCCTTTCACCCTCAAAATATAATTAAATGGATCTCTGTTTTTCTTCTCTGCCAGGGTGACGAAAAACCTCCCATTCCGCAGTCATACCATGACGCCCCAGGAGTGTTTCCAGACATTTATCCATGCTATATTTTATGTAGGGAAAGGAAAACGCTCCCGCCCCTACAGCCATCTGTATGAGGCTTTAGAGTACTACAAAGGAGACAAGACCTCCAAGGTAAGGCAGCGCACACTGATCAGTCTTAGTTAATTACGTTGTAATAAATGATATGTAAAATATGTATATCACACGCTGTCTCTTTCTTCTCTGTGTGACAGAAATTGTGCCCCAAAGTCCAGCACATCCTTCAGGTTTGGAACGCTGAGCAGGGCGTCATCTCTCTGCATTGTTTCCAGAACGTCATTCCAGTGGAGGCTTACACAAGAGAGGCCTGCATGGTGGAGGCCATTGGTGAGTGGGGGGGGGGGGGCACTCTCATATATGTGAAACCTAGTACATGTGAACTCACGAATGCCCTTTACATGTTATTTTATTGAGTTTATAAGCTATACATTTTGATAGACTGCAGTTTCACCCCGTTTGACATCGAGCATGGCTGTTTATTCATAAACGCAAATGAAACAACAAACTCAGAGAACATTGATCTTATGCCAGTTCAGAAAACACGTTCAGCATGTGAATAAGCTACTTAATCCTCCAATTGTCCCAGGGTTGAAGATGCTCACCAATCAGAAGCGAGGGGATTTTTATGGCGTGGTGTCCAACTGGCAGATGAAGAGGAAACGGGAGCTGGGCGTCCACCTGCTCTACAGGGCCATGCAGATTTTCCTGGCCGAGGGTGAGAGACAGCTCAGACCAGCAGACATCAGGCAGTAGTGACCACCACTGGGGGAGAGTATGAACAGCAGCAAAATGCACAGCACAGAGGGAGAAATGCCACTAGTTCAGGGTACAAAGCAGTCCATCCTTGAACAATTTTGCAGTCAAACGTTGGGTGGGGATTACAACATCAAGATCCCTTGAGCTGTTACCTGACATTTAATTGTCTTTCTGCTATAAATGAACTCTGATCTCTCCATCCCTCAGCGGTATACAGTTTGTCAAACATGTGACATCCTTTGAACTTCACTCAGATCATCTTGCCTTGTTTTCCATTTTAAAGTGTACTTAAAGTTTCCACTTTTGAAAATGTGTAAATAATGGTAATGTCATTCATTTCTTTTTGTACGTATGCTTTATGTGGATTGGAGATCCTCAATACATCGCTTTTAATCTGCCCAGATGTGACCAAAATAATGATTCCACAAAATATGTGTATAGATTAGAAAGAAGTGGGTGAATGAACATGAACATGATGTGGAAATCAAACTTGTGCGACTGCAGGTCTCTCAGAACTCGCAACAAGTGAGCATGATAACGTTATTTTACAAAAACATTGTTCCCAGTAGGACACTTTTCTTCTCGACTGCTGTAGTACTAATGGCTTTTTTTAAACTGATCCATAACCAGTTTCCAATGCATTTCAACATAATCAAATTTGCTGGTGTCATACTGCACATAAACAAGTCGATGCATTATATGTAAGGAAGCCTGGTAGTTAAACACGTTATTTTCGTAGTGTTAAAAAAAATATATGAAGCAATGAAATGTATATTTTTAGATATGTAAAATGTGATATCATTTGTTTACAGGGGTGGATTTCCATTTCATTTACTGTGCCATTTTTTATTGTTAAAAAAAAATGCAATGCTGGCGAGCCAATGATATGATAGCATCCAATAGTAATAGGTGTTTCTATGTATACAAGTCATTTGGAAGTGTCAATATAATGAGATATGTAGAAGCTGGGTGCTTCAGTTTGTCTGTTGTACATCAGCCCATCCCATGTTAAGATCAGTAGACGTAGAACTGGTGTGTGTTAGTTAAAATCATCATTGAGTTACAGCTGTTATGTGGTGTCAAAATGTATGTAATATCATTAGCTAGTAAAACAATGAAAAAGGGATATTTGTCAGTCAAAGAAATCCCAAATTGAGTACACTTCTCTTGAAAAGTTAGCTCATTATCTCATGGTCTACATATTAAAGTCCAAGGCAAGTGAGCTTCAAACCCATTCTTTATCTCCTCAGGGTAATACATTTGATCTATTATATTGAAGCTCCACATATTCTTTATTTCACACAAAAGGCATTAATACTAACTGAAAAAATAATTTTGTATTTTAGAGATATATATTTTTTTTTACATCTGAATCCCCGGGTTGATAAAAATCAAAGCATGAGATCATCAAGGGAGTAAATCCCCTGATCTATAGCATTTACTTTTAACTATGAAATTAATTTCATGAAAATAATTACCTTTTAATAATTAAACTATAAAACCATTAATAATACTATGATTTGTTGTGTAGACACCTTTTCAGTTTTCATAGTCCTAAAAATCAAGCCCCTTCATTGTTATCTACAGTATGTTTAATATGTTCTCTTGACTGTTAAAAGTGTATCAGAAATGTGTAACGATGCATGTAGTAATTTCTGCATACATGTAATGTAGTGCTCATTTTTTCATTATGATCATTAACTTCTACTGTTACTGCTATATTTTCTTGCCCTTTTAATTTGCATTTATATAAATGTAGTAAAATACAAATGACAAACCTGAGCTGGATGGCTCTTTGGTCCTTTTCATGTCCTGTTCTTTGGTGTCCCTCTAGTGGACAATGGAAGTCATTCGTTTTGTTCTTCAGTCGAGTTGTCTTCATGCAGTAGTTGGTCTTAATCCACTGCGCTTTATTAAAATTAGTGTGTGGTGTTAATATTGTAAACAGTTATTTCATGGAGAGCTGTTTGTTTTGTTTCAGTCTTATACCCTTATTTACCAAGATATTCAAAATTCAACTTCATTTTCACAAGTTTATTTTAACATTTGTAAATCCCTGAGAAACAATCTGTACAAACCATTTTACCAACAAGGGATTCGGTTGCTTCAGTCCTAGAAAAAACACAGTTTAGGCTTTAATGTACTATAAAGTCCCGTTGATTTATTTTCTTCCGAATCAGGTTTATTGGCCAGGTATGTATGCACGTAAAAGTAATTTGACTCCGGTTTTACGTTGCTGTCTATGTACATACACAGAAGTAGACATGCATTTAGTAGTACATTACAAGTGTGGCAAAACAACAGTAACATCTGCTTTAATGATGACGTCTAATGGTCAGTTACTGTTATCATGACTCATTCAGTTTCACAGATCAGCAGCTTCTTGCAAGTGGTAAGCCAATATTTTCTTACAAGCATCAAGGTGGTTTCTATAGTGAACACCATGAAAGTGAAGTTACTCCTGTACGCTTGTCTAATGTCAGCCCCATGACTTGGTGAGACTTCAGTTACTTTACTGAGCAGGACTGCATCTGAATAATTGCTCTCCCATGCACACATTTCACAATTTGTCTTGGTCTTAAATGTGCAGAATAAATAGTTCAATAAAATAGTAGTATATTTAAAAAAAACATTTACAATATTGGTTAAACTGTACCACTCCGATACTATATTGCAGGGATAATTTGAAAGCTTAAAAGTGGTGTGCAAATGAAACTAAAAGACCACGTAAAGGGTGGTTTTCCAGTTACACCAGTGCTGTTCTTCACTTCTGCTGGTCAAGCAGTGGTTATGATACAGAATCACCACTGTTCAGTTTTTCACTGAAATACTGTGCAGGTACTTTCCCGGCTAGATAGGACAGAAGCTGGCAGAAGCAAGCATATAAATTTCCTAGAAGAGTAGGAAAGTTAGTAACTAATTATGAATGGGTGTTTTATCAGCACACTTATCATTTACAGACTGAACCAAACTATACCAGCAGGTAAACATGAAGGCACAAACTTTACTATGTCACTGTAATCATTTGTTGTGGAGAAAGACAAATGAGCTTAGCTAACACGGAGAAGGATCACAGTACAAGGTACACGGTAATTTATTAATCATTTCACAACAAAAGGTTGTATAATGAAATTAAAGTTTGCAGTCCCTTCGTGCTACACACATAGTCACGATCATTAAATTCATATTCAATTAAGGTAACATAAAGGACATTTAAAAAATTGAAATAATGAAAAACTGTTTTTCGTCTGCACCTCATTTTTGGAATTTGTGTCTGATGGAACGTAAGACATCAGACAGTACAGACATGGTATTAAATATATTTTTCTCATGAAAACACAAATGACTCAAGTTTGATTTACTGGAATTATACAGTGTCTCAAATTGTATTTTGCAGAATGTCTTCTCAATTAGGCAAGCTGGATAAGCAGATGGCTTGAAGTAAAACTATTTCATATTCATTTTACTTACATTGCAAAATGAAATGCCATTTAACCTAAAATGATAGAGAAAATATGAATCTTTTTATTTCTGTAAAATGTTTACATAATCCCTTTAGACAAAATGTATAGGACCACTTGCACTTCAGTATTTCAGTAATTTACAGTATATGTGTATATACTTCCTATTATCTAGTAAGAAATCATTTATTTGAAGAAATACTGTAAATGTAAAGAAGCAATGTAACTAGCATATCAAAATAAAATATAGAGGTGATTGGGAGACATCACATTCACCCGAGACAAAAAGTCCAATGTAATGATAGATCAAAACCGTTGCTGGAAAAAGTGGCGTGCGGCTTTGATCACTAGCATTAATCTACAGCAGATTGTTCTTACTTTTTGAACGTTGAAAAGGACAGGACGTTGACTCTGTTACAATCAACCTCATCACTTTCACATCTCATCTAACAAAATGAAGGAAAGAAGAAAGACTCCACATACCATCACTGAGGGCGGAACTGGTGACAATTTATTTCATAAACAAACAAATCAAATAGCATAGCAATACTATTACAACAAACACACAGTCAAGTTCTACAACTTAATGGTTCTTGAATGGTTTACTAGACTAACATTTTATTCCACATAATATAAAGAGCGTTGTTCCAAAATGACCATTTGAAAGCTTTTAAAAATGATGTCATTCTAACATATTTCAATTTACATTGTAGTGGTTTAGCTGATGGTCTTATCTTGAACAATTCCTTTTTTATGACAAAAGGTCACTTACCATCTTGGAATGCATTCGTTCATATTCAACATATTCTTGCTGTTTATTTTTCAGATAAATCACTTATCAGACCCTAGATGCAATGCAAGCCATATATTCTCTGTGTATTTTTCTTTAAAGGTCATTTTCTTTCAACTATCTCTTGCATCTTTTTTCTTCTTCCTTTGCTGCTGTAGCCAGAGTCGGACCCCTCCACCCCAGCAAGCGTGATCGAGATGCAATCTGAACTGCCTGTCAATTCACACTGCCTGTGTATGCCTGTTGTTGGTGGGAGGCGAAGGGGAGGGGAGGGGGGGGGCAGGCGGAGAAATAATGCCGTCATCAGCATATCATGACGCTATTCTTTTGACGTTCGGATGAAATCTGGGACACAGTTGCATTCATCGTTCAGTGAGCTCTTCCACAAAGTTAAACCCACCGACAGCAATGAATGTTGATTGTGACCTTTGCTGTTCTTTGGAAGCTGGAAGCAGTTTTTGTCTGTTTGTTTGTGGAGGATGGACACAGTGCTCTTCATGTGATCATTCAAGGAGTCATTGGCCATGGCTGTGTGCAGTTTTCTGCATGGGTATTTCTTTTACCTCTTTATTCATCTTTTTTGAGACACTGAGTGAGAAAGGCTGGCCACAGGGTACAATCAACGGTCGATGGTTTTTTCAATTTAGCTGAAACTCACCGACAGCGTTGAATGTTCACTGGGGCGAGCAGAGAACTGATGGTGACCAGGGATGACAGTCTGCTTAGAGATGCAGAAGGAGCAAGTCTTCTCTGTGGGCGGAGACGCTTCAACCTCTCACCCTCTCTCACTAAATCCCTCTTTCATTCTCTGAGCGGGAAAGTCACTGAAAAAGTCATGAGTGTTTTACCGTACTTTGACGATGCTATCTTTTCTCATCAGATAACTTCAAATGTCTAAACCGAATATTAGTCTTCATCTATTTACATTTGCGGTCCTCTGTTGCTGCTGATAAACATATATACATGCATACATATTTGTTATATATATATATGCATTTTATTATTCAATTTATTATTAAAAGAATGTCTTCCCCCCCATGCTTTTCTCTACCACAGGCCGTGTAAAGAAGAAGCAGAACTGGCTTTGCCCCACCTCTTCTTAAATCCTGGCACTGGCATTGAGTGCAGTATGCACTATTAACTTCCACGACACATGGTCATTATGACACCAAAGACAGTGTCAGTGTATGGGAGCACATTTTTTTCACTACAGTTAGTAGCAGTTAGAAGAGGCCAGTCATCTTGAAACTCCTGACTCATAGCGGGTTTTAGTAAACACAGCACCTGGGTGGAGGCTGCAGCTAGTCGCCATATGCTGTATTGAAGCACAGTGGTGCGGCCTCTAGAGAGGAACCAGTATGCCTCGAGGGCTTCATGCATGGTGGAAGATGAGGAAGACATCGGGTATGAAACTGTCGAGTCATCCAGATCAATAGCGTCTGTTGTTTTGCTATGATGTGGCACTGTGGCTTAAGACCAGGGTGTTTTTCCTTTCTTCTTGCACTAACACCAGTAAAAGGAACTGTCCGCCATCTTGCATGAAAGGTTTTATTACATACTGCTGAATTAGTGTTGCTCATCATGAGAAAAAAAAGCACATAGTTTGTTGCTCATCGTGGGGAAAAAAAGCACATAGTTTGTGAGAAGCACAAAACTCAAATGCCGCAGAGCTGCTGTAGCAATTAGATGTGACGTGACAATAAAACTGTGGCTGTGAGTCAAGATGTGGTTTGATGATTAATATGGTGCTGGGACTCTTTTACAGAGCAGGATAAGGGGTGACTAAGATGATGTGGTGGATATCTCATCTCCTGCCAAATACTAATTTCTAACAGAAAACATAGAGTTAAAAAGTAACACTATGACTCCGACAGTCATACTATTAAGCAAAACAAAATGAGTATTACTCTTGAAGATTGCTGAAGACTTGAATTTCTACTACATGCGTGACAGAGAAGAGTATGCTGCTTCTCTTCTCTCCTTTGGATCACAAGAGCTGCTTCTACTTTGTCATTTCTATATCTAAGTTAACGTGTTGCTTTGAAGAGCTTGTGAGGTGTGAGCAAAAATAAAAACAATAATCACATCTCAAAACAGCTCAGTCAAAAAACTGTTTACTAGCCGCTGACACGTCACCCAAATCTCGGACCAAAAAGCACAGTCCTTGCTGCGAGGGACACCGCTAACTCGGCCTCTCTCCACTCTCCCGAACAGTGATTTGAGTGACAGTGTTGGAATTGACAGAAGTGGATGAGAAGGAATGTTGCTTTATAAGGTCTTCTCTGGCCGCAGGACAAGGGTGACAGTGGGAAGAAAGATCCGGGACACACGACTAGAGAGAGAAGGGCCCTGAGCTGACAATGTGGCCCTAATCTGAATGACAAGGTCTGCACATCAGCCCTCAAACCAGCCTGGGTGGGGTGGGGTGGGGGTAGATGTTGAGAGAGGTAAGGGGAGAGAGGAATGAGAAGAGACAGAGGGGGGAGGAGGAAGAGGGCCGGCAAGGGTGTCCTTCCTTCAAAGATGCTGGCCTTAATGGCACGGACAGCTCTGACATTTAACCACTGAATCATTTTTAGATAAGTGGATGTGGTAGTCTGTGTGGGGAGAGTTGTGACTTGTAAAAATCTCAGGAGGCATTTTTCTGGCTAAATATAATGAGCTTTGAAAAACACAAGACATAAAACACAGCTATGCAATAACGGAGATTACAGAACATGAACAATATGCCTAATGAGTGAAATCATTTCAATGCAATGACAAGGGTTGATGGAAGAGAAGAGAAGCAAGTTTGTGACTTTAAGGTGGAGTAAATTGCACAACCAGTTGGGAGAAACTCTGTGCAGGAGATGTGAACTGAAAGCTCTCCTTTATTTAGTAACGACAGTTGAGGGTCTCTTGAACAACAACAACATAACCTACAGTTGGTTCAGTGAAGCCATTTCGTGGAAAACCACAACTGTAATGGACAGCTCCAAAATGACTATGAACGTGATACAGGATGCCACAGATAAAGGCCACATATGCTGAACAGATTGTGAATGAAAGGAAGCTATAAAAACTTGTAAAAAAAAAACCAAAAACAAAAAAAACCCCAACAAACTGTCAAAAGAGCGCTAACAAAAGAAAACTAGCAGAACAAGTTTCTGTAACGGATACTGTCAAAGTTTCACAATTAGTACTGTGGACCCTGTCAAAACACCCTAGCATTTCCAGAAAGACAAATCACACAGGAGGTGATCAAATTACTCCAAAATAACAAAAGAACCATCTGTACTCGATGTTAAAGTAGCGCGTGAATGTGTGGTTCTTTTTTTATTTCAATGGACATCCTTTCATCAGCTGAGGTTAGGGTTAGAATGTTTGTCTAAAAATGTGGTCAACCAAAGGAGGGGGCATATTGGGACAGTTTTTGTTACCATAAAACTGGTTGAATATGAAAACTACTTGCTAAAGAGAAAACGTTTCCAGGGATAAAACTGCAAATGTAGCTGTAAAACTCACTACAAATTAGCTGAAATATAAAATCTGACAATTATTTAACCTGCTACAAGAAGAAAATAAATATGAAGACATTGATGACCTAAGTAATGATGTTATCGTCCTTTAATGTCAGCTAATTTTGGTAATAAAAGTTATTTAAAACACAAAAGTACTACGTTTTTGAAGCACTTTATATGGGAGAAACAACATGTCTAAGAGTTCTGGGTAGTCGCAATAAACAAAAATTCAGAACGTCCAAAGCCTCTTTTGAAATCTTTTTATGAGATTTTGGGCTGAAATACAGCCAACACCAAAAATATCTGCTTCACGTCAAAGTTAAAATATTTTGTGACATTGAAGGTATTTGACAGATATCAGGAAAAATAAAATTTGCTGTCTAATCAGGCTTTTCTATTTGGTTTGCATTAAAAGACTTCAGTGGAAACCCCAGTTTCTCTCTCTCTCTCTCTCTCTCTCTCTCTCTCTCAGGAAGGGCAGGAAATTCCTGGCGAGGGTGAGTTGTTGCTTTCTGCCTGCAGGTACAGACCGGCCTCCTCTGTCTGCCTGTCTGCAGATATCATACCGCGACGTGATCTGTTTAGCTGACTGACTTAATGCTCACCTGCAAACGCGCCTCCGGCTCTGCGTGTGTTTGTGTGAGTGTGTATGTTGACTCCTTCCATCTCCTCACAGCTGGAATGGCGTCGCCCTCTTTATCTGTTGCCCTGCGATTACAGACACACACCCACACACACACACACACACACACACACACACACAATGATAGATGGACTTTTACTACACTGACAAGATATTTACAAATTTAAACACTATTAATCTTCTAGCAAACAATATGCATTCAACAAGAAAACACACACACACAGACTGACAAGCTGGAGTGGAAAGAATGGAGCTGATTACAGTAATTGGGGGAAAGGAAGTGAGGAAGCCAGGATTGTGCGTGCGCTGAAATATGGACATAAAACCTCTTAACAAGCATTTACCAAAACTAGCAATACCAGTCCCAAACATGCTTTTCCATCCAATTTCAATACATTTCTTTCTATTGAAGGTTATTTGTACATCTCAATAAGTAGAACAAGTGGTTCGATTCCCACTGATGCTGGATCTGTATGCCATTCCTCTGTGTTGAGAGGCTTTGGATGCATCGCGTGTTAGGCGGCTATTACGGTTTCGTTATTTCATCGTGAGGTTGTCAAGGCGCTGACAGATGCAAGCTGACGTGTACAACCAAGCTCACAAAACACACACAGACACACTTGAGTAGGGGTCTGAGTCCAGCTGGAGGTGGTCTCCTGCCAAAACCTGCAGGCAAGGCTGACTGTATTCATATTCATCACACACACACTGACTGAAACTGACAGGACACACACACGCACACACACCTGGGAAAACTATCTATTAGTGAGTAAATCAATATTTCAAGGGCAACCTGCTATCCTAAAAATGTTATAATGAGAAACTATGTTCCCACGTCTGTTGCATTATTCTGCCTTTGACTTCTTTTTCTGCTATTTCATCTACCATCACAAAATATATTTGTACTGTACATTTGAAAAAGGGGAGGGCCACTGAGAAAGGAGAAATAGTTGTGGATGTGAGAGAGAGACAACCACAACTGGATGTAGACTAGCAGCAGAGAGTAATGTCATGAGAGAGAAGCGGACTGGGGAGAAAAAGCAAAAAGAGAATAATAGCCAATAGGCAGGGCAAGCGACAGGAGCAAGAGAGATGGAGGAAGAGTGCCCCTCTCTCTCTCTCTCTCTCTCTCACACAAAAAGCAGAGAGACTCCACAGGGTGCCAAATAATAACCTTCCTTGTCATTATCATCGTCCAGCCAAAATGCTCTCCACTCCTCCTCCACCTCCTTCCTTCTCCAACACAATCATTGCCCTATCGTTTACAGTGGGGCTGCTAAATTGGAACATCAATAGACATATCCATTAGCAGTGTGAGTCTTTCCCTCTGATTCTCAAGTGCTTTAATAGCCAGCACACACACACACACACACACACACACACACACACACACTCATGCCGCACCTCGGCTGACTGTTAACCAAGCTAGCCCTACACAGGCACAGCCGAACTGATGGAGTGTCATTACACCTGGTTAGTAATGCGGTTGGTTGCCATTAGTTAACATGAAGCTAGAACCAAGCTTTCACACAAGCAGCAATCCTATCATTTCTTCTTTCATTTATGTACTTATTTACTTTGCTCACATCTAAACTGCCATGCTGTAATATTTTTGCACTATACTTTATCATCGTTTTATCACAAATGTTTTTCATTTGAATTTCTGTGGCACACTTTTTTGGTCTTTTCTGGCAACCGCTGCTCATGATAACTACCAAATTCTTGTATGTATTACAAACAAACCACCTTTGGAGAAATTTTCCCTGGGAAAGACCTGCCAGACATGACGGGTTTAAACCTGAAGTATGCATAAAAAATTAAATACTACTGAGTTATATGTATTCGTAATAACTCTTAAGCATTGATTTGTATGGTTACAGGAAATTTAGGCCATTAGACAGTGTAGTACAGTGGTGTGATTTTTTGCAGCATACCTCAATGTGATAACCTGGAAACGTACTGGACAGGTCAGTGCAAATGAATTATATTTGTTGTTTGTACTTATGAGTTATTGTGTTCAAAACACTCGATAAAAATACACACACACAAACGTAGAGGTTCGCTGATCATTATCGTCCTAAATTATAATTTGCAAAGGCCAATAAATAATAAACAAATCAATACAAAGAGGCCAATGTTATTTAGAACTGCATTAATACCTTGTTAACCCAAGTCTAAACTTTAGTCAGTGTAACTAAAGATGCAAACTAACATAGGGCATCTCTTTAATAGTTTAATGAACATCAAAATAAACCCAGCCCGGACCCATCCAAAACAATAGCGGAATGGGAAAAAGATAAGGAGGGACAAGATGGGCAAATACAGCGGGTGAGAGGGAGGGACGGGTTTCCCACAATGCCGCCTCACACACTGTAATTGCAGCAAGCATGTTTTTTTTTTTTGGGATGGAGGGCGAAGCAGGATGCTGGGAAGCCTGGGAGGGGCACGGGGTGAGTAAGGGGGGGTTGGATATGGGGGTTTTGTGGGATATGTGGTGCGGCTGTTCAAGTTGACTTGTGGAGACTGGTTTTGACTGATGGAAATAGAAAAAAATGAAGCAGGCTTTCTGAATGCACGCACACAGACACACTCCAAACAGACACATACAATTACTCCTTATATAAAATGACATTGCATATATTAAGATTTGTTCCAAAATGAGACACCAGACTTGATATTATTTTCACAGCCACTTAATAGCACCAAGAAACAAATTTTCAGATTGTATACTGTGATGTTAAATTACTGAATTCAGATAACATTTTTTTTTTTTTATTACTGAATTTAGAGCGTTTTGGAATATAATTATTTAATTTGTCTTTAAATTACTCAGAAGAAAACAGCAGAGGAAAATGAGTTTGTTTTCTCACATTTACACCATTATTATCCCCTGAACTCGGTGGTCTCTGATTCTTACCGTAAAAGGCATGTGTGTGGCAGGGTGGTGGTAGACCGCAGACAGACTTTAGGTGCCATTGTGTGTGTGTGTGTGTGTGTGTGTGTGTGTGTGTGTGTGTGTGTGCCTTCTTCGTGTCTGGACCTGGGCAGAAAACAAACAGAGGAGAAGAAAGCAAGGGGTAAATTCAGGTGTTGTTTGGTAAACCATGTTATTAAAATGTCATACACAGACACTCACACACACACACACACACACGCACACTGTGATCTGCACTTAAATTATTCATCAGCACTTATTAGCTGTAATAAGTCTGCACTTCTTCCCCTCTAAAGAATGCACACATGATTTTATATCTACACAACAAGCCCACTCAAAACCCAATTCATATATACACACTGGGTGGTCTTGAGAAACAATGAAAAGGAGCTGTATATTAAAAAGATTTTAAACGTATGGCTATAGGTGGTTTAAAGAAAAAAAAAAAATGGTGATGCCTCAAGAGCCCTGCTAACACAAACATGGAATCAGTCTTTGAAGCCACTTTGCAGTTTGTAAAATCGAATGTTGATAAACACACACAGTGACTGTGTGTTGCAATGGCTGCTAAGTCTCTTCTAATAAAGCTGAAATATCACTGATGTGCTTTGATATGGTGCCCTAAACACAATAAAGAATTTCGGGATAATGACAGCACTGACTGTAATATATTATATAAAGCTGGGTGTCTGACATGTCCACAGCAGGATGAGTCTGCGAGTGATGTGCACTGAGACAGAATTAATTATCAAAAAGAATTTCTGAGTATAACATCTTAAGTTGACCAGATGGAAAGGGAGAAAAATAAATCTGTACAACCTGGAAATGTAGTGTGGGGGGGGCGGGGGGTGTGGGTGTGGGGCGACTAATGTAGCCTTCCTGGTATTCAAGCTATACAGAATTTACCTCAGGACGTAACATTGTCCACGTGTCTAAAGTATGTCTGTTCTTTGAAAGCACAATTAGGCTAAGGACAAATGATTTGGTCGTTGCCGCCTAGCAACAATAAAATAAAAAACGCAATGCTTTTTTTTTTTTTTTTTTAAATTGTGGGCTTCAACGAAAAAGGCATTGCGGTGCACCTCGGGTTTTGCAACCTGCAAAAAAGCGCTCTGTCTGATTGCGGCATAACACGTCACTTTCCCTGACGCTATTCTTCTCTCCCCGAGCAAGAGCTCTCAAGTGAATGGCAGTACAACCTGCTCATGGTCCAGATAATAATTGTACTTTAGTGCCCCATTTCCAAAAGATCACTTTTAAACCTTTGGAAAATCTAAACGCAGATTAAGTCTAATTTACAGTATAAAAAACAACCCATTTGGACCATCAGGAAAGCATGAAATTAAACCCCGATTAAAATGGGATGTAGGGGCAACATTCAAGGGGAGACAATATACAAATATAAAATAAATCTTAAAAAATATATATATATTTATACACAGACACACACAAACACACTATATTATTAATATTAGTAGTAATAGTAGTAGTTGTAGTATCAAATCCTCATCACAGTTTTTGCGTCAGCCAGTCATGGTTATTCCCTGCCTCCCCTGATGTTTTCTTTGATTCGAGTGTCATTTGGTCTCCCATTGTGACTAATAATGAGTCACACTGTGTACTCTGAAAGCTGCAGGTTAATTTGTGGTCAATAAGCACATTAAAGTTCATGTGGAATACATATTCATCAATGTTTTTTTAAACCACTTTGGTTTTTGAGCACCCTGCTGTTTGTAGTTTTAAGAGGCCCCTCAGAGTCCTTTTTATTTCTTTGGTTCAAGAACCATTTGGTCCTTGGCAGAAACTCTAGCGAGTGTTCGTAGTAAGATGTGGCAGGTACAAGAGCTTCTTACTCAAGATATCTACAAGTCTAAATGTGCTGTGTTTATGCATGCTATGAATGTCCTAACCAGTTCCATTTTTGGTATGTGAAAACATCAGGAGCAGAGTTTTGGATTTTAAATCTGATCCAGGACCTGGCCCCCAATCCTAAACTACAAAGTTGCGTGCAGATTCTAAGGCCAACTTCAACCATGACATTTTATTATATGTAGTAGTAATCCTTTATGCTGATATCAATCTTCTTTTTCTTTCATATTACATGCAGTGAGTCCCATGTATTATTTAAAGCAGTCTAGACACAGCTCTAATGAAACCCATGCTAAAAAAATAACACTACAGCTGTAACAAATGGACCTGAAAATTCCTGGAATTTATATGTACAAGCTGGAGACGTAGTTGCAAATGAAAACACACATAAAGAAGAAATAATCTGTCCAAAAGGTTGTTGAAAGGCGCCTTGCTAAAATAGACTTGCCAGTGAAATATGGTTCCTCGGAATTCCTCTCAGCCGGATCTACATTCATAGAGAAAGAACAATGATTGACCTTGGCCAGATGAAAAATTGCCTCAATTGTTCATACTTCACTTTGATGTTAAATACAGTAAAACAGGGCAGCACAGGAAAGCTGCTTGCCTTAACTGAAGGAGAAATTAAACCGTTTATGCCGAACTGCCCCCCTTGTTTCATCCTGAAATTCCCCTCCATTTAATTGCCTGCATCTGCCAGATTATACATGCAATTTACAATTTCCATCTTGCCAAGCTAATGTATCCTTCAGCTACCACTCTTTTCTATGGTATCTTTCTTCCTACAATTGCTATGTTTTTTTAACCACCTCCTGCATCATTTCTCTCCCACCTCTCCATTTATCTCTCTTTCTCTGCTCCAGTAAGCAAACTTTCCGAGACCAGGGAGGGCACCTCCATCATTAAGGTCCCGGCACGGAGTCACTAATTTACGCTCTCATTAACAGATCCATGTGCTGCTCAGTACACAAAAAAACCCAGGACCACCCATGTGTTTAGGCCCCCTCAAAACAAAATGCTACAATAGTAATCTGTGTTCTCTCTGCCATCTAAATGAGCCAATTCACGCGGCAGAAAAATAAAATGAAGTTGCAAATTAACGGACGTTTGAGGGTTTGATGGTACACAGGGTGTTTATGTGTTAACAAGAAAAATGCTATTAATCAGGACTGAGTGCTTGAAAAGCACCTTGTTGTGGTATTGACTGGCCATGCAGTTTCTGTTCCTTTTCCACAAAGTAACGGAAGTCTTGTATAAATTAGTTTGTTTCCAAATGTGTCATAAAAGAGCTTGTGTGTACGCCAGTTTGATGTGTTTAATGTCCTCACAAATATCCAAGACAAACTGTGCTGTTAAGAGAATATTGAATCCTGCATATCCTGATTTGCTCCCACAAAAAACACATGTACATATATAACCATATGTAACCTTATGTACATATACAGTATGTAAGCCTTTTTTGGATCCTTTGGAGCCTTCAGTTCAATGTTGGAACAAAGACCAGCATGAAACTGTAAGATGCTTAGGTGAAGGCTTCCACATAAAATGGCCTGATGTTAAAAGTTGCTCAAGTTGGTTCTGTGATGAAATGCACAGGGCACTAACTCACTGGTTGTTCTTTGTAAAGTAAAGAAAACATTTGTAAATGTACCTCTATGAATGTCAGGTATGTCTGCCAACTGCTTTGTCAATTCTGCTTTTTTTATTTTTTGAATCTGCTGCGCCATTTCCAGACAACCAACAGGGGTACCAGACCAGGAAAAAGTGAAATGGCTGTTTATTTCTTTACCTTTTTTGTCTGAACATACTGTATACACTGATCTTTGTGCTTTGTCAGGATATGTCTGTGTTCTTACCATATTGTGCCTGTTTGTAATAAAACTAGTACAGACATGTAGAGCTAGACCACCCAGAGCAGTTACCCAAACACCCTTTCTCACAAAAAAGAAAAAAAAAAGTCACCAGTCTTAATTATATCCATCCTCTGGGTGTGTCTTTCTGCCCAAAACAGACATTTGAGCCCCCCCCCCCCAACAGGCCACAAACCTCACCGAGGCCTTATGGAAAGAACGTTTTGGTGAACACGTTGACCTTAGATGGAAACAAACCTATTCAGTACTGTAGGGAGTTATTTTCACTGAGGTTGCAAAGACAAGCTGATGTTATATTGTTTATCGTTGGACTATCTCCTCATGTACTCTAAGACTTGTAAATGATCCCAGATTTTTAAAGTTCCGGCAGAGGTGCTTTTGTTAACAAAATATGCAGGATTTAAAAAACAAGTGGGTGAATTGTTCACCATATCATAAGAACTGGGATGAAATACCAATAATATCAACACTTGCACAAAGTCAGGCACTTAGATGAAAGAGTGGAAAAGACAAGGCACCGCGTTCCGCAGCGCGTGCACACACACGCGCGTATGTTGTCATAAGGATGGCGTCTGCTCCAGGGAGGAGGTTGTTGTGACTGCACTGTTCTTTTTCATGATCTATAATTTTCAAGCTGGCAGTGTGAGGGGGAAACCTAGTGGTGTACTCAGAGAGAGAGAGAGACACACAGATAGAGCGAGAGAGAGAGAGAACACAGGCAGGACCCCAGTGACTATCTGCCAGACAAATCCTCCCTTGGCTTTGATCTTCTGCCCACTTCTCTGCGGTTTTTGTTTTCAGGCAAACAACTGTGATGTTTAGCTGAAGTGCAATGAGATTCCAAGGCCCCCAAAAAAGTGCTGCAAAAAAACAAAGGAACGCTAGCAAGAAAGAGCTAATTTAAGATGGAAAAGGCTAAAAATCTAACAAAAGGGTCACCACCTTTGTCTGCTCCTTCCTTCCTAATGTTTTCAATATGCTATCCTCCATGGATCAAGGGGTTAATCTGCCCCTGTTTTATTTTAGCTGAGATGCTATCAAAGGCCATTTGTTCCAAGCAGCGAGGCTAATGGCCCTGAGCTGATGCTTGGTGTTTGGCCGGGAACTCAGTGCAAGGAAAGGTAAGTAACCTCATATATTCTCGGGGGGCTGAGCTAATGAGAGGGAATGGGAATACAAGCTATGGTCCATCATCTACTTAGGACCTAGACAGCAGTCGTCCTCCCCCGAGTACACACACACACACACACACACACACACACACAGGAAAACCCTAATAGGAAAACTAACCTTCCTCCTCTTTATGCAGCTAATTTTACTCCTGTCTTGTTAAGTAAATGTACTATGTCTAGAATTTTATTATCAATAAGTCAATACCACATTAATTCTGAGTCATTGGTATTATTACTGTAAACAAGGAGTTCTGTCATGAAGATGGCTGGCAGCCTACTTTGCCTTTTAATTGCATTTAGCCGTGTGTGTGTGGTCAGTCTGCTGGTATGCTTTACTGCACAAAATATTTTACAGCACAAAACATTACAAAGATGCCATTCTTCCTGCACAGAAAAAGCAAGAAGCGATATGCTTTTGTGGCAGAAAGCAAAATAAATATAGTATAACAACACCTCCGGACAATGGTTGCACGTATAATATACTGCAATTGTATGTAAAGAAATCACAAGTCATCTAACATGGATACATGTACTAATGTTTAAAAAATGCAGCACTACCTTTAAATGGAGTTTTTCCAATGGCGTTTGCATCTAAACCTAAAGATTCTTTGTCACAAATGACCAATAGAGGTACACATAAACATCAGTTTCATGGTTCTGTGCATTCTTTATCATTGGCTTGTTGCACAATCAGCTAATTAAAGGTGCAGCCATACATGGAGGAGCACACATGCATACAGAGACGAGCTATAGCTGAGAGTGGATAACCCAGCCTTGTGAGGCTGACTGAATTCTGCTGTGATGGGAGAGCGACAGGGGCTCCACTCCTCTGCCTTTCTTCCATTCAAGTCGAGCCTGACCGCCTCTTTCACTCCTCTGGCACGCATACGAATATTTATGCATGTGTATGTAGAAAAAGAGAACGGGTACAGGAATATGTACCCCACTGCACTCCATGTATGTGTGTGTTTGTGTGTATATATAAGTGTGTTTGTGTGTATTGGTAATACCTCCAATGGCAGACTAATGATAGGTCTTATCAACACCCAGCAGTGAATGCAGGCCTTTGTCTCCTCGCGTGACGCATTATGGAAAGCTTAGGGGGCTGCCTTTGACTCCTTTTCATTCTCTCACCCACTGATAAAACCCAGGACAAAAACGGCAACTGTTATACAGCTCCTGTAGCGTGGCATGTTGAGACACAATACACCGCCGTACCCCCGCCATCAAAACAAGCAAAAGTTAGGGACACAGCTTTTTTTTGGAAAACAAAATCACAATGCCTAAAATTACCAATCATTTTGAATATACAGCAGCATATAGCGTGACTGGATGGAAAACCACAAGATACGCAACTCACACGCATTTACACTAGTGACTATATGGAACTTGTGTTGTCATTTCAAATTTAATTTCATTCTGTCTGAGACTTTGAAAAATGATGCCATTAAATATTAAAAAGATAGAATAGATAACGTTGTTTTTTTTGTCTTAATTCTACCATTCTGCCTACAGATACATCTATCCCATGTTTGGACATCTAGTTAACCTAGATATAAAATATATGCATGTAGTTAAAGGCTTACATTTTGGCAAGGACTTTTTCATCTGATATCTTTTATGATTCATGCTCCAAAACATTTCATAAGTCACCGTTCTCAAAGTGATGCTGTTTTATTTCGAAACAAATATTGATATGAATGGCTCTTCCATTCAAGTACATCTGCAGGTATGTAGGGCATAGTTTAGAATGTGTTTTCCCCCTTTCCACATTATAAAAGAAATTAAGTTTTTCTCTGCTCGGCTCGGTTAGTTACTGTGCTTATTTGAGGGTTAGAGGTTGGGGCAAGGTCCCTTAGACAAGCAGTTTATGAAATGGAAAGGTTTTCTTTTCTAATGATGGCAAGCATTACTTTTGTGTTTGGAGAGTTCAGCATACAGCTCCTTGGGGAAGCTTGAGCCATTTCTACGTTTGTTTCCCACTGAGTCAATGAAATCCTCTCTCTTTATTTATGTGTGTTCTTTCTCAGCCTTATTTTTAAGTATTTATTGTCAGGACTAGCCTAAATTACGTTATAGTTTTAATCCTAGCTATCTGTATTTGGATGTTTCGGTCATTCTCCATTCACCTTTATTTTCTGGCAAGATGACTAAGGGGATCATTAGTACAGACCTTTCCCCTATCTCTGTTGTCTTTCTTTGCATTTTTTACTCTCTCAACTTTAATCTCAAGCAAAAGAACAATAAAGAAAATTCAAATGTAGACCCTCTTTGAGTTTCTCTCTCTCTACATCCATGTTGCTGGCATAGCAATCCAAAAGAAAACCCCAAAGGCCAAGCAATGACGATTTAGAGGTCTAATTTCGTAGGCAGGTAGAGTTGAGTCTCCCCTTATCCCAACCCTTGCAGCAATAAGAAAGAGGCCAGGAAGTGCAGTATTTTATTGCCTTATAAAGACATTAGAGGCATCGCTCCATTGGCCCTCATCCCCCCTTGTCCATTTACCAGTTCTACAGTATCTCTCCCCTTTTTGGTTCTCTCTCGTAGATAATGCTCTCATGCTCACTTTGAAATCTTCTCCACCAACATCGCTTTCTTGTTGATTCCTACTCTCTTTGAAATCTTGTGCACCCACCACCTTCTTTCTCCGTTTTAATTTTTCTGTCTCTGCCCCCTCATGCCCATCAATCTTTCATCCATCCATCCATTTTGAAAATACCGTGCCTTCAAACTCTAATTCTAATCTTTAATCCTCTGGTGGATGATGGGTTCTTTTTTTTTTTGGGAGGGCTTTGATAGAGGAGCATGCTGTTGTTCTAGGTTTTCCTTTGTGGGGACAAAAATGTCACCATTTTCGACATTCGTCCATCAGGCTTTTATGCCCGTTCCCTTACTGAGTATGCCCCTAACCCCCCTTACCATGGTAAACCATCGTCCATCATGTGACAGTTATTTTGCATGAGCGTGAAACTGACAATTACTCGCTCTGTCCCCCAGTCCTGCAGTGAATCAATATAACTTGACGGAGTGACTCATTCGCCTGTCATTTTCCCATATGCGTTTTTGAAATATGAAACAGTGTGACACACTGTGGCTTCAGCCTTGCAACCCCGCCTCCGCATACACAAATGGACACCAAAAGAGAACCATGGCACTTCTTGAGCCCTGCAGCTTTTAAAGCCAGCTTAGACAGACTCGGCTGCTCTTGAAAGACCTTCTTCTACCGGAGCAGAGGACAGACACACTTGAGAGGAAAAAGGGGGGAGAAGAAAGCAGTGGCATGTCTGGATACTTGCTTACAACATCCTCCACCTTTTTCCTTTCTTTCTTCCCCAGACTATGCTTGCATCATTTAGACCAGTTCCAAAAGCAATGGGGTTGTGTGTAGTTGTACAATTTGTGACTCCACTAATCCCAGTTGGTTGATATATAGCACATCCATCAAAAGCATGTTGGAAGAAGAAGTATAAGGCATTTCTTTCTCAAACGACTTCAAAACCACTTCCATTTAAAAACAACTTTGTCTTGTCAACTGGGGTGATTTGGACAGAGATTCGAAATCTTAAGAATTGTAATAATTAAAACCAATTTTTATTGGCATTGGACAATCCCTTTGAGGACAGTTTCCAATTCTTTTAAACAATCGCTTTCCACCCCCACAACCCTCCTAATCTCTTTCATCATCATCTCCTGTCTTTTAAAATGGTGCAATGGCCTTATTTTTGGTTGTAGTAGAAAGAATGGGCCATGCAACAGCAGTGTGAGATGGAAAAAAGAAAGGCACTAAAGGAAGGCTGTAAATACAGATAAAGACTAGTTACATGAACATAAACCTGAGAAAAAAAGTGGGATGGCGGCAGTTATGAACCTGTGGTTGCTCAAGAGAGACAGGGAGTTGAAAATATGAGAAAAGACAGAAGATTTCACGAATCAGGCAAACTGAAAATAAGTGAGTGAGGGTGCCAGACATGAAGAGCTAGAGGCAAGAATTGAGTTCGACTGTACTGGACTGATATAAAATGAGTTGAGTTGAACAGAAATAAGCTGAATTAAAATGTTTTGCCTTCTGCAAATTCATTTGAGGTGTACTTCATGAATTAACATTGTTAGTATCACACAGAGAGCTGGACAGTGGAAAAAGAGAGGGATGGAAAAGGTAATCTGTACAGGCAGGGCATTATATCATGTAATAGAAGTGTCACAGGTTCATTTCCCCCTAACAGCCAGAGTTTCTGGAAAAAGGTGTCTTGAACATTGAACCCTACATGATCATTTGTTGTGCATTTCCATTTTATCACAAAGTGTTGTATTATGGTAGTATTTTAACCTATATTGAAGCGTTTATATTTGGTGTTCTGAGGAAAGAAGGAAAGTCAGCTTTTATAAATAGCAAATTTAAAAAAAGGCAACAGAAAAACCCAATCACCGAAGAGAAAGAAAAACACATTCATATTTATAGAGCCTACAACATAATTAAAAATAATAACAACAACAACAATATAATATAAATGAGTTATACTTATGGAAGGATTGGGGGGGGGGGCTGGGGGGGGAGTAGGAATGACAGTAATCTCCTGCATGACGTGCACTGGATCTTCTTTTGAATCACACTATTGTAACCTCTGGGTGAAAGGGTGAGGTTGAAGAGAGTCTCATCAGAAGGGAGGAAGACAAGAACTGAGGAAAAAAAACGACATTTTCTTTTCCTCTCACTACCTCTCCTCTTAAACCATCCCCCTATATGTGTACAGTGGCAGCCATTCTGGCCATGCCTGCATGGTAGATAATGATTTACTGCAGCTTTCAGCCTCACACAGAGACAGTGACTCTCTGTGAGACTTTGGGAACCGCTCAACCACGGTTAAGACAATAAGGTGGCTCTTTTCCCAGTTTCACTCTTGTGTTTTGACTTTTGGCTATGCTGTTCTCCAAAGTAATGTTTTATTTTTTACTCCCTCTAATTTTGGTTCTGACTGACGCTGGAGAAAACAATCACGAAATGGATGATCTGTGTTCTGACACAAAAGTGGAACGGCCTAAATATGTGCGATAACACTGGTGCAGTTTGTATGTGGTAGGTAATAAGATCAACACTGATGAAGGTATTTAACACTTATTTGCTCACTTTTTGTACCAATATTCAGTATTCATGACAAAAGAACACATGAAATACATGTGGGTCGCATCCTGCTCCATGGGCTTCACCAGGAGCTGCTCAGTTGTCCTTCTGGATCCGTCCCATTTCTTTATGTTTTACATTCCACACTTTTCATTATATATACACTACTACTATTTTCATCAATTCCATCATAATTGTATGTACTATGATTTCTGGATCCGTCCTCTACACTTATGTTTTACAATCTACATTCTGTCATTATAATTGTATATACTATGATCTTCTGTTGTGAATCTATTCTGTACACACAACATCTATTGAATGTCTGTCCATCCTGAGAAGGATCCCTTCTCTGTTGCTCTTCTTGAGGTTTATATCACTTTTTTCCTCTGTTAAAATGGGTTTTTTGGGTAGTTTTTCCTTATTCGAATCGAGGGTGTAAGAACAGAGGGTGTTGTATGCTGTACAGATTGTAAAGCCCTTTGAGGAAAATTCTGACTTGTCACATTGAGCTATATAAATAGAATTGAATTACTTATTTTATTTAATTATTAAAATGTGTAAAGAAATCTAAAGTCAGACTGTTCCTCTGTAGCTGTGTTCTTGTTGAATATGAACGGCATCAAGACAATGTATGATACCTAACAAAAAGGTGTCGCCCCCAGTTAGCCAGTCAATAAAAAAAAATTCCATGTTAACCAGTCCCACTTTGTCATTTCTGCATTTCCAAGAGACCTAATCATACAAATAAAGAAATATATCATCAATATATCATATATCAGCATAGAAGAAATGAGAATTGCTGGTGGGTTCCTTTTCAGTACAGAGAAATAAATGTGAGTGGAAAACAGAGAAAAAGATGGAGAGATAAAGACAAAAGAAAGGTTGAGACTCAGACAGGATGGTCGTTCTTCAGCTGGCGGCTGTGGCTCGAGGCCAGGGACGCACACAAAAACAAACACGGACACAGTCAAACACATAACAAAAACACACACATGCATACATGCAAACACCAAACCCACCCCAGACAAAAGACAACGTCTATCCCCTGGGGCAAACAGAGTTCTCTCACCTCTCTTTCATCAATCTCGTCTTTTCCTCATTGCATTCTGCTTCCCTTCCTTCCCTCTGCGGTGAAGGCATGACCTGAAACAGAAAAGGACAGAAAGGGAAAACGAACCATTAAGAAACTGTTGGAATGGCGATATCCTACCAGCACCCCACATCAAGAAAAACAAATAAATAAAATTCTCCAGTCATTGGATTCCAGTTATTGCCTCTAAAATGAGTTATCTTTCAAAGCAGTTTCATACTCGGCTTGTAGACAGTATGAACAAGATAGGCGCAGAGATTGCAAATTACGATGGGGTTCATGGCCTAAAGAAGAATGTGCTTACATGAAGGTCAAGATATACCTGTATTTTGTTACGTTGTATTTCATCCCAAGTAACTATTTTTAAAAAACAAAGTACAGTACAAAACCTGAGCAATGCTGAGATATCTAGAGCAAGAAAAGCAAGTGTTGTATTTGCAGAGAAGAGCAAGATTGCTTAAAATTAAGGAGGAATGAGGTTCAGGTTGTGGTCAGGGATCTGTGACTGGCAACATGTGGCAGGGAAGAGCCATAGGATGATGATTATTATGTTCCTATATGACGGCATGATTGCCATTTACAGGTCTGCATACCTGCGTTGGCTTGCTACTGTGTCCGTTCCATCGTTCAAAAATCTTCAAAAAGGTTCACTTGTAATTGTGTAGTTCCGAGAATGATTTTATCGTGGCCGTACAGTTTTGTAAATTGACAGGGTTTGTGTGTATGTGTGCAGGGGCTGTCTTACAGTGCACTGATGAAATTGCTAACAGCTGTGACAGCCGCCATCGCACACAAACACACACACAAACTTTTCGCCCATCTCATTTGTAGCCTACAGCTGCACAGATAAAGCACGAGGGTTAAGCAAATATTGTACAATGGCCAGAAAACAATGAACCATCCCCATCCCTCTCCTATCTCTCACACTCACTCACACTAACTCTAGCATTGCTTAGAGTGTGCAAACTGTGTGTGTCTGGGTGAGTGTGAAAAAATGACTGGCACTGCTTGTCCTCTTTATTACTGTGAACAGAACAGACACCCCTGCTCCCCTCCCATTCATTTTAATCTCTATTCTTAATGATAAACCTCTTCAGTCACACTCTCGCTCCGTCTGTACCCCTCCACCCTGGTGTCGACCCTCCCCAAAACCCCAGCAAGGCAGCAACAGTGCTCCTTTGTTTGCCGTCTCCCCCCCACCCCCCTTCTTGCCCCCTCGCCCTGCCCCGGACGGTGCTGGTTGGCGGGGACAGAGGCATGCCTCGACAGGAACCCCGGAGGAGAGGAAGGGAGGGAATGATGGATGGAGGGAGGGAGGGAGGGAGGGACAGGAGAGAAATATGTAGGTGGAGAGGTGGGGGGAGTCACTCTGGGGGAAAAAACAAAAAGAGTAGGGGTCTTACATTCATTTTTTCTCTCCTCTCTTTCATTCCTGTACTTTTCTGTACATTCAGCATTACATGAGAGGGGCTTGTTTGTGGGGAAGGGGGAGGTGGGTATGGCGGGACTACACCCTCACTGAACCAACCAACTCCAATTGACAGAGTTGAAGAAAGTTGTTTGCAGAGGACTATTTCTGGTTTAGACTAGGAGGCTAATTTTAAAACACCAAAGTAAGGATGGAGAAGAGAAAAAAAAACAAAACTCGACTTTTTATTTCTGCTCTGAAAGAACAAACGCTTGAAAACAACAAAAAAAACAGCTCTATTCCTTTGGCTTTTACATTCACATGGCTCAGAAATAATGTGCGTGATATTCCAGCAGGCGATTTGCAAAAAATAGCCTTTAAGTACACAACTTGCAATTTCTCATTTATGCAAAGAAAATACTGGACCTGCCCATTGAGGTTAGTCAAGACATAATTTTAGCTGTTTCGTTCTAGTACCACTGCTAGCGTGGCAAACCCAGCTCCCTAATAGCATAAATACTGCTCTTGTAATGGTGCCTGGGGCATGTCTCATTTGGAAGTGAGGGAGACAGCACAGCAAAGCAGTGCCTTTTCCTCTTAGCCAAAAACACACATGCACGCACACACACACAGACACTGTGGCAGCTTCGAGGCAATCGGATCATTAACCTCAACTAATCTACCAACATTATGTTTATAGAAAACGCCTGTCCAACTTAGGCGCCCGCAAAGCAAGCCATGCTAATTCATTCCCAGTGTGCGTGTGTGTGTGTGTGTGAAAGTGTGATATGGTGTATTTGTGAGCTATGACAACATGTGTGTGTCAGCATTGCTGTGTGTGTCATGTCTGTTAGTATGCATATGTGTACACTTGTGCGTCATGGCTGCCTGTGTCTGCAGTGTCTGCTGTGACAGACACAGAGAGAACATGACAGAGACAGCGAAGGAGTGCGTGAGCATCGGTGCCTGTGTGTGTGTGTGTGTGTGTGAGAGAGAGAGAACGTGACTGCCAGTGATGCTGCTCACAGCCTTGATCTAGACTTCTGCCTCTCTCGGACACCCCACTGTGCCTGCTTCATCAATCAATAGGACAGATGAAGACAGACTCCTGCCGCGCTGTGCAGAAAAACGGTAGCTTGCGTGTGCGTTTCTGCTGTAAGGGGGGTAGAATGCCCTCGGGGAGAACGTGGCAGACATGATGCAAACCTTCAAGGCTTCCTGCACGCACAGAGATCTTCCGCACCCAATTTGCTTTCTTGTACCAATAGAAAAACAGTCTGACTCCATTTGATAGATGATTGGCGTAGACTGATATATTTGCCAGAGTATTAAGCCTAACCTCCTCTAACCTCTTCCGCATCTCAAAAAGATGTAACAAAGAAAAACTTAGAAGTTTTCAATTAGATTCCATTATTTTCTCACCTTTTGAGGACTCTGGGCTGTGTGAAGTGGTGCAACTAATTTTGGAAGCATTTAATATCCACCAAAATCATGTTGAGATTGAAACTGCTTTGAAACCACAACTATTCGCCCTCTTCTACAGTGTAATACCAGGCTATAAAAAAGCACTAAAGAACACATTTCTATTGGTCAGATGAGACTTTTACCCAGAATCCAGGAAAACTCAATTACACACAACTGTGATTACTTGTGCCCTAACCCTCAACACACAAAAACAGCTATTGATGTGTCTATCTACACTCCTTAAAACATTGGCTATAAAAAAAAACAAAAAAACATCAAGGGTTTATTCAAAAGTCTTTATGAAAATGGTTTTAATATACCTTCAGGCACAGTCAAATGAAGTGGAAAATACTTAGAAGCTAAAAAAAAAAAATTCAAAAAGTAGGCAAGGCAGATGAACTTGTGATATTTTCATTTTCTGAAATATTGTCTGTCACTTAAAAATCCTGTGAGACTCTGAACACAGCTGTAAGAGAAACACCTACAGTAAAACTGGCATTCATAAGAGCTTGTGAAGGCTGAGGTGATAAAAAAAAAAATAGCTTGTTGGGTGTCATCAAAACTTATCTACCTGGTGTATTTACTCATCTGCAAATTAGGAAGGTAGGTCCTTGGAAACATAAGCTATTGCATATTTTGACAAGGGAATGTGATAAGATTAGTCATTGCAGTGTACCTTTGTGAGTCAGAATTAGCAGCAAGTTCAACTTCTGAGACTGAAAAAGTAAAGTGTTTCCATTGGTCACCATAATTCAGGACACTTGTGTTACATTTTTGCTAACCTTTTTAGAAATGTAGTTGTGCTGGATAGGCTTTGTCCCTGTATGGATGTAATGTAAAGTGTGTGTGTGTGTGTGTGTGTGTGTGTGTGTGTGTGCATGCGCATATGTTTCTATTTCTCAAGTATTCTACAGATTCAAAACACTAAACCATGTATGTAACACTACATTTTATTTTCTATGACTAGTTATTATGGAGGAATGCTAGCGTGCCATTAAAGAAACCTTTCAGTTTAATCACAAGGTCCACAGTATTTGAAGCCTGATTTTGATAAAATGATTTACACTGAAATTGTGCAGAAATAGTAGGAAGGAGATGGGTTTATTTTGTTATCAGGAAGGAGGAATGTGTGTCATTTCCTGGTGCTCCAAATGCCCAAGTGACTTGAATGCAAAGCTACAGAAGCCATTTCTCCCACAGTGCCTAAATCCTCCAGAACTGGTATCAGTCATTGGGAGTTTTTTTCCTCCTCAGTATGCAGCAAGACCGTTGTGTTTGTTTTCAATGTGACTTGTGATATTTGGCCAGGGCTCAGTGCCCTCTTTGTCAGCCATTGTGTGGAGATGAATGAATCTTTCTTCCAAATTTCATACAGAGATGCACTGTGTGAAACCATAGAAACACCTCTGAGACCATTAAACAGAATTACAGACTATGCAGGCACCAGCAATAGGCCATTATATATAAACTGATAAAGTATTAACCCTTGATTTAAGGTCAGTTCTACCATACAGTTACATCTTGTTGTACAACTTGATTTTGTTTACTGAATTTCAAGTGTTATTTATAGTGCTGGGCAACGATTAAAATGTTTAATCGCATGATTTTCTGTGATTAATCGCGATTAATCGCAGTATGCGCAAAATTCAATAATGAATACAAAAGTAGTGTATTGCATACTTTTATTTTAAAAGTGCTGCTATTTGAACAAAAGTGCAATAACATATGGTTTGCAAACACTTAAAACAAATAAGGTGGATTTTTACAGCAGTTAAAAGTTTTTTGTAAATATCAACTTGATCATTAATGTAATCAAATTAAATATAAAACCAAAACTATTTGCCACTGCCAGGGCATTAACGTTTTGTTTTGTATAAAAAAAAAGTTTTGTCTAAAGCCTCAATCATAACATTATAACAGGCCCCTTCCAAGCAACAGCATAAATCTTTTTTTTTTTTTTTTTTTTTTTATTTTATAAACAGTACCAGCAGAAACATTTTTCTTTTATCAGGGAGCAGCATTCTCCTTTGGAGAATTACAGTCCAAAAAAAAAAAAGTAAACACTTTCAGTGATACAGGTTGAGTAGTTATACAATGAAAGACTCGAAGTACTCCGGTGATACAAAAATTCAGCTTTGCAGTGGTTACAAATAACTTTACTTCCATCATCACCGCCGTGTGGAAGAGATTTAAAACAAAAATGTCCATTTAAGATTTACCTTTTTCCATTTTTCTGTCTGCACCAGATAGTTTCTGTTTCGCGCTGCTGTTCACCGCGAATGCTCTGATTGGTTGAGACGCGTGATGATGCCCATCCCAAGCCAGTACTGATCAACATCCCACTCCTGTGACCAATGGTTGATCTGTATGTGTATTCAGAGGCAGTGAGCAACGGGCTTTCAATAGAATAACAAATAACTACGTTAATGCGCGATAAAATAATTGTCGGTGTTAATTAATTAATGAGTTAACGCGATAATAATGCGTTAACTTGCCTAGCCCTAGTTATTTAGCTATCAAGTGTTGCAAATATTGTCATTTATGTTCTTCTTTTCATGGTATTCCGCGTGCTTCAAAATGCATAAGTGATAGCGCTGTGAAACTGGGGAACAAACAATGTCATAGTACCTCATTGTTTAAATAAAAAAAAGCTGTTTGATGGATTTCGCACACTAGCAAACATAGATTAGCAAAGATGCGAACTGTGGCTGCAAAGCATCCTGGTTTATTGATGCCTCTGTTGAGAAATGAGCATTGCTTCCTCTTCTATGATTGATCGTTCTCTGCATGACTACTGAACGTCAGGCAGAGCTCTTGTTTTTTAAATGATTTTTTAAATGACTCAAAACAAAACCAATTTTTTACTCATTTATAAAATGTGCTTCTACCTGATATTCTGAGAATATCCTCATACTAGGTCACAGTTATGTCATGCAAAGTCATTTACAGAAATGCAAAAAAATACTTAGTGTAACTACAGAATGGACTGAGAAATGTGATGCAGTAGCGGTTTTTAAATAATTCTAATCTTTATTTAAGGGGCATAGGGTCAGGATTAGGCTTAAAAAATAAGCATGAATACGCAATTACTACAAAAATAAAACTATTCTAACAGTGTATGGAGTAAATTGGCTGTATTAATGCTCAACCCTAAAATTAAGTTACTGAAAAATGACAAATCCAGACATGAAATCCTGTGTCAGTTCCTAACCCGAGATGCCCTGATTGCATAGGCACATTGTGTGATTTGACATTGTACCGACGCCTGACGCCCAGACAAAGGAGCCGGTGCAGGCCTCGAGGGGGCAGATGACAAACACTCCTAAACCATGGCCAGACATAATCCCCCCACCTCCCGCCATAGCCCATAACAAACGCACAGCGGAGGGGGACTTATTCAGAACATATTAGGGAGGTGAAAGAGGCCAGGCACTGAGGGACTCTCCCCACTTGGCAGTCCTAATCATCTGAGACAACCCCTCCAAAAGGCAGACCCCCACCCAATCCCCTTCCCGCCTACAAACCCCACTCCACCCCCTAATGCATGACCTAGACACATCCAGGAGCGTTTACAAGGGTGGGCGGCCATGAAGTGGTGAAGCTGACCAAAATGAACAGCCCC